>CM039509.1:25876339-25905604 GCA_022432975.1 Begonia masoniana | reverse complement strand
GTGGCTGTGGACGCAGAAGTGCAGTGGCTGTGGACAACAGAAATGCAGAGTGCAGTACATAGCAGTGCAGTGGCTGTGGACAAACAGCAGTGGAAGTGGCTTGTGGCAACAGAGTGCAGAGTGAAGTGGAAAAAGAAGTGCAGTCGATGGCCATTAGGACAACAGAAGTGCGGAGTGCAGTGGGACAACAGAGTGCAGTGGCAGGGGACAACAGAAGAATGCAATGGCTGGGGACAACAGAAGTACAGGGAGCACGTGGACGATGTTTTATAGGCAAACGGCAACTGTTCACAAGGGCAGAATGGACGCTGTTTACAGGCAAAAAGGACCACGTTTGCAAAGGGAAGAAAAGGACGACTGTTTTATAGGCAAACTGGACAACTATTCAAATGGCAGGAATGGCCCGATGTTTCCAGCAAGTGGAAGAATGGTTTTGCAAATGGAGATATGGACGACTAACATTTGGCCAAATACTGAAAATTGAAAAGACTGAACTGAAGGCATAAAAATTTCCAAACTATCAGAACGATGCCAAACAAGCGAATTGTGGACCTATCAGGAAAACATGACAACGTACTAGTTTAAGAATTATCGATAAAGGGATAGCTCTAAAAAGAAAAATCCAGGCACACCTGAAAAGAGCGAAATCAATAACACTTCCAGAGCATAAATTAACGGTAAAATACCGCAGGTTTTAAATACATCGGACCAAATTCGAAGTTATTTTTTTTTTTTCTGCGAATTTTAGAAATTAATTTAATTACGATTTTAGAAGTTATTAATAAAATAGTTGTTTAATTAAAAGTGACTTAAACGTTTATTAAATTATGTTCAGGAGCTTCGGTGGAGGAGTTAGATTGAGGGTGAGATGAGAGTCAACTTATAGAAAGTTAGGTTTCTAACGGAAATACGGAAGTTCAAAAGCGTGAGGGCAATTTAGTAATTTGATTAGGAAAAGAAAAGAAAATAAATAATAAAAATAAAATAAATTTATTTTTTTAAAAGAAACAGAATGGCTTCTCGAAGAAGCCATTCTGCTTCTTCTCTTCGGCCCGAGCTCCCGACGACGAGAGTGAGAGCCCGTGTAACACCCCTAAAACTGTACCCGTTTTTCCCGAATATATTTTTTTTTTATCCTAATAAATTTAATTAAACTTTAAGTGGAAGCTAAACCGAAATCGAAACCAGAATCGAAATCGGAATTGAAATCTAACCTTTAAAACAATTTAAATAAAACTTTTAAAACAATTAAATTAAATCAATTAAAACTAATAAACATAATAAAACATTGGGAGGGCAGAATTGGAATTCTGCCCTCAAAAGGAGCAGCGACTGGTCGCTGCTAATTGCAGCGCCCAATCGCCGCGGGCGCTGCATGTTGCAGCGCCCAGTCGCTGCACAGCAGCGACCAGAACACTTGCTCTCTGGGATTTCCAGAGAGCAACCAGTGCATACTTACCTTCAATTCTTTCACAGAATTGAACTCCTCTATTTGCTCTCTGGAATCCGATTTCCAGAGAGCAAAACTCTTCTTTTTACACAGATACTCACCATATCACACGACCTAAACTCAACCGATACTCGATCAATTAAAACGTACTCAACGCTCAATCGATTTGCGTCAGACTTTGCGAAGTCCAACTGCATGGATAGCTCTAAAAACCGAGCTTATCCGTAACAAATCCTAAAGTCATTTAAGACGTTTTCGTAACATTTAAACGCAGTTTAAACCCAAAATATTTCTATATAACGTTAAATACAATTTAAACCAAGCAGTTCCAGAATTTCTATACTATACATCTATACATGTCAAACAGCCCAAAAACCCTCAAAATCTATACATACTGTCCCTACGGGTCGTGTAAGCCTCGACTGCGCCAGCACACCACCGCAGCCATCATCCGTCAACTGAGCTATGCCTCAGGTGGAGGAACGTCGTCCTCACCTGGTATCTCGTAGTCTATGTCACCTACACCATACATAAACACACTATGAGATAAATCTCAGTAAGCCCTAGTAAATGCGATGCATGCTGTGCTATGAGTTCGATAAATCATGCTTTATTTTATCTTTCTATGCAATGCTATGTAGGTATCACCGAGATCCTATACCCTCTAACCAGAGAGAGCTCATCCAGCGGGCGGACTACTCTTTCCAGCTAGAGGAGGGGGGTACACGCTTACAATCCGTACAGCCGTGCCTGAGCCCCACCTCGCGTGACCTGTAACTGTATGCCTTTCGGCCTGTAAGCCTTTCGGCCGGTGTACTGTAAGCCTTTCGGCCATGAACTGTAAGCCTTTGGCCGTGAACTGTAAGCCTTTCGGCCGTGAACTGTAAGCCTTTCGGCCGTGCACTGTAAGCCTTTCGGCCGATGCTATGCTTTACGTTATCTTTAAAACTCTGTGCGGAAATTCGTTTTCATGCTTTTCTTTAAAACCAAGTGATGCGTGAACAGTTCAATATCATACAATAAACAAGCAACACATAGACCATCGGGACTTTAAAAAAAACGTAAACTATAAACTCCTAAGACCTAGCTACCCAAACCGAGCAAAACTAACTAAAGGCATCTCCAAAACGCCTCGAGACGACACGATGTACGGTGTAGGCCGATTTGGCCAAAGAAACTCACGAGAACTTACCTCGCGTCCAAAGCAGCTTAAACCCGTCCACGAGCACTGTTTACCTAAGCAATTTACAAGGATTTACGTTAAACGAGTTTATTCAAAAATCTCGAAATTTCGTAAATTCTAACATTTTTCCTAAATCGATTAGATTCGTCCAAATACGTCCAACACGTTCAATATTTACTTAATCATTGACAACCTATCGATTACGAGTCCTAGATCTCGTTTTTAATCGAAAACCTAAACGAACCTAAACGTTTAAAACTTTACGAAACTCGGATTTCAATGTTCCAAAACTATAGAGACTTACCGAGAACGTCGATTGGAGGAGAACGCGTGAAGAAAACGAGACGAACGGAAGGAAAATCGGATCGGAATGGAGTTCGGCGTCGGCTGGCAGAGAGGAGTCGCGAGAGGGAGAAAGGAAAAATGTGTTCTGGCGTGAAAAGTGGAGAGGAAAGAAGAGAATTAGGTTTTTATTAAAATTTTACTTTGCAAAAGACCGTTTTTCCCTTCCTTGATTTCTATAACTAATTCGTCATTCGTTTCGTTAATCGTCTAACCGTTCGGATTCTCGAAATCTCCTTATTTCACCAATAAGTTCAACTCGTTATTTGAGATTTAATAAAACTGTCCGTTCACAATTTGGACCTCGTTTACTATTTTTTTATTAAAACGTCACTTACTTTACGATAGTGGCAATTACTCGGAATATAGCGTTACTATTCCGAAAATTCCCGTAAATTCCTTAAAATTCTTATTATTCGCTAGGGTCATAATGGCGCTTTCTTTTCGTGAAACGGACCTGATTTGACATATTTACCAAAAATGGCATTATATAATAAAATAACAATATAATATAATATATCCGAAATCCGTACATGCTGGGTATTACAGCCCGAGCTCCCGACGACGGCGACCACGCAGATTTCCGGCCACCATTCTGACGAGCGAACTCCGGCGAGCTAAAGCCAGAGCTCGGTTTGGCTTTTTTCCGCGCCAAACCCGAACGAAAACAGGTACCTTCTCCTCCCTGTTTTCTCTCTGTTGCTCGCCGAGGGATGAAAGGATATGAACACGTGACGTCTCCTGGCTGGGGTCGTTACAATTGTGGTATCAAAGCAAAACCAGGTTCTAAAACTGATTCTGCAGACTGCCTTCCAGCACTGACTGTCACTTGAGCACACCTCAGCAATTGTAAGTGTTTATGATTTCATGTATGTCATTAAGTTAAGTTATGCCTGTAATGATTTGTCTAGGAATCCCAAGATGGTTAGAGGTCAACAGAGAGAGACCAATGAGGATAGCAATGCTATTGCTCAGTTGACTGAGTTGGTCATGCGCCAATCTCACCAGATAGAACGACTGATGACAGCTAGAGAAGAACAAGGCAACTCCAGTACTAACGCAACTCATGATCATGGGGGTGAGCGCTTTCACCGGCTTCGACCCCCGGTGTTTAATGGGTATGTCTCAGATCCTATTCATGCTGAGGAGTGGATTCGAAAGATAGAAGACATGTTTATGTATGCAAAGGTTGACGAAGGGGATAAGGTCACCTATGCTGTCTTTCATTTGGAGTTAAGTGCAAGGCATTGGTGGGACTCGATCCAGAGCACCGCTAATGCCGAAGCTATGACCTGGGGGATTTTCAAGACCGCCTTCTTTGACAAGTACTTCAATAGGACTGTTCGGGCCAACAAGAAGAAGGAGTTTATGAATCTACGACAAACTGGCTCTGTGACGGATTATATATGTGAATTTGATGCTTTATAACGGTTTGCTCCCCGTATGATTGAGGATGAGGAAGATAAGATTTACCAGTTTGTTCAAGGACTGAAGCCAAGTCTGTACATGAAAGTAAAGACTGCCGGGATACATAATGTACCTTATGGTGAAGTGACGGCTAAAGCCTTGGAGCTAGAAGAGGCAGAAATGACAGCATATGCACAGCGCAAACAGCCAAAGAAACTCATGAAGGAAACTCAGCCGCCACCACGTCAGAACAAAGGTTGGCAGCCACGACAGAACAGGGGACCACAGCAACAACAGCATGGAATAAAGAGGCCCCTCAATCAGAGTGATGACCAGGGAAAAGGAAAGAGACCTTTGGCACCTCTGTGCCCTACATGTCAGAGGAACCACCCTGGTGAGTGCAAGCTGCTTTCTGGCCGGTGTTTCAGGTGTGATAAGACCGGACACATGGTCAGAGATTGTCCCATGCCGCCAGACCCGAACCGTGCAAGGGTTGTACCCAGTGTGACACCCCGAGTTATCTGAACCCGGTTCGTCACATTTACTGTTCATGTGTCTAACCGTACTCGAAAATCCATATAAATTTAAAATTTTACCCATTATTTAAAACGACATTGTTAAAACATTAACTGTTTGCAGCGGAAAGAAAAGATTACTTCATAGATGACCCATTATAAAAATCTTTGAACTAAATAAAATAAGAGGATGAAATCCTTCTTTACATTCACTATCGATTAAAAAAAAAATGACAGTATAACGTTTAAAACTATAAAACCAAAACCTGCAATGTGAAACTAGATTTCTCATATAATTTCCAAAATATATTCATACATCAAAATAGACACTATCATTTAATCGCCCTAGCGGCTACAAGCACATCCAATGGACGTTCTCCACCAACTGCTCCATCAACCTTCTTGAGGATCAAGGCCCTTACCTGTATCAAATTCACCTACACCACAAAATAAACTAATGAGCCTAATGCTCAGTAAGTGATGTAGAGTAAAATAAAATGCATGCTCATGATTATGCTATGCTGTTCGTAAAAGCATATACTGAGTCATGTTTATTTTTCTTGCATGACATGAGTTATTGGGGTACTGTTTCTAGAGAAGAGATGGCCTAACTGATTGTCCACCTGGCGGGACGACCAACTCGCTCTAGGGGAAGTGGAATGGCATATCTAACAGTCCCTCTGACGGAACCGGTTCCTCTGGCGGAACTACCAAACTCAGTTCCCTACCCACAACAACTATTACGTATTTTACTGTTCTGTATTCTGTTACTCTTGTTTACATGAAAACTATGTATACAAACCATTTTCTATGCTTTAGGAAAACCATGATGCATGATTACATGTTGCACACACATCCTTCAATTCTATAACATAATATAAACTAATAAGCAAATCATTCATTAAAGAAACAACTAGCATAATTAACTCACTCACAACCTAAAAGTTCTACCCAACCAACTCTCAAAACTACATTCACCAAATCCCCAATCTCATAATCTTTTGTGGTGTAGGCCAATCGGCCAAAACGCATGCATACATACACTTACCTCGTGTCTTGAGTTCGGTTTCTTCAATGTGTTTAAGTTCCTTCTTGACTTGTATACCTAAAGCATGCAAATCAACAAGATTCATAAAAATTCACTTAACAACTTAATTTTCGGAATTCCCTTCAAATCAACAACAAATTTCAAAATTTCATAACTTTTGCTATACATAACCAAATTCGATAATTCTTGAGGCTATGGAATCCTTAAGGAGTCTACTTTAACATGGTAAAGTCAATTTATCAAGATAAACTATCTCAATGTACCGAAATTACAGATTTCCAATCTGCCCTATATTTCACTATTTTCAACTATTCATGCATTACTTGGTGTTTTTCCTTCATTTCCAACCATAAGCAGCCATTACAATTCATTCAAACGCTAAAACATCAAGAAATTAAGGAGGGAAAACCAAATTTTCGTGCAGCCATCTAGGGTTTATCAACTTCTCCATAAACTCAACAAAACTCTAATTTTACCAACCTATAACTAGTATTTTGCATAAACATAACCTAAAATCTAACTTACTTTGATTCTTCTTACAAGAGACCAAGCTTTTGAGGGAGAAGAGTGCTCTGGAAAATGGAGAAGAGAAGAGGCACGTAGGGAGTGAGAAAGAGAAGAAAAAAAAATGAAGATAATCATTGTGAGGTGTCACTTTAAGATTTAAAGAAGAAAGTTGACTTTTCTTCATCCTTATCCTCCATTTCTTCTCTTTATTTCTTTCTTCCAAGTCTTCCAACGTGAAAACCATGTATCCTTCACTTTCTATTTGCCAAACACCCTTTTAAAAGTTTGACTCCTTTCAATCTTTCCCTCCATTGGTTCTTCATTTGTTGACTTTTCAAACTCAACATTACTCTTCATTTCTATTGGCTCTTAATTACTTTTGACTTTTCAAATCTCACTTCTATTGGTTCATCATTCTCTTTAATTTTTATAGTTGATTGCTATTGCTCTATTACTTGTTGACTTCTCAATAAATTGAGAAGTTTTAAATCGTAAACACTATGCACGAGTAATAAGGTGTACGATGAAATGTTTTGTTTTGGTTATTACACCCAGAGTGTATGCGTTGATGGAAGATGTGGGAGCTGATCAACATACAGTCATATCAGGTACCATCATGATCTGCGGTTTTGCTGCTTATACACTTATTGATACAGGGGCCACACACTCGTTTATATCAACCTTGTTTGTATGCAAACATAACATAGGACCCTTACCAGCTGAAAGGTCATATAGTGTTGTGTTGCCATCAGGGAAGTCCCTACATTCAGAACAGATTGTTAAGGGTGACGTCGTGTCCTTAGGGGATAAGGATCTCTATACGGAGTTAATTGTCATTGACATAAAGGGGTATGAGGTGATATTAGGGATGGATTGGTTATTTAGACATCATGCCACGATAAGTTGTAGATCTGGAATAGTTGATTTTAGACCCCCAAATGATAATCATTATTCTTTCCAAGCTATTCCTAAAATAAGTAAGATACCAATTATATCCTCACTAGAAATATACTGAATGCTGAGATGTGGTTGTGAGAGCTACCTGGCTAGTGTAATAGATGACCGGGTGAAGAATAAAATTGAGCTACAAGATATTCCTATAGTCCGAGAGTTTCCCGAGGCATTCTTAGATGATTTACCGGGTATACCACCCGATAAAGAAATAGAGTTTGTAATTGATACATACCCCGAGGCATCACCTGTATCTAAGAATCCCTACCGTATGGCACCTGTTGAGTTGAAAGAATTGAAGGTTCAACTGCAGGAATTGGTTGACAAGGGATTTATTCGCCCCAGCAGTTCTCCTTGGGGTGCACCAGTCTTATTTGTAAGGAAGAATGATGGTTCTCTTAGAATGTGCATAGACTACAGGGAACTAAATAAGTTGACAATCAAGAATAGGTACCCCTTACCCAGGATTGACGATTTGTTTGACCAACTGCAAGGAGCTAAGGTATTTTCAAAGATAGATTTACGTTCGGGTTATTACCAACTGAAGGTTAAAGAAGGAGATATACCAAAGACAGCCTTCAGAACCCGCTATGGACATTATGAATTCTTAGTCATGTCGTTTGGATTGACAAACGCCCCTGCCGCTTTTATGGATCTAATGAACCGTGTGTTTCGTGAGTATTTGGATAAGTTTGTGATTGTATTCATAGATGATATCTTGATATACTCCCGAACTGTGGCTGACAATGAAGAACATTTGAAAGTAGTTTTGACGACATTGAAGGAGCATCAACATTACGCCAAGCTGTCTAAGTGTGAGTTTTGGTTAGATAAGGTTAATTTCCTTGGCCATGTAGTTTCTGCTAATGGCATAGCTGTGGACCCGACCAAAATTCAGGCAGTAAAGGATTGGCCTCAACCTAAGAATGCCAGCGAAGTCCGCAGCTTCCTTGGATTGGCAGGCTATTACAGGAAGTTCATCAAGGAATTTTCCATGATAGCTAAACCCCTGACAGGTTTAACAAAGAAGGACATTAAGTATTCTTGGACTGAAGCCTGTGAAGACAGCTTCCAGACGTTAAAACTGAAGTTAACAACAGCCCCTGTATTGACCCTCCCAACCGAAGAAGGAAAATTTAGTGTTTACTGTGATGCGTCTAAAGTTGGTTTAGGTTGTGTTTTGATGCAAGAGGGTAAAGTTATAGCGTATGCGTCCAGGCAGCTAAAAAGTTACGAGCAAAATTACCCCACTCATGATCTAGAATTAGCTGCTGTTGTTTTTGCCTTGAAGATTTGGAGACACTATTTATATGGGCAGCATTGTGAGGTGTTTTCTGACCATAAAAGTCTAAAGTACCTCTTCACACAGAAGGAATTGAACATGAGACAGAGACGTTGGTTGGAATTTGTCAAGGACTACGATTTTGAGATCAAGTATCACCCCGGGAAGGCTAACTCTGTAGCTGATGCGTTGAGTAGGATGTCAACAACAATGCAGCCCGTGGTTTCAACCATGTCTATACCCTTAAGAACAGAAGTTCAGAAATTTGACTTGGAGATAGTTCCAGAGTTATCAGTCTTGCTCGCTGAGTTAACTATTCAACCAACAATTTTGGAAAAGATCAAAGATGCACAACAGAAGGATTCAGTAGAAAATATCAGCATGATGGATAAGTTGAAGGACACCACCTCCGAGTTCAGTCTCTCCAAGGATGGGATCCTGAGGTTTAGAAATCGGTGGTGCATTCCTAATGATGTGGAATTGCGTAAGTTGATCTTGGCTGAGGCGCACTCCTCTTCCTTTTCTGTACATCCTGGCTGCACCAAGATGTACCGAGACCTGAAGTTACAGTACTGGTGGCCTAACCTAAAAAGGGATGTTGCTAAGTATGTAGAGTCCTGTTTAGTATGCCAACAAGTCAAAGCCGAGCACCAACGTCCAGGAGGTACTCTTCAGCCGTTGCCTATTCCCGAATGGAAGTGGGAACATATAGCTATGGATTTTGTTGTAGGACTACCTAAGACGACAAAAGGGCATGATTGTATTTGGGTTGTGGTGGATAGACTGACGAAATCGGCCCATTTCTTACCTGTAAGGACCACCTATACGATGGACCAATTTGCTGATCTTTATGTTCAGGAAATTATTAGGTTGCATGGGATCCCAGTATCCATTGTCTCTGACCGTGACCCCAGGTTTACCTCTCGATTCTGGAAAAGTTTGCAAGGCACATTAGGTACAAAGTTATCTTTCAGCACAGCTTTTCACCCACAGACCGATGGCCAGTCAGAAAGGACGATTCAAATACTCGAAGATATGTTGAGAGCATGTGTACTTGACTTTCAGACAACTTGGAGCAGACATTTACCACTAGTTGAGTTTTCCTACAATAACAGTTATCAGTCCACCATCGGTATGGCACCTTATGAAGCACTGTATGGTAGGAAATGTAGGTCACCCCTTTACTGGGACGAGGTTGGTGAAACAAAACTTCTTGGACCTGATATTCTGCAGCAAATGTCAGATAAGATTGCCACTATTCGGAAAAGAATGATGACTGCACAAAGCCGGCAGAAGTGTTATGCAGATCAAAGGAGAAGGGAACTAGAGTTTTCAGTAGGGGATGAAGTATTTTTAAAGGTGTCACCATTTAGAGGAGTCTTAAGATTTGGCAGGAAGGGAAAACTTAATCCTAGATTTATTGGACCCTTCCCTGTCTTGGCAAAAATCGGGAGTACGGCTTACAGACTGCAACTGCCCCCATCGTTGGATAAAGTTCATAATGTCTTCCATGTGTCAATGTTAAGGAAGTGCATGCGTGATCCGATGCAGGTCATCCAGCCATCGGATATTGGTTTAGAGCTGACACAGGAATATGAGGAGAAACCGATACAGATATTGGAATAAGCAGTCAAGACTCTGAGGAACAAAGAGATCCCATTGGTGAAAGTTTTATGGACAAATCACGGCATTGAAGAAGCCACATGGGAAGGACAGCAGGAGATGTTGGACAAATATCCTGAGTTGTTTGCTTGAGCAATTTTCGAGGACGAAAATTTTGTTTAAGAAGGGGTGGATGTAACACCCGACATTTCGGCCAGGTGATTTTCTGACCATTTTCATTGTCACCCTCTTATTTAAACTTTATGATTTAAATTTAATGTTAAGACAAATTTATTACAAGTTGAGTAAAACTAGGTTAGGTGGCAGTTTTGTAATTAGAATTGATGGATTAAGTATAAATAGGAAATGGAAACCTTAAATCTCATTTATTGCCACTGTAGCCGACATTCCCTCTCGGCGATTCCTTCTTTCCCAAGTTCTTGCTCTCGGCTACCAGAACTTCCCTTTACCGACGGCTGGTTTCGAGCTTGCTCTTCTCTGCAAATCTACACCCGAGGTATGAAATGGACAATGTAGTCATTCATTAGTAAATAGCGTTCTGTTTTCAGCTCGGCACTGAGTTCGGATTTTTTTAGCAGTGGCCGAGTAGTTTATGACTTTTTAAAATCTGGGAGTAGAAATGTCATCCCGAATCGATTCTGAGCATTTTAAGTAACCAACTCGGATTTAATCAATGTGTAAAACCTGTCCACCTAGTTTCGGATTTCAGACTGCAGTGTGTCAACAGAGGAATCGGAATGACTTTAGCTATTAGATCCTAGGATGGGTTTATGATTGGACTACTAGGACTTTGTTTTACTACTGTAATGTACATGTTTTAGGTGCAGAAGTTAAAGAGAGGAAGTTCGGATTGCTAAGGAATCCGGTAAGTGAATTGTGTTAAGATTTCCGGCCAATAGGCCCTACAACCGCAAGGGTACTAGGAAATCACTGAGACGTTAGCTTGTTGACTATGTACCCCTGTCTTCCTCCCTCGTTCCCTGCCTTAATACATGTTATGTAATGATAAAGATGAACACGAATGATGAATGGGTTTATGAACTTATGTCTCTTTAAATTGTGTGCTCATGTATATCTTCACATGCATTCTGTTTTGTCGTTTAGCGACCGGAAGATGTAAAATGTGTTTTGTCGTTTAGCGACCGGAAGATGTAAAATGTGTTTTGTCGTTTAGCGACCGGAAGATGTAAAATGTGTTTTGTCGTTTAGCGACCGGAAGATGTAAAATGTGTTTTGTCGTTTAGCGACCGGAAGATGTAAAATGTGTTTTGTCGTTTAGCGACCGGAAGATGTAAAATGTGTTTTGTCGTTTAGCGACCGGAAGATGTAAAATGTGTTTTGTCGTTTAGCGACCGGAAGATGTAAAATGTGTTTTGTCGTTTAGCGACCGGAAGATGTAAAATGTGTTTTGTCGTTTAGCGACCGGAAGATGTAAAATGTGTTTTGTCGTTTAGCGACCGGAAGATGTAAAATGTGTTTTGTCGTTTAGCGACCGGAAGATGTAAAATGTGTTTTGTCGTTTAGCGACCGGAAGATGTAAAATGTGTTTTGTCGTTTAGCGACCGGAAGATGTAAAATGTGTTTTGTCGTTTAGCGACCGGAAGATGTAAAATGTGTTTTGTCGTTTAGCGACCGGAAGATGTAAAATGTGTTTTGTCGTTTAGCGACCGGAAGATGTAAAATGTGTTTTGTCGTTTAGCGACCGGAAGATGTAAAATGTGTTTTGTCGTTTAGCGACCGGAAGATGTAAAATGTGTTTTGTCGTTTAGCGACCGGAAGATGTAAAATGTGTTTTGTCGTTTAGCGACCGGAAGATGTAAAATGTGTTTTGTCGTTTAGCGACCGGAAGATGTAAAATGTGTTTTGTCGTTTAGCGACCGGAAGATGTAAAATGTGTTTTGTCGTTTAGCGACCGGAAGATGTAAAATGTGTTTTGTCGTTTAGCGACCGGAAGATGTAAAATGTGTTTTGTCGTTTAGCGACCGGAAGATGTAAAATGTGTTTTGTCGTTTAGCGACCGGAAGATGTAAAATGTGTTTTGTCGTTTAGCGACCGGAAGATGTAAAATGTGTTTTGTCGTTTAGCGACCGGAAGATGTAAAATGTGTTTTGTCGTTTAGCGACCGGAAGATGTAAAATGTGTTTTGTCGTTTAGCGACCGGAAGATGTAAAATGTGTTTTGTCGTTTAGCGACCGGAAGATGTAAAATGTGTTTTGTCGTTTAGCGACCGGAAGATGTAAAATGTGTTTTGTCGTTTAGCGAC
The DNA here is from genome assembly GCA_022432975.1 of Begonia masoniana. NCBI lineage: Eukaryota > Viridiplantae > Streptophyta > Magnoliopsida > Cucurbitales > Begoniaceae > Begonia > Begonia masoniana. The sequence goes on along the minus strand of CM039509.1, from coordinate 25,893,033 downwards.
CGGAAGATGTAAAATGTGTTTTGTCGTTTAGCGACCGGAAGATGTAAAATGTGTTTTGTCGTTTAGCGACCGGAAGATGTAAAATGTGTTTTGTCGTTTAGCGACCGGAAGATGTAAAATGTGTTTTGTCGTTTAGCGACCGGAAGATGTAAAATGTGTTTTGTCGTTTAGCGACCGGAAGATGTAAAATGTGTTTTGTCGTTTAGCGACCGGAAGATGTAAAATGTGTTTTGTCGTTTAGCGACCGGAAGATGTAAAATGTGTTTTGTCGCTTAGCGACCGGAAGATGTAAAATGTGTTTTGTCGTTTAGCGACCGGAAGATGTACCGGAAGATGTAAAATGTGTTTTGTCGTTTAGCGACCGGAAGATGTAAAATGTGTTTTGTCGTTTAGCGACCGGAAGATGTAAAATGTGTTTTGGTCGTTTAGCGACCGGAAGATGTAAAATGTGTTTTGTCGTTTAGCGACCGGAAGATATAAAATGTGTTTTGTCATTTAGTGACCGGATGATGTTTTAATTTAGCACGCGAGGCCCACGTGCCCACCGGAAGATGTCTTCTTTTAGGTGATGTTAAGCGAGTCACGCGTAATGCACGTGATGACCGGACGACTAAGTTTCTGAGGGTTATCAACGCATGCAACCCATGCAAACCCGAGTGGTATTATGTTAAGAGAATTGAGGGAACTTCCTCTTTTCCCGAAATTGTCAAGAAACCGATGACCGAGTCCAGTCGCTCGACTTTGTGAAAGTTTGAGCCGACGAGGCGTGGGAAGTCGGGCATGAGAGGGTTCGTCTTCCTTAATGGTTCTGCGTCTCTATTACCAGTTTAGAAAAAAAAAATATATGTAAAATGTGAAAGTCTGTTGAGAGATAGTAAGTGAATGTAATAATAGTAAACGTCAAGCAAACGATTAATGAAAGGATATGAACACGTGACGGCTCCTGGCTGGGGTCGTTACAGATGGTCTACGAGTTGGGTCGTTTCTTTGGTCGATTTGTGGCAGAAATGTGGAGGAATTAGGGGCGTGAGGCGAATGATCGCCGTTGGGCAGTGATGCCCTGTTTTCTGGAAGAAAACCGTGGGGGTGTGTGCTGTGAAATTGGGTTTCCCGAATTGGCAACTTCAATTTGTTGTTAGTTTATGTTGAATTGGTTATAATGTGATAGATTGGTGACTAATTGGGTAGAAATTGATGAAAAATCGAAAGAGGGAATTTTGAACCCTAAGAACCGGTTCTATTTTTAAGGGTTTTGATCTAGCTACGGTTAGTGGTTTTAAAATTCCTTTTAGGATGTTAAAATAGGTTATTAGAGGAGTACGTGGCCGCTGGAATCGTTCGATTCCGATAACGGACGTGAAAGTTATGCACGTTTGAGGTTTCTGGTCGGTTTTTACCGAACCCAAATTGGTGGCCCGTTTCGGTAGGTTTTTGTTGGATTAGGCTAGAAATAGTAGTTTGAGGGTAATTGGTGAATGTAGGCTTAATTTGAATGAAGTTTGATTAATTGTAGTTAGAGTTGGTTTAAATATTCTTTAGAAATGAATTGTAATGCTTAAGTGAATTTAGTGAATGTGATAGGTTACCGAGTGGCCAAATGTACATAGCCAAAGCGAGTAAGTGCGGTGCCAGAGTTGAGGTAAGTAGGGGACGTTTGTTTTGCCTTCGGGCCTACATCACGGAACGGTAGGATTTATTTTGTTGTTTGTTGTTTGGCTGTCTTCTTTGTTGGTTAAGCCTTGTTGGTTGTTTGTTGTTTGATGTTTGATTGTCTTCTTTGTTGGTTAAGCCTTGTTGGTTGTTGTGTGGGTTGCATTGGTTGGTTGTCGTGTGGATTGCATTGGTTGGTTGTCGTGTGGATTGCATTGGTTGGTTGTTGTGTGGGTTGCATTGGTTGGTTGTCGTGTGGGTTGCATTGGTTGGTTGTCGTGTGGTGTTGCATTAGTTAGCGTGGTAGTCGGTTAAAGTGTAAGGCCCTTCGGGGCGGGCAACTAAGGCCCTTCGGGGCGGGCAACTAAGGCACTTCGGTGCGGGCAACTAAGGTCCTTCGAGGCGGGCAACTAAGACCCTTCGGGGAGGGCAACTAAGGCCCTTCGGGGCGGGCAACTAATGCCCTTCGGGGCGGGCAACTAAGGCACTTCGGTGCGGGCAACTAAGGCCCTTTGGGGCGGGCAACTAAGGCACTTCGGGGCGGGCAACTAAGGCCCTTCGGGGCGGGCAACTAAGGCACTTCGGTGCGGGCAACTAAGGCCCTTCGGGGCGGGCAACTAAGGCCCTTCGGGGCGGGCAACTAAGGCACTTCGGTGCGGGCAACATGTAGTTGTGTGTCTGTCGTTGTGTTTTTGTCGTTGTGTGTTTGTCGTTGTGTGTCTGTCGTTGTGAGTTTGTCGTTGTGTAAGGCACTTCAGTGCGGGCAATGTGTAAGGCACCTTTGGGGTGCGAGCAACTATGAGTTGAGTAGTCGAGTTGCATTGTGGTGTTGTGTTGTTTGGTGTTTTTGTTCAGTGTTGTGTGTGGCTAGTATTCTATCTAGTCGAGTTGCATTGTGGTGTTGTGTTGTTTGGTTGTTTTGTTCAGTGTTGTGTGTGCATTGTGCTTGTTTATATTTGTTATCCCTACTTGCTAAGCGTAAGCTTACGTGTGCGCGTGTGTTCTGTGGTGTAGGTGATGACTGGATGTACAGGTGAGCTATGTGAGTCAGCCAAGACTTGGGAGCAGTTGGAGATGCACGGGGCGTGCCAGTGCGGGCAGTTGTCGGGGCGACTCCACCATGGTCTTCGGAGATGTGGGGCTTTGTATTTTAGTAGTTTATTGTAATGTCTGTTTGTAGAAATGTTAGGGAATATGTATCTCTTTTTAGTTGATGTTTTAATGGTTGTGGTATAGCTATGTGTATTTGTGGTATATAGTCATAGTTAAGGGTGATGTATCGCCCTGTACTGTGGACTTTCTTTACGTAGGGATGTTAGCATTTTAGTTTCCCTCTTTACTACTGTTGGAGATTTCGTATGTTGGTTAGATAGTTGGAATATTCTGGTCTGGTTGGGATTGGATTTTATGCAGGTTTTTAGCATTTTGGAGGCGCCATTTTCAGGCGTTACTTTGCCGGAATTTCGGGAAGAACGCCGTGGTGCTTAGAGATTAGGATTAAGGGGCATTAGCGAGTCTAGTCTTATTTTAAATTAGATTTTAACGTGAGATTGGCTAGCAAAGTAGCGCTCCGAGCCAGGGTGGGTTCGGGGGCGTTACAAACTCTCACCTTCACACCTGTCACCTACATCACACAACATAAACATTAAGCCTAATGCTTAGTAAGGGAATGTACTATACATGACATATGCATAAATGCATGATTCTTTTCATAAAACATGTTCATTTACTTGTTCTTATTCTTTTTCTTTTGGTTGAAATGGATTAAGGTGGGGATGTGCCAGGGAGTAGGCCAAGTGCGTGTACATAATCCTTTCGGCCGTATTCATGTTCCATCGCATGGAAGTGACATTTGTTTTGTTGTTCTGGCCATACTGTCCCAACCCACACTTAATCGTTACCTTTCTTTTACATACATCATGCACGGAACGTTTCTTATGACATTTGAGAAAACATGATGCATGAGGAATCTACGTATAACATATCATCAAAACATATCACCAAACAATTCACAATGTACATGGACATACATTATTCTTAACGAACTTCACAAACAACTAATAACTAACATCCTAGGCTACCCGACTCAGTAAACCCCACAATTAGAAAATCATCATCAAGATACAAAAGCCTAACGTTGACACGATGTAGGGCCTTAAGGGCCGGAAACCTAGCACCCACTTACCTGGCGTCCGTAGCAAGCCGTGCACCGTCTGAAAAGTCGTCTCCACCTAAAGCGTTTCACAAATAAAGGCATTAAAACAGATCATAAATAAATGAATTCCAACTTAAACTAAGCTCCTAGCTAAGGCTATTTTTCCTAAAACTTCAATATTCCCATTCGGGCATTTTATCGAGCACGTTGTGCTCACCATCTTTTAAGCTTCATGGATGGATTTTCTTAAACTCCAACAACCTGAAAATTAACCTAACAATCACCCAATTCTTATAAATTCACTCCAACCCTCAAAATAACGACAAATGTAACATCAATGGACATTAATATCGTTAAACTAATGGTTCCTAACGAAATCTGAAATTTACTCACTAAACCCTAAATCTAAATAAATTCTAAAACAACAACTAAACACATAGGATACTTAGAATCTTACCTAGGGTACGATTGTTGAAGGAAAATCGGAAGAAAAGTCGTTGGAAAAAGGAGCTATCGTCGGACGACTTGAAGAAATGGAGAGGGAAGGAGGAGCGTCGCCAAAAGGAGAGGATTTTTCCTCTCTGGAAATGGAAGAACGTGAATGAAGAGAGGGAGGAGAGGAGTTTGTGTTTTATTAAATTTTTAACCTTGCAAATTACTTAATTGCCCCTCCCCTCAATTTCTCACTTAATTTATTATTTCGTCTATCGATTTAGTTTCTTCAAAATTTGTTTATTTCTCCAAATATTCCAACTTATTTCTAGGGTTCTAACGAAACTCTCCGTTCGTAAAACGGACTGAATTTACTATTTTTACGACTTAAAACACTATAGGCGGAAAACCGTAACTCGGTGTTACACTATCGATTTGGATTTATAAAATTTACTTATTCTTCTAAAAATCCCCATAAATTCCTAGGGTCCTAATAAAACCTCCCGCTCACAAAACGGACCTAATTTACTTATTTACGAAAATACCCCTGGAGCAGAAACTAGAAAAACTTGGGTGTTACATCCTTCCCTCCTTAATTGGAATTTTGTCCCCAAAATTTCTATTTGATTAACTTCTAATTACTCACCCTCACATTATCTAAGTACGATACTCGCAATACTAACCCTTGACACCCTTATGGTCTTACTCACCATTTGGGTCGTAATAGCTTCCTATATCTCCAAAGCTTTAAATCCTTCTAACTACGCACTTCGTAACTCAATCGCTCATACACTCATCGACTTCGACTTAATCCTCTGTCACTTAGAACTTCGAATTTACTCTAACTTAAACCCGAGCTAAGTTCATTCGGTTTCTAACTCCTCAAATTTCGTGACAACAACATGCACCTAACTACATCAAACCCTCAAAGCTTCTTCAATTGTATGACACTAAGGACCTGATACGTAGATTTCTTATCCTAGCCCTCCATTTCAAACTTTTCTCTACCCTACTATCTCCTTTCCAAATTATCACTCTCACTTTCTAAACCTACTTACCTTGGGCAATTACAACACTTCCTCAACCACTCTAATGTCATTCTCGTACACAGGGCTTTAAATGCTTAAATCTACCCCTTGACGCTCTCACGGTATCCTCGAAGCTTCTATAATTATGTCCACTACGCTCGTTTTGTCCAGTTTTTATCTCGGTCTTTATCAATCCCAAACAAATTCTTAAGTCTAAACTAATTCTTTAAATTACTCACCCAACACCTTAAAGGGTACACAAAAAAATCGACATAACTTACGAGTCGCAACATCCCCAATACCTCTTGTTCTAACTTCACTTCTAAGCTCACTTGCACAGTCTTCGTGCAAATCATTCTCCCTTTCATCCAATATGCTCCAATTTCAACAACCTCCACTACTTGACTCTTATATCAATCTTCCATTTGATCTAGTTAATCTTCTCACTTACCCGCATGATATAATCCAAAGCTCAAAAGTCTACCTAACCGCCCATTTTATCTTACACCACATAATCTCTATTCCCTCTAGTTGTGATCTACTTCACACACTTACGTTTATCAAACTTAACCTTAGCTATTTACAAAATCTTTGGTGTCGACCTCGGTACATACGGGTCAAGCCTTTGAAATTTCCTAATATAATCTTATTCGCACGACCCTAACATTCGAGTTTAATTTCAAACCTAACCCTTCATCTAATTAAGCAATGCCCTAAACTTATCCTTAATATCCCAAAAGGACCTCATCGAAGTTACTAACTAGCCCACTATCTTTCATTCCTTCTAGTCAGGTTCTAAATATTCTACTTGGCTTCTTCACAATGATTTATCTAACAATTTTCTTGTTAGCAAACTTGTTGTAGGTAGAATTACAACCTTCATATAAATCTTCTAAAATTCTTAAATCTCATCCTTCTATTTTTTTTTTCCAAAAATTTAGAAGCATCTATTACCTTTAATGGAACTAAGCATGTCATGGCTCATATCACAAGCCCTATAAATTCTTAAGTCTCCAAGCAAATAACAAAGTGATCAAGTTCACTTCCTTAAATTCTCACATGAATCGGCCTTCTCTTAATCCCTTATAGGCCAAGCTTTCTAACTCACCTAATTTGATCTCATTCCAGATTTCCTCAATTACTACTTGGGCGCTAAATTTTGACTGATCTATGGCTTTAACCACCTATTGAGTAATGACTATTTCTACATCCCCAAAGTTCTAAACTTTTCCAGCTTCACACTCTATCGTTCGATCACTCATACGCACTTCGAGTTCCACTTAATTGGCCACCACCTACACTCTCCAGTCAAATCTTTTCCCCCAAAATCTGGAAACGACTCTTCATTACGATCTACCTCTCGGGTCCTTTAAACACTAAAGTTCCTACTTCCATCTTGGAGGTAAGTCACAGGTTCCGGTGTTTAACTCGAACTGTATCAACTTTAGACTTACTACTTATCTCTTATCTTTTTAAACCAAAAGTTCGAAATCAACTACTCGTTACTTTTCCTAATTTGTGCTCACTCTGTTGAACCACTATTACGCCTAACGTTGCACTATACCTCAAATCATGACTTTTACTTTAGGGTGTTAAATTCCTCTTAAATTAACTGACACATCTAAATCCCTAAATTAACTCTAACTCTCATCTACTTGCCCATACTCTCCGAACAACACGCACTCGTGACTTGACGCGTCTATTACTTACAGATCGCTCTTAGCTTAACTAAGTTTTCTCCCCTATCGAGTCGGTTGTAAACCTCACACATCAAAAAGAGAAACAAATCTTCCTTTATCGACTAACCTTCTAAAGTGGTACATATCTTCTAGCAAACGTCTAATTCTTGTAACTTAAGTACCACCTTACATAAGATTCCCTATTTTCTAACGTCTCTAATTTGTTAACCTACCAACTTCGCCTTAATATCTTTATTCTCTTCACTGATATTTACTAAGTCAAATGCTCCTATTCGACAATTCACCTAAGCTAGACTTTTGGTTACTACCTTCATTTAAATACTTAGGAGGTTCGTCAACTAAAGTCCAGTTCATATCTATTCAACCTCCTTATCTTATTAATCGCCACTATATGAATGTACCTGGAATAACCGATGGTTGAGTGGCTCCCTCTTCTTCGATCAAGGTAGACATTCTCGGAGGACAACACGGTGGTATCTTATTCGGTCCTAGACAATCTCTGGCCTTGTGCCCCACCTTGTCGCACCGAAAACATCGACCGGAATGCAACTTGCACTCCCCTAAGTGATTCTTCAGACACGTAGGGCATCGAGGAGCTTGTTGAGCCCCTTGTGGCCGTTCACTTCTGTCCTCTATACACGGTACATCGTTGGGCCTCGTAGTGCCCCGTCGATGTAGTTGCCAAACCTGTTTTTGTTGCGGTTGCACCTCTCAGAGAAACCCCATTGGACAGTTCCTAGAGAGATGACCCAGTCCGTTACACGCAAAGCATCGGCCAGAACCTGCCTTGCACACCCCACCATGGCACTTCTTACACGTTTGGCATTGAGGGAACTGCACAAGCCTTCGTGCACGTTTCTTACTTACCACGCTAATTAAATCCCCACCAACTCTTTTTATGCCCCTAACTGGTAGCTGCTTCTCCCCTAGCTCAACAATTCGCACCATATCTGTAAGCTGGCTAATGGGATCCACTCGGAGTTGCTTAGGTGCTCTCGGCATTTCTTGTTCCTAGACACAATATAAACACAAGACAAAACAATATAAACATCTATGAATAAGACTTAAACTTAAATACTTACAGTCGATGGAGAGTCCTCGTGCGGAGGTTCGTGTTTTGGCAGGCAGTTCACAAAATTGCTTTTAAAACTCCGTCTCTCTGATACCATAATTGTAACGACCCCAACCCGGTCAGGACCGTCACGGCCTAGCCATAACTTACTCCTAATTTAGCCCCCATTAGTAGAAATTCTTTTTTTTTTTTTAAACATTTCCCATATAACTTTAAATAAACAAAGAAACCTAATAAACAAAATTAATAAAACAAAAGGGGGCAAAAATGTCATGTGCCAGCCAAAGGAAGGGCGACTGATCGCCCTTCCTTACTGGCGATCAGTCGCCAGAAAAGAAATTAGGGGCAATTGATCGCCCAATTTGGGGCGATCAATCGCCCATCGCTCTGGAAGTTTACTTCCAGAGTGTTTACCTTGTGGCGATTGATCCCCTTCCCAGGGCGATCAATCGCCCATCGCTCTAGGATTTCATTCCAGAGCGATGCTTCTTCTTCTCTCCCCTTTCATACCTCATTCTTCCTGTTTCTTCAATACTTACCAACATAATCCCTATACTTCTCAACATAAATTTTCTTATACTAAAACAAAAAACTCATTCATTGATCATCCAAAACACGACACTAATATAACCAACAATTTCGGAATACTCAAGAAAACGAATCGCGTGGATCGCTCTAAAACCGAGCAAATCCTTACATGTCTAAATGCTTAAAATCGTCAAATATTACCCAACCAAAACCTCAAGACAACATCAACACCATAAATGGAATTTCCCTAAAAACATCTCCAAAATAAACACGTCACCAAATCATTAGAAACGACACAACTTCGAACCTACATTCACTATACAATTCCCAAAACATCAAACTTCCCCACATATCCTAAAATCCCTCACATCTTTAATATCAAAACATGCTTACATTGATTACCCGAATAGCTCGGAGCACACCCACGGTCACCGAACCTTGCCAAAACACACCCCATCGCCACGAGCACCATCCGTTGACCACCTATTCTTTGTCATCGAGAGAAACTCTCACCTTCACACCTGTCACCTACATCACACAACATAAACATTAAGCCTAATGCTTAGTAAGGGAATGTACTATACATGACATATGCATGAATGCATAATTCTTTTCATAAAACATGTTCATTTACTTGTTCTTATTCTTTTTCTTTTGGTTGACATGGATTAAGGTGGGGATGTGCCAGGGAGTAGGCCAATTGCGTGTACATAATCCTTTTGGCCGTATTCATGTTCCATCGCATGGAAGTGACATTGGTTTTGTTGTTCTGGCCATACTGTCCCAACCCACACTTAATCGTTACCTTTCTTTTACATACATCATGCACGGAACGTTTCTTATGACATTTGAGAAAACATGATGCATGAGGAATTTACGTATAACATATCATCAAAACATATCACCAAACAATTCACAATGTACATGGACATACATTATTCTTAACGAACTTCACAAACAACTAATAACTAACTTCCTAGGCTACCCGACTCAGTAAACCCCACAATCAGAAAATCATCATCAAGATACAAAAGCCTAACGTTGACACGATGTAGGGCCTTAAGGGCCAGAAACCTAGCACCCACTTACCTGGCGTCCGTAGCAAGCCGTGCACCGTCCGAAAAGTCATCTCCACCTAAAGCGTTTCACAAATAAAGGTATTAGAACCGATCCTAAATAAACGAATTCCAACTTAAACTAAGCTCCTAGCTAAGGCTATTTTTCCTAAAACTTCAATATTCCCATTCGGGTATTTTATCGAGCACGTTGTGCTCACCATCTTTTAAGCTTCATGGATGGATTTTCTTAAACTCCAACAACCCGAAAATTAACCTAACAATCACCCAATTCTTATAAATTCACTCCAACCCTTAAAATAACGACAAATGTAACATCAATGGACATTAATATCTTTAAACTAATGGTTCCTAACGAAATCTGGAATTTACTCACTAAACCCTAAATCTAAATAAATTCTAAAACAACAACTAAACACATAGGATACTTAGAATCTTACCTAGGGTATGATTGTTGAAGGAAAATCGGAAGAAAAGTCGTTGGAAAAAGGAGCTATCGTCGGACGACTTGAAGAAATGGAGAGGGAAGGAGGAGCGTCGCCAAAAGGAGAGGATTTTTCCTCTCTGGAAATGGAAGAACGTGAATGAAGAGAGGGAGGAGAGGAGTTTGTGTTTTATTAAATTTTTAACCTTGCAAATTACTTAATTGCCCCTCCCCTCAATTTCTCACTTAATTTATTATTTCGTCTATCGATTTAGTTTCTTCAAAATTCGCTTATTCCTCCAAATATTCCAACTTATTTCTAGGGTTCTAACGAAACTCTCCGTTCGTAAAACGGACTGAATTTACTATTTTTACGACTTAAAACACTATAGGCGGAAAACCGTAATTCGGTGTTACACTATCGATTTGGATTTATAAAATTTACTTATTCTTCTAAAAATCCCCATAAATTCCTAGGGTCCTAATTAAACCTCCAGCTCACAAAATGGACCTAATTTACTTATTTACGAAAATACCCCTGGAGCGGAAACTAGAAAAACTTGGGTGTTACAGTTACACCTCAACACTTGAAACTACCTCTGTTTTTTGGTTAGAATCTATTCAAGTTTGATTTGGGAGTTTACTATGGATTAGAGTAAAAGTTGGTTTCCGTTAAAGAACTGTATTACAAATATAAATCATTGAGCTTGCTATTTGGGTTGTGTGTATAATGTTAGAAAGTAGGGGGAAAGGTAATGTGAGAAATTATTTTATGGTCGTCGATGAGTGAACACCCTTAGTAGCAGTATCAGTAAAAATGTCGCACTAGGTAGGAATGTTTTAGCAATATATTTTTTACTGCATTCAAGTTTTTCAAAAACTGTATTTTAAGATGCATGATTAAAAATCAGAACATGTTCTGTCTAATTATAATTTTTAATGTATTGTATATGATTTTTCATTTTTACATTTGAGCATGCAAGGCAGATTATATGAGTTGATTATGCGTAAAGGGTTTAATGACTCATTTTTTCATTTTGCGACCGCATTTGATTTTATTAGTCAATAAGTCAAAATAGGTAATTTGAGAAGCTACCGTGTGGATAAATTTGAGGAAATTAATGTTGGATAATTTGGGATTAACCTTTACTAAGAATTGGATAACGTTCAGAGTTACGTAAAATGATAATTTAAGCAGATTTTATTTAATATAAATTATATTAAATAAAATATAATTTTTATTTATTAAAATTATTTTTTTAAAGGGAGGAAGAAAACTCTTCCTCCCTCTTTCCTTCTACAAATGTTGAGAGAGAGATAGTGATAGAGAGAGAGGGGGGGGGGGGGGGGATTGTGCAAACCATCACATTTCGAGGTCGGAGAAATGATCACTGGACATCGAGCAACAACATTTGTGAAGGAGTTTCGAGAGATTGTAAGTTTCCCTTCTTTGTTTTTACGTTCAAAGTTTAGGGTTTTCGATGGATTTGGATTCGAGTTGGGAAACTTAAATCTCTGGTTTGTCTCTGGTTTATTTAAGTGTATTTGAAGTGTGTAACGCCCTGAATTTTATAAATTCGATTCGCTACTCATAACGCTGAACAAAACTAAGACAATCTGGGAAGATTTAAAAAAACTTCACTCGACGGTCAAAATTTGACCTTTATTTAAAAATATCAAGAAAACTTGCTGCAGAAATTCATTTGTATAAAATAGGGTTAAAACAAAACACTAAAACAATACTTGTGTAATGATTAAATTAATAGAAACAATCGGTCAAAAGAACCGAGGACATAAATGTGTTGAATATTTAAATTTCTTAAATTCGAACACTTCTTCCGCCAAATAATCTCAGCGGTAGAAGCTGAACAAAATACATCCACCGCTCGCATCCACCGATCACAAAACGACAACATTTACTACCCACATCTACCACTCACATCCACCGATCACAAAACGACAAAATCTACTACTGTAACAACCCCAGTTGGAGTCGCCACGTAATTCATAACTTAACATCTTAATCAATCGGTTCTTACTTCATGCACCTTGTTCATTATTAGTGTTATATTTTTTTTTCTTCACAAACATCGCCTAAACTGCATCTACCGATAGAGTCATAGACTCACATTGACTGATGGTCACGTACCCGCCACGCGACACATCTGTTTCCAAACATCTCTTAAACTGCAACCGCCGATAGAGTCATAAACTCACGTCGACCGATGGTCACGAGCGTCTCACGTGATTCACAGACATCATCCGGCAGATGACTTATTCACTTCTGCCGATCGCTAGGCGACAAAGAGTATCACTTACATCGACCGGTAGCAAACGATAAATATTATGCTACTTCTACCGATGTTAAAACATCTACCGGTCACTAGACGACAACACAACACTTACATCATCCGGTAATTGAGATACACAGCATCTACTGATAGACATGTGCAATCCACGTGCTCTTTTAAGACATCTTCCGATAGAGAATATCTATCGGTGGATGCAAGCTCACACATCTTCCGATAGAGGATATATATCGGTTGATGAAAACTCATACATCTTCTGATTGAGAACATCTATCTGTGGATGCAAATTCCTAACATCATCCGATGGAGTACAGCTATCGGTGGACATAGATATGCACAGACTTCTAACGTCTTTGACTAATCACTCTTATAAATGAAAATCAGAGACTCATCGAGAATACATATAGCGGAAGACTTAACAACAGATCATTTAATAATCCTTATAATCATTCCCAGACTCAGTAGTCAACCAGACAATTTCAAAACTCAATGTTATAAAAATAAACTCATCCTGCTTAAACTACCATATTCTTAATCATAACAAAATCATAGAGCATTAACCAGGGGTCTCAATTGCCATCCAGCCACAGAATTGCACCCTGATCACCTTCCAGCAACCAGACTTAGACATCTTCATTAGCTTTGGAATCCTCATCTGATATCTCGTCACCTACATCATAAGGTTTAAACTATAAGCCTAATGCTTAGTAAGGAATGAAATACTAACATGTATACGTGAATGCATAGTTACAAGAAAATCACGATCATGATCGTTTCATGCTCTTTTCTTATTCTTATTCGTGTTCTTGTTCATCACTTTCATCATATGGATTAAGGGAGGATTTTGTGCCGTAAAGGGGGGATGACAGTGCAAGTGTACATAGTCCCTTTCGGGCCGTATTCATGGTCCTTCTCTTTGGACAGTGACATACGCCAAACCGCCCCCAACCCTCACTTAATCTGGTTGCATAAGTTTCATATTCATTCTCATATCTTGCTTATGGGGAAAAACATGCTCATAAATCATTTTTATATGCTTGAGAAGTAAATCATGATGCATGACATGAATGCTCTTAATCATCAAGCTATGGAAATTATCATTCTAGACAGTTGATTTCATAGGCTCAACAGAACATCACATTATATAGTTCTCAAACATCCGTAAATCATCCAAGTACAACCATCTTACTAACTTAAAACAAACATCAAACACATAACTAATTTAGTACTCTTAAGATGTAGGGCCCTAGTGACCGGAAGTCTTAATACATTCACTTACCTGGTGTCCTTTGCAAATGGAATACTCCTTTCAAATCTTCTTCACCTAAATCATTTCACATTACCAAGTTAAAAATAAAATCCTAAAAGTGCTAACCAAAAATCATCCTAATGCTTAACCTACTTGTATTTCTATATTCTTCTGCCGAGCACCTTGTGTGTGCGGATTAAATTTCTAAAATCTAAATAACCAGATTCAGCCAAGTAACTAATCGCATACAGCTATCTAAATGTCTAGAATCAACTCGGAAATGCCTTTACTAAACGCATAATAGAAATGATCCTATTATTACTCTGCCATTAAAGAATCTGAAACTTCGGGTTCTAACTGAAAACAGAGCTCAAAGTATCTACCAGTAACTATGTGATAGCCCGAAACCGGATCCGAATCGGGTTCCGGGATCGGAGCCGTCACTCCGGGACATTTACAGGAAATAACAGTGACTATTTTTTTTGAACAAATAGAACAGTCAAAACAGTGAACAGAGAGGGAGAACTGCAGTGGGTAATCGAAAACATTTACAGGGGAAGACAGAGTTCTCTGGAATGGAAAACAAACAGGTCTCATAAATGGATAACCGAACAGAAATAGCATAAAACTGGCGGAATATGTAGTTTTAAACGGAACCGGAGGAGAAATCAGTGGATGACGTCATCAGAAGAGGCAGACAACAGACGAAGCCGGCAGAAGGTGGTGACGTCAGCCGGAAGAAGTTCTGACGTCATCGGAAGATAGAAGCAGTAAACGTAATCGGCAGAAGGTGATGACGTCATCGGAAGATGTGATGACGTCATCGGCAGATGGGAGCAGCTAACGGAATCGGCAGGCAGTAAACGTAATCGGCAGAAGGTGATGACGTCATCGGAAGATGTGAAGACGTCATCGGCAGATGGGAGCAGCTAACGGAATCGGCAGGCAGTAAACGTAATCGGCAGAAGGTGATGACGTCATCGGAAGATGTGAAGACGTCATCGGCAGATGGAAAACTATAACAGAATTACTGTTTAGCAGAGGATATGAATAAGACAAAACGTGTACAGTATCTATCGGTAGATGAAGTTTAGACTTAGACTAAACTACACAAAAAAAATAACAGGCATCGGCAGGGGTGAAAACATAAGAAAACATTACTTACCGGTAGATATAAGCAAAATGTCCACCGGAAGATGAAATCGGAAGACAGTTTTAAAGGCAGAATTACAACTTTTGACAGAAAGACATATAGACAGAGAGCTTAAAAACAGAAGGCATAAAGGTTTCAAACCTTCATTCCAGATGACAGATTTCAAGAAAACAAACGGCATGGATAGCTCTAAAATTCGAGACTATCCATGCATAACCAAAAAAAAAAATAAACACAGACAGTTCCAGAATACTTCAAGCATACACGCAACTGTCAAAAATACAGAGGTTTTAAAAAAAAAACAACACCTAAAGGAACTTTACACCGTTTATAATTCACAACAGAACTAAACAGACATGACCTACATTTCGGAATTCACAACAGGAGTTTTGAAAACATAAAAAAATTACTACTTACACATTGGTTTTTAAAGCCTCAAAAGCTATGCAGGACTTGACCTAACATTTCAAAAGACAAATCTCACAGGGATAACATTGGTCTGACTGCAGCAACCAATCACAATGAGCTCGATCCGCCAACTACATCAACTCATCAGCTTGAGGAGCAAGGTCCTCATCTGGAGCATCCGTACCTACAACAGGGAGTTCACCTATGAGCCTAGAGCTCAGTAAGGACACATCAGAAATAAATGCAGTGATGCATATGCTATGCATGAACGTTTCAAATACATGAACATTACTTTACATTACATTTCACTGGACAGGAAAGGTATAAGTGGGAGGAGGAGCTGGCGCAACAGGGTGTACATGCCACTTTCAGGACATAACTGGAGTACTTGACAGGATGCCAGTCCTCGTCCACACTTAACCGCACATTACATTACAGATTTTATCTTACTCACTTCAAAACCAGTGCTGAAAACATTTGCATGATTTTACAGGAAACGTGTATGCATGAATAAGTGCGATACTTAAACCTAACATTCACAGATGGCAGAATGAATACTACAGGGAAACAGAATATAATGGAAACATGTTTAACTTAAAACATAACCTAAAACCTATCTACCCGAACCATACCTAGTACCTCCAAGTTGTAGGGCCATAAGGGCCAACATAAACGTATGAACTTACCTGTTTGCTGTCGTGTCAGATGCTCGAATGCCCCTGAAATGCTCGGATCTGTAGCATGCATGAAGATGTATTAAACAGCTGCATATGTTAACTAATAAGTTTGCAGGATATGCAGCAAACTCATCTCGGACATTTAGAAAACAGTGGGTGTGTTTCCATACAAAAACCGAGAGTTTTCTCCTAAATACCTTAACCTAAAACTTCAGCAAAACGCATACTTTTTGCTTGTCCAAATGTGTTAGCATTAGAAGATGTTTACCTTAGGCAGAAAACAAGGAAAACTCTAGAAGATCAAAGGTGTTTGGGTGAACTTTTGTCGCCTGGCAGAGAGAAAACAGAGGAGAAGTGAAGGTTTTTACGTAGAGTGAGGAGGAGAGGAGAAGAAGGTTGTCTTCTTCAACAAGTTGCCACATGGCAACCAACCAATGGCCTACTCCCAACCACCTTAATTGAGTGCCAACTTTGCCCTTTCATTGGTTACAACCAAATTGGTTCATTTTAATCACACTTAGTTTGGTTTTTGTTCCACAATTTAAATTCTACAAACACCGTCGTTTTGGTTTCTGACAAAAATACTCCTTGCATTAATACCTATTTAATCCCACATAAATTATCGGGGAAAACATTTACATGGCAAAATGCCGGGTGTTACATTCCACCCACCTTAATAGAAATTTTGTCCCCAAAATTTGCCTAAGCAAAGAAGTCTGGATATTGTGTTTTAACATCCTCCAGTCTTTCCCAAGTGGCTTCTTCCACATTATGATTGCGCCACAAAACTTCACCAGTGGAATCACCTTGTTGCGCAATACCTTGACTGAGGT
>CM039509.1:25726213-25876239 GCA_022432975.1 Begonia masoniana | reverse complement strand
AAAAAAAAAAAAAAAAAATCTCGTCACCTACATCATAAGGTTTAAACTATAAGCCCAATGCTTAGTAAGGAATGCAATACTAACATGTAGTGAATGCATAGTTACAAGAAAATCATGATCATGTCCGTTTCATGCTCTTTTCTTGTTCTTATTCATGTTCTTGTTTATCACTTTCATCATATGGATTAAGGGATGATTTGTGCCGTAAAGGGGGGATGACAGTGCAAGTGTACATAGTCCCTTTCGGGCCGTATTCATGGTCCTTCTCTTTGGACAGTGACATACGCCAAACCGCCCCCAACCCTCACTTAATCTGGTTGCATAAGTTTCATATTCATTCTCATATCTTGCTCATGGGAAAAAACATGCTCATAAATCATTTTCATATGCTTGAGAAATAAATCATGATGCATGACATGAATGCTCTTAATCATCAAGCTATGGAAATTATCATTCTAGACAGTTGATTTCATAGGCTCAACAGAACATCACATTATATAGTTCTCAAACATCTGTAAATCATCCAAGTACAACTATCTTACTAACTTAAAACAAACATCAAACACATAACTAATTTAGTACTCTTAAGATGTAGGGCCCTATTAGCCAGAAGTCTTAATACATTCACTTACCTGGTGTCCTTTGCAAATGGAATACTCCTTTCAAATCTTCTTCACCTAAATCATTTCACATTACCGAGTTAAAAATAAAATCCTAATAGTGCTAACCAAAAATCATCCTAATGCTTAACCTACTTGTATTTTTATATTCTTCTGCCGAGCACCTTGTGTGCGTGGATTAAATTTCTACAATTTAAATAACCAGATTCAGCCC
The DNA here is from genome assembly GCA_022432975.1 of Begonia masoniana. Classification (NCBI taxonomy): domain Eukaryota; kingdom Viridiplantae; phylum Streptophyta; class Magnoliopsida; order Cucurbitales; family Begoniaceae; genus Begonia; species Begonia masoniana. The sequence continues at coordinate 25,875,405 of CM039509.1, read as the reverse complement.
AGTAACTAATCGCATACAGCTATCTAAATGTCTAAAATAAACTCGGAAATGCCTTTTTTAAACGCATAATAGAAATGATCCTATTATTACTCTGCCATTAAAGAATCTAAAACCTCAGGTTCTAACTGAAAACAGAGCTAAAAGTATCTACCAGTAACTACATTCATTAAGTCTTACCTGGTAAGCTGAGTATCGGCGAGAACGAAGGAGAATCAGTTGTTGATGAAGAAGGCTACCTGCTGCGAGAGAGGGAGAGTTCTTGGAGGATGGGAATCGCCGAGAGAGAATGTCGGCAATAGTGGGGTTTTTTGTGAGGTTTAAGAGTTTCCATTTTCTACTTATACCAAATAAGTTCCTCCTTAATTACAATTCTGCCACTACAATAGAAATCCAATAAGCTTTGGCATATAATTATTAAATAAAAGGTCAAATAAAGAGGTGACTGTTTGTAACACCCGACATTTCGGCCAGGTGATTTTTTGACCATTTTCATTGTCACCCCCTCTTATTTAACCTTTATGATTTAAATCTAATGTTAAGACAAAATTTATTACAAGTTGAGTAAAACTAGGTTGGGTGGCAGTTTTGTAATTAAAATTGATGGATTGAGTATAAATAGGAAATGGAAACCTTAAACCTCATTTATTACCACTGTAGCCGACATTCCCTCTCGGCGATTTCTTCTCTCCCAAGTTCTTGCTCTCGGCTACCAGAACTTTCCTTTACCGACGGCTGGTTTCAGCTTGCCTTTCCTCTACGAATCCGTATCCGAGGTATACATTGACATTGTGGCTATCTATTAGTTTGTTACCCTGTTCTTAGCTAGGCGTTTGAGTTTCGGTCTTTATCAATGGTCGTGTGATATTAGAACATTGTGTAAACTGAGTGTGGTAACGTCCTTCCCGAATCGATTCTGATCATTTGGAGTAATCAACTCAGTTTCAATCGATGGTAGAACCTGCCTGCCTATTTTTGGATTTCTGGCAACACGGTGTATCAAACAGAATATCTAGGAATGACTTTAGCTATTAGAGTCCTAGGACGATTTATGATTAGAACTATTAGGACCTTTGTTTTAACTACTGTAATGTACATGTTTTAGGTGAAGAAGTTTAAAGGGAAGGAGCTCGGATTGCTAAGGAATCCAAGTAAGTGAATGTACTAGGATTTCCGGCCACTAGGGCCCTACACCGCAAGGGTATTAGGAAATCATTGAGATGTTAGTCTGTTGATTATGATTAGTTATTTCCATGATATGAAGAATTTGTGTAAGAAATGTTAAGTTATGGGATGTTTTGCTTGTCCTTATGGTGTGACTTCTCTCTGTGAACTTCATGTCTACGCATTATGTCCGCGTTTATGATTAAGTTATGAACATGAAAAGCAAATGTAACTATGATTAAGTGCAGAGCTGGGGAAAAGACTATGATATGTACGTTTCGCGAATTCTCCTACCGGTGGAGGCCGAGTTAATGATTAGTATGGCTCGCGAATTCTCCTACCGGTGGAGGCCGAGTTAATGATTAGTATGGCTCGTGGATTCTCCCACTGGTGGAGGCCGAGTTGATGACATGTATGGCTCGCGAATTCTCCCACTGGTGGAGGCCGAGCAAGTCGTTACTATGATTGCCGCGATAGGCAAATGACTTTGTACCCCTGCCTTCCTCCCTCGTTTCCTGCCTTAATACATGCCATGTAAATAATGAAAATGAACATGAATGAAGAAAGGTTTATGAACTTGTGTTCTTTAATTTGTGCACTCATGTATATCTGTCAGCATGCATTCCTTACTAAGCATTAGGCTTATAGTTGAACCTTATGGTGTAGGTGAAGAAGGCTCAGGTGAGGATACTATGTTCAAAGAGGATGCTTAAGGCTGGTTGCTGGGGGATGCTCAAAACGACAGTGCAGGGCTGGAAAGGCGATTTATGACCCCTGGTTAATGCTCTTTTTTTTCAGTAAAATAAAGGATATGGTAGTTTAAGTAGGATGAGATTATTTTATAATGTTGAGCCTTGAGACTGTCTAGTTGATCACTGAGTCAGGGAATGATTATATATAGATTTATAAATGATCTGTAGCTAAAGTCTTCCGCTAAATGCATTCTGAATGAGTTGTGGTTTCTTTCTGTTGGAAGGAGTCATTTGATGATTTAGTGTTTTCTACCGTAGATGGAAGCTGGATGAGGTAGTCTTTCGGCTGACGTCATCGACAGATGCCGTATGATAGTAGTTTGATGGTTTAGTCTTCCGGATGACGTCACCGGTAGATGTAGAATGTGTTTTGTCGTTTAGCGACCGGTGGATGTTGGCTGACGTCACCGGAAGTTGTAAATGTTATCTTGTCGTCTAGTGACCGGTAGATGTAGAATGTGTTTTGTCGTTTAGCGACAGGTGGATGTTGGCTGACGTCACCGGAAGTTGTAAATGTTATCTTGTCGTCTAGTGACCGGTAGATGTAGAATGTGTTTTGTCGTTTAGCGACCGGTGGATGTCGGCTGACGTCACCGGAAGTTGTAAATGTTATCTTGTCGTCTAGTGACCGGTGGATGTCACCGGATGATGTTTTAATTGAGCACGCGAGGCCCACGTGCCCACCGGAAGATGTCTCCTTTTAGGCGGTGTTAAGCGAGTCACGCGCAATGCAAGTGATGACCGGACGATGAAATTTCTGTGGATTGTCAACGCATGCAACCCATGCAAACCCGAGTGGGATCATGTTAAGAGAGTTGAGGGCATTCCTTCCTTGCCCGAATTTGTCAAGAAACCGATGACCGAGCCTAGTCGCTCGACTCTGTGAGAGTTTGAGCCGACGAGGTAAAGGAAATCGAGCACGAGAGGATTCGTCTTCCTCGATGGTTCTACGTCTCTGTTTCCAGTTTAAATAAAAAAATATATATATTATGCAAATGTGAATGTCTGTCGAGAAATAGAAAAGATGTAATAATAGTAAAAGTCAAGCGAACGATTAATGAAAGATTATGAACACGTGACGGCTCCTGGCCGGGGTCGTTACACTGTTAATTTCGTTAAGAAAATCACCTGACTGAGAATGTCGGGTGTTACAACTACTCACATCTACCGCTCAATAGTAAGACACGACATCTACCGATTGACTTTGACTTCTGTCAAACTACAGCATCTACCAATAACCAGTAACACTCAACATCTACCAATTGACTTTGACTTCTGTCGAACGACAGCATCTGCCGATCAACAGTAACACTCAACATCTGCCGAACGACGCAGAACCACATTAGCATTTACACTCTAAACCATCGGACAACTCTGCCTACTAAAAGAACTTATAAATTTTACTGCAATCATTCAAAACAACTTAAAACCTATACTTTCTAAAATTCCAGAATAGCAAGCTACAAATAAACCAATCGTGTTTTCATAGTCAGGATAATCCCAAAACATGTCAAAACATTAAAACAACTACTGTCATTAAAATCTTCAGCACATTTCAACAACACACTTGTCTACTAAGACTACAGATACTGACATTTGTTAAACTGCCTTATCAGTGCACCAAACAGCGGCATAAATATGCTCCATCAACATCGCTTATTCTTTTCTAAACTCAGAAAAATCACCTGTTGGAAACTCAGCACCTACATCACAAAACTCATATATTAGCCTAATGCTAAATAAGTAGAGCATTAATGAAATGAAATACTGAAACATAAATTCTATTCATGCAATTTCTACTTTCTCAACTCAATTGTGATTTCATTTGTTCATGATCTGATCCCTCTGTTCGATGGGAAGTGGATCAGTCTTCCCAAAGTCGAATGTTCTTTAATAGCTATATCGTTTTCATGATCTGATCCTTTTTATAATGGGAAGCAGATCAGTTTTCCCAATGTCGAATATCCTCTTAACTCGATTAAGGGGCGGATTAGTTCCCTTAATGGCATGATCTTGATCCATTTTTTTACGATGGGAAATGGATCAGTTTTCCCAAGGTCGAATATCCTCTTAACTCGATTAAGGGGCGGATTGGTTCCCTTAATAGTTGATCAGTTTATGCCTTACCGTGTCATTTCATGTAAATTCATTTTCGTTTCCTTTCAAAATATGATGCATAACATTCTGAAAACATACAAAACATGCATAAACCCTACTGTTTTGTTATGTAGGCCCAAAGGCACGCACATACTCTACTTACCTTGTCTCCTAGACAATGCTCAGTTGTAATCTACCTCAGAAGTTTGCTCACCTAAAGCCATAAACAGAACATTAATCAAATCTTCACTAAACTTAATCCTAAATCAACTAGAAATCTAAAGAACTAGTTTGGAACTCTGATAATCGTGGATTCCCGATTTTTCACCAAAACCCGAACCTATTCTCATTCACGGCATTACCAAAGCACACACATTGTACACCCTTTGTTATCTCGCCACTAAAACACAAGGTAAACGAAGGAAACTCACCTAGGCTGGAGAAATCGCTAGAGAAATCGGAGGGAGAATCTCCTAGAGCGCTCTGCTGAGCTGAGAACCGAAATGGAAAGTGAAAAGTGTGGCGACTAAACCCTTAGCAATGTAACGCCCCCGAACCCACCCCGGCTCGGTGTGCTACTTGGCTCACTCTAACCCCGATGAAAATGACGTTTAAAATAATTTTTATAAACCCGAAACTATACAAATCGAACACAGCGAAATTTAAAGCTAAGTCTCCCGAAGCTCTCTTATGCCATACCTAGCTGCCTAGACTCACTAATTTCCCTTAATTCTAACCGTTAAGCACCACGGCGTCCTCCCCAAAAATTTCGACAAAGTAACGCCTAAAAATGGGGCCTCCAAAATCCTAGGTACCTACAAATGAATCAATTCTCAACCAGATCCAGAATACTCTTACTTAATTATCCAGCATACGAAATCTCCAAATAGCAGCAAAAAGGGAAACTAAAATACGAACATCCCTAAGTGAAGAAAATCCACAGTATAGGGCAACAACTCACCCTTAACTATGACTATATACAACAAATACAAATAGCTATACCATAACTGTCAAAAACATCAACCAAAAAGAGTTATGCATTCCCATCATTTCCACAAACAGACATCTATAATAAACTACCAAAATACAAAGCCCTACATCCCCCGATGACCATGGTCGAGGCGCCCCGACAACTGCCCGCACCGGCACATCCCATGCGTCTCTGACTGCTCCCAAGTCCTGGCTCACTCATTTGGCTCACCTGCAACCGCATCGTTACCTACACCATAGAACACACACACACACGTAAGCTTACGCTTAACAAGTAGGGAATAACAAATATAAACATGCATACACGACCCTCACACAACCCTAACACACATCCGAGTCTAGCTCCTAAGAGGCATTTCCATCTGAGTCTCGCCCCCAAGATGGCACTACCCCATCACCTAGTATACATCTGAGTCTCGCTCCCAAGATGCATATCCATCCGAGTCTCGCTCCCAAGATGGCCCTAACCCAATCACCTATTACACATCTGAGTCTCACTCCCAAGATGTGTATCCATCCGAGTCTCGCTCCCAAGATGGCCCTAACCCTCCGAGTCTCGCTCTCAAGAGGGCACTACCCAATCACATTTGAGTCTCGCTACCAAGATGCGTCTCCATCCGAGTCTCACTCCCAGGATGGCACTACACTATTCCCCTTACCTTTCAAGCTCACACTACCCCGTTTTCATTTCAACTCACCGCCACACAAACCAAATATAAGACAAAGCAATAACACAAACAAAATACAATACAAAGCAACCATACAAACAAACAAACAATTTTCTACCGTTCCATGGTGTAGGCCCAAAGGCAAAACACACGCATCCACTACTTACCAGGCTTCCTAGGTCGCTGGGTTTGGCACATCACGTCACCTATTGCTCGACCTACGACAAATATGCAAATTTCATTAAAATCAAGCCTACATTCACCAATTACTCTCAAACTACTATTTATAGCCTAATCCAACTAAAACCTAACTAAACGGGCCATTAATTTTGGTTCGGTAAAAACCGACCCAAAATTTCAAACGTTCGTAACTTTCACGTCGATTATCAGAATCGAACGATTCCAGCGGCCATCAACTCCTCTAATAACCTAGTTTAACCGTCCAAAAGGAAATTTAAAACAAACAGCTGCAACTATGCCAAAAATGGCAAAACCTGATTCTGCCCCTTAACCGAAAAATTCCCCCATCACGGTTTTCCATCAATTCTCCTCCGATTCTTCACCAATATATCCCCTTAACATCCAATTAACATAAACAACCAAAATTCTTAGGCTACACACAACAAAAACTCGAATTGCCCGAATAGGGCTTTCTGATTTTTGCCCAAACGGGGCTCACCACGGCCAGGCGATTATTGCCAGCCCAATGTCCGCAATCTCAGGCCAAGACCGCCCAAAAACGGCTGGTGATCGGAGCTTAATCAAGCTCGTCACCCTCGGCCATGACTAGAACCAAAATAGGGCAAAAACCGAGTCTTACCGGTCAGTTTGTGCACGGAGACGGGCCGGAATCTTCTTGCCGCCGCCGTCTAGTCAGAGAGCGTCGGAAGTCACCGGTGAGTGGCTCGCCTACGCCGCCCCGCGCCTCCCCCCCTCTCCCATGTTCTGCTCTTGGCGCTCGGGCAATTGAACAAAAGAATGGCTTCGAGCCATTCTGTTGTTTTTAATAATAATAATAATAATTCTTATTAAAACTGTTTTAATAAATCATCATTTACCGTTTTTCCCTCCCGTGTTTTTGACCTTTTCGAATTTCGTTAAATCTCGTTCTTAAATTATAACCCCGTACCCAGCATAAGTTCACTGGGAATACCCGAACCTAAATTAAGAAACCATTTAGTTCCACCAAATTTATTCACTTTTCTTTTAAATTAATTAAAACAACTATTTTATTAAACAACCACCTTATCCTTTTATTTTCTTTCCAATTTTTCCTTTCAAATTTAGATAAATCTAAGATCCATAACTTAATTAAATCTAAAGCAGTACACATTGAGGAAAAATTCTCAGGTGTTACAATCCACCCTCCTTACAAAAATTTTGTCCTCAAAATTTGTGGGTTAGTTACTCTAACATTATTCTCCTAACTTTTTGGGTTGCAGTGCTAACTTAAACTACACTACAATCTCAAGTACAATCTCAATCATCTACCAGAAACAAAATTCTCATGTATCCAAAGTTCCCACCTATACACTTCATATTTCCACTACTTATACTTACTCACTCGTCACTTATATTCTCAAACCTCTTTTACTTAGTTCCCAACTCTAGTTTTTCCTCATGCTAAGTTTATCTAATTCTTCATCTTTCTACTCCTGTGTCTATCAAACACGTACAAACAACTACAACTCTCTATGCTACCCCAATCGAGTAATCCTAAGATACTAAGGAGTACACTTCTTTCTTTCAATGTATATTATAAATTCTCAAACTTATGATCACTAAACTCAATTTATCCAACTATTACTTCAGTCAGTCATCATCAAACACTCTCAAAGCCTTAAGTCTAAACTAACTCTTTCCCGACTTCACACTCGACACCGTAAATGATGTTTACGCACTTCATATCGACCCCAAAATTTCAAATTAAAACTTCCATAATTCTCCCAAATTAACCCTACTCTAAGTTCCTTCGTATAATCTTCATGTCCTTCCTAGCTCATATCCTCCATAAGAATTTGCTAATCTCCTCACTTACCTCATTTCTCACTCTTCACCAAACAACATAGTTCAAATCCATAACTTAAGAGTCTAACTTTCATAACTATTTACTCTCACCCATTCATTACCTTTAACTTACTCAATCCTCACCTATACTTTCAAACTTTTATACTTTACTTCTCACTATCCTCTAAGTTCTTCAACTTCATACGAAATACTCAATTTCTAATGGCCAACTCTCTTATCCTAACTCTCTCTCATAGTTAACTAATTTCATCACTTCTTTCTTTCCTATGTCCGTCCAAAATCTAGAATATAATCTAATCGTTCTTCTAGCTTACATCTCCCAACCTCTATTTTCTTATTCATCCTCTACTAATACTTGAGTTGTCATTCACATCTCACTCTTAAACTCGCCAACTCTTAAGCTTATCCACTCTTCTAATCTATTTACGACATCAGCAGTTTCGACTTCGTTACATACGAGTCGAACGTTTAAACTTAACATTATCCCTAAATCACTCACACACTTTTCGTGCAATTTCTCATTTCTCTTACTCAAATAATTCCTCAAATCATACACTACTAGTTACTTAAGGTCCAAACCTCAAATTCTAACCTTTCTAATATCACTTCTAATATCTTTCCCAAGTCTCTCCAAACTTATACCAATATCTATTATCTTTCGCTCCTCCAATTCGGTTTCTAAATATTCTCTTAAATTTCTCTCTACAAAGCTGAACATCCTTACTTCTCTCCTCCTACCTGTTACATTCCTACGATGGGTACTTACTCTCGATGATTTAATATGTTTGCTAACATTACTCGCAATCATGTCAATAGCGGTCGTACTCTTTTCGTGTTCTACAATTGTCCTTGATTGAATAATCTCTTAAGACGATACTCACATCCCAAAGGATCAACCATTTTTCTAACCTGCATATCACCTTGCATCTAACCTTGACCCACTAATACCTCAAAGTCTATTGGCTTTTCAATTCTAAGTAAATTTTCTATTTCCATTCCCCATATTGATCTCCACAAACACTCCTACATGATCACTTAGATTTCACCTTCACGACTTTGCACCGATGAATCACATGCACGAAAAAGTACTACAGCAATAACTACTTCCCATACCCTTTCAACCATTTGCTTAAGATAAACTTTTGAATACAGTCTTGACACTCTCAACTCTACGTGCATCAAGAATATACTACTTTTTGTTATCCTTTATTATCCCCGTAACCTACAAATGTTACCTCAACAGTCTAGGGTATCTCCCGATAACTTCAAACTCCTCTTCGGTTCATCGTATCCTAGTACTCCTAAAGATTTGCTAACTAGGGTCAAATTTCTATCTATTCTAATCTTATCCTTAAAGGTAACAATCCTAGGCGTACCATTCTTACAAACACCTAGGTTAGTTATGTTAATGCATATCGCCTTACATTCAACCCAACATGTTCGCATCCTTTTAACACTAAGATATAACTCATACCTTTCCTAACGACTATCACTTCTACTCGGGCTAACATTTACATTTAACTCTGATCGACCCTACCTTTTTTTCCCACATTCCTAGGGTATCAAACTTACTCTAATCATAAGATTCTCTAATATCTGTTTCACTTTCTCCAATAAAATTCCTAGCTATTCGAACTATTGATTTACTACGTCTATGAATTGGCTTAAGGGATCCACCAAGGTTGTCTCGGTACACTCGAGATTTTCTAGTCCACTGCAATCACAAAACAAACAGGGGTTAAACCAATCTAATCTTAGATATAAACTAACTAAAAGTAAAGAAATACTTACAGTCGGTGAAGCACGTTGCATGGCGGCAGGCATTGTCGGGTAATCCTTTGAACGACTCGACCATTTATGCTCTGATACCATCTTGTAACGCCCCCGAACCCATCCCGGCTCGGTGTGCTACTTGGCTCACTCTAACCCCAATGAAAACGACGTTTAAAATAATTTTTATAAACCCCACACTATACAAATCGGACACAGCGGAATTTAAAGCTAAGTCTCCCGAAGCTCTCTTATGTCATACCTAGCTACCTAGACTCACTAATTTCCCTTAATCCTAACCGTTAAGCACCACGGCGTCCTCCCCAAAAATTTCGACAAAGTAACGCCTGAAAATGGCGCCTCCAAAATGCTAGGTACCTACAAATGAATCAATTCTCTACCAGATCCAGAATAATCTTACTTAACTATCCAGCATACGAAATCTCCAAATAGCTGTAAAGAGGGAAACTAAAATACGAACATCCAAAATACAAAGCCCTAAATCCCTAGAAGACCATGGTGGAGGCGCCCCGACAACTGCCTGCACCGACACACCCCGTGCGTCTCTGACTGCTCCCAAGTCCTGGCTCACTCATTTAGCTCACCTGCAACCGCGTCGTTACTTACACCATAGAACACACACACACACACAGGTAAGCTTACGCTTAACAAGTAGGGAATAACAAATATGAACATGCATACACGACCCTCACACAACCCTAACACACATCCGAGTCTAGCTCCCAAGAGGCATTTCCATCTGAGTCTCGCTCCTAAGATGGCACTACCCCATCACCTAGTATACATCTGAGTCTCGCTCCAAAGATGCATATCCATCCGAGTCTCGCTCCCAAGATGGCCCTAACCCAATCACCTATTACACATTTGAGTCTCGCTCCCAAGATGCGTATCAATCCGAGTCTCGCTCCCAAGATGGCCCTAACCCTCCGAGTCTCGCTCCCAAGAGGGCACTATCCAATCACATCTGAGTCTCGCTCCCAAGATGCGTCTCCATCCGAGTCTCGCTCCCAGGATGGCACTACACTATTCTCCTTACCTTTCAAGCTCACACTACCACGTTTTCATTTCAACTCACTGCCAAACAAATCAAATACAAGACAAAGCAATCACACAAACAAAATACAATACAAAGCAACCATACAAACAAACAAACAATTTCCTACCGTTCCATGGTGTAGGCCCGAAGGCAAAACACACGCATCCACTACTTACCTGGCGTCTTAGATCGCTGGGTTTGGCACATCACGTTATCTATGACTTGACCTACGACAAATATGCAAATTTCATTAAAATCAAGATTACATTCACCAATTACTCTCAAACTAATATTTCTAGCCTAATCCAACTAAAACCTAACTAAACGGGCCACTAATTTGGGTTCGGTAAAAACCGACCCGAAACTTCAAACGTGCATAACTTTTGCGTCGGTTATCAGAATCGAACGATTCCAGCGGCCACCCACTCCTCTAATAACCTAGTTTAACCGGCCAAAAGGAAATTTAAAACAAACGGCTGTAACTTGGTCAAAAATGGCAAAACCCGATTCTACCCCTTAACCGAAAAATTCCCCCATCACGGTTTTCCATCAATTCTCCTCCGATTCCTCACCAATGAATCCCCCTAACATCCAATTAACATAAACAACCAAAATTCCGAGGCTACACACAACAAAAACTCGAATTACCCGAATAGGGCTTTCTGATTTTTGCCCAAACGGGGCTCACCACGGCCAGGCGATTATTGCCAGCCCAATGTCCGGCAATCTCAAGCCAAGACCGCCCAAAAATGGCCAGTGATCGGAGCTTAATCAAGCTCGTCACCCCCGGCCATTAACAGAACCAAAATAGAGCAAAAACCGAGTCTTACCGGTCGGTTTGTGCGCGAAGACGGGCCGGAATCTTCTCGCCGCCGCCGTCTGGCCAGAGAGCTTTGAAAGTCGCCAGTGAACGGCTCGCCTACACCGGCCCGCGCCTCCTCCTCCTCTCCCCTGTTCTGCTCTCGGCACTCGGGCACTCGAACAACGGAATGGCTTCGAGCCATTCTGTTGTTTTTATTAATAATAATAATAATAATTCCTATTAAAACTATTTTAATAAATCATCATTTACCGTTTTTGCCCTCCCGTGTTTTCGACCATTTTTAATTTCGTTAAATCTCGTTCTTAAATTATAACCCCGTACCCAGCTTAAGTTCACTGGGAATACCCGAACCTAAATTAAGAAACCATTTAGTTCCACCAAATTTATTCACTTTTCTTTTTAATTAATTAAAACAACTATTTTATTAAACAACCACCTTATCCTTTTATTTTCTCTCCAATTTTTCCCTTCAAATTTAGATAAATCTAAGATCCATAGCTTAATTAAATCTAAAGCAGTACACATTGAGGAAAAATTCTCAGGTGTTACAAGCTAAACCCTCATTTATAATATATATTTCACAAATTACACATATGCCCTTAACTAATGCTCAGGGTTCCAACCTCAACGGTGGCAACTAAACACGAGGGTTGCGCTCGTTGCGGGACTTAACCCAACACCTTACGGCACGAGCTGACGACAGCCATGCACCACCTGTGTCCGCGTTCCCGAAGGAACCCCTCTCTTTCAAGAGGATTCGCGGCATGTCAACCCCTGGTAAGGTTCTTCGCTTTGCATCGAATTAAACCACATGCTCCACCGCTTGTGCGGGCCCCCGTCAATTCCGATGATCTTCATTCTTGCGAACGTACTCCCCAGGCGGGATACTTAACGCGTTAGCTACAGTACTGCACGAGTCGATACGCACAGCGCCTAGTATCCATCGTTTACGGCTAGGACTACTGGGGTATCTAATCCTATTCGCTCCCCTAGCTTTCGTCTCTCAGTGTCAGTGTCGGCCCAGCAGAGTGCTTTCGCCGTTGGTGTTCTTTCCGATCTCTACGCATTTCACCGCTCCACCGGAAATTCCCTCTGCCCCTACCGTACTCCAACTTGGTAGTTTCCACCGCCTGTCCAGGGTTGAGCCCTGGGATTTGACGGCGGACTTAAAAAGCCACCTACAGACGCTTTACGCCCAATCATTCCGGATAACGCTTGCATCCTCTGTATTACCGCGGCTGCTGGCACAGAGTTAGCCGATGCTTATTCCCCAGATACCGTCATTGCTTCTTCTCCGGGAAAAGACCAAACTTTAACCTAACCATTGATTCTCATTCCTCTCTAATAATATAGTCAAGCAATTAGCCATATTCCCCCCTTAATTTCATAAAACGTACGCTACAAACATCAATTCCAGTCAATAATTGTCAGGTGCTACAATCTACCCTCCTTAATAGAATTTTGTCCTCAAAATTCGTGGTTTAATTATTCTCAAACTTAAGCTCTCAATACTCAATATATCAACTATTCCATCAAGGTATACTACGAGTCTCTACATCCAACTCGGGTTCTAAATATTCTTTTAACTCCCCATTATGCAACCTTGTTGTATCTCACATAACATTCTTATCCATAATCTCCTTGTTGCGTAAAACCTTCACTGCATTAATCTAGAATTTCCACTGATTTCTCCTTGTGCATAAGAGTAGGTTGGATCTCAATGTTCTGCTAAACCATGGGGACCACTCATAACATCCAACATTCCGCGAGTTTGGATAACTCCCTAACTGCCTGTGCCCTCGTCATCGATCCCCTTCTTCATACCTCTTATAAATCTCTCTCTACTCCAAGTTACTAAAGCTGCAGAAAGAAAACAGCTCAACCTGTAATGTCCCTTAAATTTACCCTTTTACTATGCCTAAAAAAATCTCGTGAAATTAAAACTTTCATTTTTTTTTATATCAATTCATTTCCCATTTCATTCACATCTATCCTCATATAAAGACTATATACTTTATTCAGCGGGAGGTATAAACCTTGTACTAAAGTATAACTTAATTTACATTCCAAGAAAAACAATGAAACCTGGTTTCGATCAACGCTATATCCTAGCTCAACATTTAATTTTGCTCGGGTTTCATCAATCTGAACAGTAGAAATCTTCAACTTTTCTATCGGGTTTCATCGAAAGGATGGACGACAGAACTAAGAGGCAGAATGGACGTTTGAAATAGCAGATACGGGGACAACAGAAGCATACGATAACGTGGACGACAGAAGAAGAAAACGACGTGGACGACAGTTCTCGTCCACAGACTTCATTCGTCCATGGACTATATTCGTCCCCGAGGCTTAATCGTCCACGGGACTAGGACATTGACTTTCTTATAGGAATACTTATCCAAAACTCATACAATTTCCCTCCTGTTTCACCCATTACCCGAATGATGTAAATTCAAACCTATCCTAAATCACCTCTTTTACATACTCAATCTTATATCATCAATTTCTACCCCATCACATATCCTTTACAAAATTGTCTGACAACCTAACATTCTTGTAACTAAATCTTTACTTCCTTTCTCCGCATCGATAACTAAATCCTTAGTCTTTCACTCGAATACTCAGTGTATCACTCCTTTTCAAAGCGGTCATCAACAAACCTTCATACATGTCCCCTCATTATACAGGTGTTAGAAATCCTATATACACCCGAACTTATATCTCCCAAATAACATTTTTTCCGGTGGTACACTCCAGTTCCTTTATCATAACTATATTCGTAACACTCGTTTTGATTCTACTATAACCTTAGTCACCTATTGATCTCTGGCGATCCCTAAGTCTCCAAATTCTAACAACTCTAACTATGTACCTCGACACTCAATCATTCATGCATTCAATGACTACAACTCGATCAATTATAACTTAAGCACTCAAACTCCTTTAACTTAGGTTCAGCTCTAGTTTTATTGAATTAAGTCTGTTCAATTCCGCACGAAGCAGCACATAAACTCACCCCCAGTCTTCAATTTTCTCCCTGAACTTCCATATCTACATTCATTACATTTGACTAACTCTTACCTCATTCATCTCCAAATACCACTGAGTTTTCCTTCGGTCTAAATTAAATCATCATAACTGTACCCTTCTTACATTAAGCGATTTACAATTTCTTTAGTTTCACTCAATCCACTATAATCCTCAACTTTCAAAATTATCAGACATAGTTTTATCCATAAGTCTCCTGAAACAAATTCATTCAACCCTTAAATTTTCTATTTCCAAATCCTCCAAATTTCCTCAATGCAGCTACGCTACATACATAGGAGGAACATTCTTGCCTTTAGTCTCCAAACAAACCCTACTTCTAAGTACTCGAACAATAAATTTCAATTCTTATAAAAATAACATCTAACCCGACGACTCCTTTAACTACCTAAAAACGTACACCTATCCACAAACTAAGACATACGTCCCCAACTTCTTAGTGATAAATTACATCTTCAAAATTTGTTATTATTCATATTTTCCCAACCATTAACCTCAATTAGATTCTTGAATGTAATTTCTCACCTCGGGACTGTCAACTCTCATGGGTCTAAAATATTCAGGTTTATATTATTATTTTCTCTTAACTTAGAACTTACCGATTGTAGGTCGACAATCTAGAGTGTCACTTTTGTTTGTCCTAAATTCCAAATTCCTAGTAATGCTTCCTCGGTAATGAACATCCTATCCTACATTCCGAATATAAGGTATGAATTCTAGTCGTCCATCTTCCATTTTCAACCAAATGAATAATAAACCACTCAGTAGATTTGGATCTTAAATACTAGCTATTTCGTCTAAATAGGACTTAATTGTCGCTTCAATGGGAGTAGATTATAAGATAGCTACTTCATCTTCTTTAAATTCTTCTACTATGTCATAAGACGTATTTTAACACTACTCTTCCCTTAACTCGTCTTACTACCACTCATTTCTAAGTGTTCCACTAAATTTCGATCACTCCTTAGTACTACCAAACCCCTGGGTCTCTAATTTAAATCATTCTAAGCTATTCATCATAACACTCGACAGTCTTCCCAAATACTGACTTCACTTTAACCAACTTTAAGCAGACTTTGAATTAATCAGCACCATACCTGACGCCTTGGCTGGCTGTTCATCGACACTCGACTCAATCATAGTGGATATCCTCGGTTTCACTTTAAGAGCACCCTTCTTTAGAGCTGGGCAATCCTTGTTAACATGGCCCACATCATTGCAGTTATAGCACCGAACAACTTTGGGCTTCGGGCAGCCTTTGAACTTGTGTCCAACTTCATCACAGTTGAAACACTTACTCAAACTAATTCTGCACTCGCCCGAGTGATTTCTCAAACATCTCGGACACTGAGGAAACTTCTCGGTATTTTGTACTTTCTTCTCCCTTCCCTGTCTGCCCTGGCCCTCACTGACCTTTTTCATCCTTTGCATTTCTCGGTTCAACAGTGTACTTATCTGCTCAGACTGTAGGCGCACTAATTCTGTTAAATGTCTGATCACACTCAGACCCTCCCCACTTCTCAATTCTGGCCCTATACTCGATACTCTTGGTCTTCCTGGTCGTCTAGGCATTTTGCTGTATCCCTGGACAAGGTTAATTACTCTCATAAATATCTAATAACTAAGGTTAACATAAACACTTACAGTTGTTGGAGTGCTCCCATGCGACGATCGATACTGATGAGTAATCTTTTGAATGGTTTAACAAAATGTCTCTGATACCATACTATAACACCTCGAATTTTACAAATTCGATTTGCTACTCATACGCTGAACAAAACTAAGACAATCTAGGAAGATTTAAAAAAACTTCACTCGATGGTCAAAATTTGACCTTTATTTAAAAATATCAAGAAAACTTGCAGCGAAAATTCATTTGTATAAAATAGAGTTAAAACAAAACACTAAAACAATACTTGTGTAACGATTAAATTAATAGAAAC
This sequence comes from Begonia masoniana, assembly GCA_022432975.1. Taxonomy (NCBI): domain Eukaryota; kingdom Viridiplantae; phylum Streptophyta; class Magnoliopsida; order Cucurbitales; family Begoniaceae; genus Begonia; species Begonia masoniana. Next base: position 25,859,065 of record CM039509.1, on the reverse strand, counting down.
AATCGGTCAAAAGAACCGAGGATATAAATGTGTTGAATATTTAAATGTCTTAAATTCGAACACTTCTTCTGCCAACTAGTCTCAGTGGTAGAAGGTGAACAAAATACGTCCACCGCTCGCATCCACCGATAACAAAACGACAACATTTACTACCCACATCTACCGCTCACATCCACCGATCACAAAACGACAAAATTTACTACCCACATCTACCGTTCACATCCACCGATCACAAAACGACAAAATCTACTACCCACATCTACCGCTCACATCCACCGATCACAAAACTACAAAATCTACTACTCACATCTACCGCTCACATCCACCGATCACTAAACGAAAAAATCTACTACTCACATCTACCGATCAACAGTAACACTCGACATCTACCGATTGACTTTGACTTCTGTCAAACGACAGCATCTACCGATCAACAGTAACACTCAACATCTACCGATTGACTTTGATTTCTGTCAAACGACAGCATCTACCGATCAACAGTAACACTTAACATCTGCCGATTGATCTCTGCCATTCGACATCTGCCGAACGACGCAGAACCACATTAGCATTTACACTCTAAACCATCGGACAACTTTGCCTATTAAAAGAACTTATAAATTTTACTGCAATCATTCAAACAACTTAAACCACAACTTTCTAAAAATCCAGAATAGCAAGCTACAAATAAACCAATCGTGATTTCATAGTCAGGATAATCTCATTAAAATCTCCAGCACATTTCAACAACACACTTGTCTACTAAGACTACACATACTGACATTTGTTAAACTACCTCATCAGTGCACCAAACCGCGGCATAGATGTGCTCCATCAACATCGCCTATTCTTCTGTAAACTCAGAGAAATCACTTGTTGGAAACTCAGCACCTACATCACAAAATTCATCTATTAGCCTAATGCTAAATAAGTAGAGCATTAATGAAATGTAATGCTGAAACATAAATCCTATTCATGCAATTTCTACTTTCTTAACTCAGTTATGATTTCATTCGTTCATGATCTGATCCCTCGTTTCGATGGGAAATGGATCTGTCTTCTATTAACATCTGCGATTGATCTCTGCATTCGACATCTGCCGAACGACGCAGCACCACATTAGCATTTACACTCTAAACCATCGGACAACTTTGCCTATCTCAAAGCACTTATAAATTTTACTGCAATCATTCAAAACAAATTAAAACCACAACTTTCTAAAAATCCAGAATAGCAAGCTACAAATAAACCAATCGTGATTTCATAGTCAGGATAATCTCAAAACATTAAAACTACTACTGTCATTAAAATCTCCAGCACATTTCAACAACACACTTGTCTACTAAGACTACACATACTGACATTTGTTAAACTACCTCATCAGTGCACCAAACCGCGGCATAGATGTGCTCCATCAACATCGCCTATTCTTCTGTAAACTCAGAGAAATCACTTGTTGGAAACTCAGCACCTACATCACAAAATTCATCTATTAGCCTAATGCTAAATAAGTAGAGCATTAATGAAATGTAATGCTGAAACATAAATCCTATTCATGCAATTTCTACTTTCTTAACTCAGTTATGATTTCATTCGTTCATGATCTGATCCCTCGTTTCGATGGGAAATGGATCTGTCTTCTCAAAGTCAAATGTTCTTTAATAGCTGTATCATTTTCATGATCTGATCCTTTTTACGATGGGAAGCGGATCAGTTTTCGCAAGGTCGAATATCCTCTTAACTCGATTAAGGGGCGGATTGGTTCCCTTAATGGCATGATCTTGATCCATTTTTTTACGATGGGAAACAGATCAGTTTTCCCAAGGTCGAATATCCTCTTAACTCGATTAAGGGGCGGATTGGTTCCCTTAATAGCTGATTTGTTCATGCCTTACGTGTCATTTCATGTAAATTCATTTTCGTTTCCTTTCAAAATATGATGCATAACATTCTGAAAACATACAAAACATGCATAAACCCTACTATTTTGTGATGTAATCCCGAAGGCACACACATACTCTACTTACCTGGTCTCCTAGACAATGCTCAGTTGTAAGCTACCTCAGAAGTTTGCTCACCTAAAGCCATAAACAGAACATTAATCAAATCTTCACTAAACTTAATCCTAAATCAACCAAAAATCTAAAGAACCAGTTTGGAACTCTAATAATCATGGATTCCTGATTTTTCACCAAAACCTGAACCTATTCTCATTCACAGCATTCCCAAAGCACACATTGTACACCCTCTGTTATCTCGCCACTAAAACACAAGGTAAACGAAGGAAACTCACCTAGGCTGGAGAAATCGCTGGAGAAATCGGAGGGAGAATCTCCTAGAGCGCTCTGCTGAGTTGAGAACCGAAATGGAAAGTGAAAAGTGTGGCGGCTAAACCCTTAGCTAAACCCTCATTTATAATATATATTTCACAAATTACACATATGCCCTTAACTAACCAAACTTTAACCTAACCATTGATTCTCATTCCTCTCTAATAATATACTCAAGCAATTAGTCATATCCCCCCCTAAATTCCATAAAACGTACGCTACAAACGTCAATTCCAGTCGATAATTACCGGGTGCTACTAAGTGTATATAAGTTATTTTGTCGAATGGAGGTGAGAAACGGCAAAGGGAGATGATTTTTGCGACTTCCCGTGGCTACCCAAATGTCGACCGTTGTGGATGGTCAGTCGACACTTCTACCTTTGCGGCTGAAAACAAAGAGTTCAAGGTGTCGACCTCTTTAAGAAGTCGGTCGACACTAAGGTGTCATCACCACAAGAGGAAGTGTTGACTTCTCGCATATTTTGGGCTGAAACCCAAGAGGTATCATGTGTCTACACCTTTGGATAAAGTTTGAATCAACCCAAGAGTTATGAAGTGTCAACACTAGCTGAAAGTGTCTACCACGGGCAAAACCCGAGAGTTTCCAGTGTCAATTGGTGGGTCGACCCCTGCTTATAAAGGTGCCCCCTAAAGTGTCGATTGCACAGCCTTAATTTTGAGAAATTTTTGTCATTGAGGCAAAACGCATCCGTTTATAGTGTTCTAGATTGGGTTTCTAATCCCGGTATAGGACCTAGTTATGTTCTCCCCTAGAGTTGAGAGAGATATTTATAACTTTTGTTTTGTTTTAGGCTCAGACAAACTTATGGACTAGGAGCTAGTACCTGAGGAAGTCGCTCTCGTGCGTGGGAAGAGCAGTTCACGTCAAGGTAGGGGTTTTATACTTTTTGCACTATATTGGATGGTTTTTATGAAAATCTTGTTTTGTTGAGCTATCACTCATGAAAAACATGACGGGGCCTAGTCACCAACACGTCAGCTTTTAATGTATATGTACAATTAATTTTACATGTTTACCATTGATGTATGGTATTTGATTTTGATGTATGGTATTTGTTAAAGAGGCTTCATCGCCATGTGTTTGAGTGTAAACTGAGGGATGAGGAGTTATCCAAAAGGTTTAAGATTTCTACTTTAGCTAAAAAGGAGGAGGATGAATTGATAGAAGAAGAAATTATCTATCTCGAGGAAGGTCCATTACTTGAATTGGATGAAACAAGGAAGAGCAAGATCCCATGGACTATGACTCTTGTCAACAAAAGGTTGATGAGCAAGAGAAATTTTTAGGCGAGAACTTTATAGAAACCCCTAACCCAATCGGTTTCATTGAGGATTTTGGAATTAAGAAGCTACTTGAGGAATCTCTCTTTGAGGTTGAAATTGAGCAAATGGTAGAGTCTATTGAAACCTTTGAACTCCAAGAGATAGAATCCAAATTCAAGGACTTCAAGAATTTGATAACTAAGGGGGTTGTCAATTTGCAAGACCCGTTTGTTGTTGAAAAGAAAACCCCTTATGCAATGTATGCATATGTGACTATTCCCCACATCCAACGAGAGTCCTACCAAGTGAATAGAATTTACCTTTATCCCTTTTTAACCAAAACCGATAGTAGTGTTTTTGCTTAACAAGAAAATTGTTTCCCCATTATTTCCTCTTGGACTAAGAAGGGAAAAGATCTTTTTAGAACCCTAAAACTGTAACGACCCTTAAACCTATCCCTTTAATTCCCGTGAAAATTTTTCATTTTAAAACATTAAGTAATTTCGACTTCGAAGGCTTTAAATCGAATCTAATTTATGGGAATTGTCTTGAAAATCATTTAAAGAAAATGCATTAAAACAGAAGAATAATCGGCCAAAGGAATCAAGGGAAAAACGTAGTGCAAGGACCAAGGGCAGACATGTCCGAAACGAGAAAACAAAGGGGAGATCGATCAGCCCTTAGACAGCCAATTGATCGCCCCTCATCTGGCGATCTATCGGCTGCCACTCTGGAATTATTCAAGAGCGTAGCCTGCAGGAGCCGGCGAATGATCGGGAACTTCTCAAGAAAACCAGAGGGTTTTACGATCGATCGCCCCTCTTTCTACGATCGATCGCCCCTTCTCCTTCTTCTACCGTAAACCTGAACAGAAATTCTACCACCTATTCATCCATGTCCCTATCCCTTCATTAACTTACTTCTAAACACAATCCATAACAGACACTTCAACATAAAATCGTTCATAACCTCAATTTGTCAATCACCAAGAACACGACTCGAAACCTATTGTAGAAAATGTAGTAAAATTTCATGAAAACGAACTGCGTGGATCAGTTTGAAAACCAAACAAAATACCTACGAAATTAACAACCAAGCAATTTCAGTATAATCTCTATAAAAGACTTCGCAAAAGAATTCGTAAAACGAATGATCAAAACCTCAAAACACATGTGTTTCTTAGTAAATTATCCCTCAGCCCGACTAAACCCTCCTATACAATTGTCAATCATTTCTATCTATCATATCCCCAAAATACTTACATACGTCCCCACGAGTCAAAATTGCGCCGACTGCCTAGCACACACCCACGGTCACCCTTCTTCAACCGACTCATGCATCGAGTAGAGGAATGTCATCCTAACCTGGATCGAATTCACCTACACCATAGAAATAAACTATGAGCTAAAAGCTCAGTAAATCTACATAAATGAGAATGCGTGTTGTGCATATGTCATTCATAAAATCATGCAATCTTCGGGATCATTTAGTTACATAACGGGATGTCACCAAGGTCTACTCTCACCAGATGGAGAGGGCACGTCTGGCGGTTAGACAGCCCTTTCTATCTACCGAGGGAAAACATGCTTCACCAACTAGACAGCCATGTCTGAATCCCACCTCGTCGTGACCGGGATTACATGCATTCGTTTCTTTACATTGATTCATTTCTTTTCATAAAAACCGTTCAGAAACTCGTTTTCATGCTAATTTGAAAAAGTGTGATGCATGTACAGTTCGTAATTAACATAGGAAACAAACAATAAATCTTAAAAAACACACCTCAACCTAAACTCCTAAACTACCCAACCACTTACTCTATAACTACGGAGTACACCAATATCCTCGATAACGTCATAATTCTTGGTCACCAAGCTCCATCCACGAGCATTGTTCACCTAAAGCATTTCACAACACACTATATTAAACTGATCCTAAATCATCGAACTTTGAAAACTAACGAAACTCCTAGCTAAAGGAAATTTCCTACAACTCTATTTTGGCTCATTTAGGCATTTCATCGAGCAATTCGTGCTCATGAATCCTTAACCTCCATTAATGGAGTTTTCAAAACTTCCAACCACCCAAAATTTGCATTAATGACCATTAACTCTGCTAAATACTTCCCATGCTCACTAATACATCCACCAAAATCATAAATAGGGCAACCCGAGCCGTTTCTAACATAACCCGGCTATTTCACAAAAATTCTAAACGAAACCCCAACCGTTTAACTTCGCAAAAACAGAAATCTAATGTCCAAAAACTATAGAACCTTACCTAGGGTCGTGATTGAAGAAGAAAACGTGAAGGAATTGCCGTTTATCGGAGGAGAATCGGCCGGCGTTTGAAGGAAGTCGCCGTGAGGGTTGAGAGGAGAGGAAATTCGCGTGAAGTGTGAAGGAGAAAGAAATAGGGGTTTGTGTTATTTAATAAATTTTGACATGCAAAATTACCTTTTTTCCCTTCTGTTTAATTATCCACTTAGCTCGTTATTTGACTATCGATTAGGTTTCTCCAAATTTTCATATTTCACCAATAATTCCAACTTATTACTAGGGCTCTAACAAAACTTTCCGTTTGCAAAACGAACTTAGTTTGCTATATTTACTAAAATATCCTTATATTGCGAGAATTGTCCAAAACTCGTAAAATAGGCGCGATATCTCCAAAAATCCCCTTATTTCTTCAGATAATCCAATTTATATCTCCAAAAATCCCCTAATAAGGCTTCCCGCACTTAAAATGGGTCAATTTCATAATATTTACAAAAATGCCATTACATAATGAAATTCTAAAATCCTGTAAAATCGGGTGTTACATTCCATCCACCTTAATTAAAATTTTGTCCTCAAAATTTGACTATACAAATAGTTCAGGATACTTAGACACAATATCCGGCTGCCTCTCCCAAGTAGCCTCCTCTACGCCATGGTTCCGCCATAGGACCTTTACTAGTGGAATTTCTTTATTGCGCAATACCTTGATAGAGGATTCCAAAATTCATACTGGCCTCTCCACATAAGTCAGTGTTGGTTGCACCTCGATCTCCCTGGTTTCAATGACGTGTGATGGATCACGCACGCATCTTCTAAGCATTGACACGTGAAATATGTTGTGGATGCCTTCCATTGACGCCGGAAGCTGTAATTGGTAAGCTAACTTTTTGATCCTCTTCAAAATAGGGAAGGGCCCCACATAACGAGGACTCAACTTGCCCTTCCTTCCAAATCTCATAACACCTTTAAATGGAGAAAGTTTAAGATAAACCTTGTCTCCCTCATTGAACTCCATTTTCCTCCGTCTAGTGTATGCATAGCTCTTTTGGCGGCTCTGTGCTATCTCTATACGTTGCCTGATAACAGCGATCTTCTCCGCTGTTTGCTGTAAAATATCTGGGCCCTATTATACTAGCCTCACAAACTTCGTCCCAATATAGCGGAGACCTACATTTTCGACCATACAATGTCTCGTACGGAGCCATGCCAATCATAGCCTGGAAGCTATTGTTGTACGAGAACTCAATCAAGGGTAAATATCGGCTCCACGAGCCCTGAAACTCCAGCACGCAAGCTCTGAGCATATTCTCAAAAATCTGATTTGTTCTTTCTGCTTGTCCGTCAGTCTGAGGATGAAATGTTGTGCTGAAATTTAGCTGAGTTCCCATCGCCTTATGCAGACTCTTCCAGAATTTCGAAGTAAACTTGGCATCTCTATCAGAGACAATCGAAATGGGTACTCCGTGCAATCTAACAATCTCCTGCATATACAGCTCGGCAAGCTGATCCATAGAATAGGTCATCTTCACTGATAGAAAATGGGCCGACTTTGTCAAACGGTCCACTATCATCCAGAGGTCATCGTGCCCTTTCGTCGTTCTTAGGAGTCCAACTATAAAATCGATGGAGATCTGCTCCCATTTCCACTCCGGAATCGGAAGTGGCTGTAAGGTTCTAGCCGGCCTTTGATGCTCTGCTTTGACCTGTTGGCAAACCAAACAGGTTTCCACATACCTGTCAATCTCTCTCTTCATGTTCGGCCGCTAGAAGTGTTGTCTCAGATCTCTATACATTTTTGTGCTCCCTGGATGCACTAAGTATGCCGAGGAGTGTGCCTCGGTTACGATCTCTCTCTTCAACTCTTCATCGTTAGGCACATACCACCTCTGTCTGAATTTCAATATGCCATCATCCGACAGAATGAAATTGGACGGGTCCTCTATAACGCCCCCGAACCCACCCGGCTCGGTGCGCTACTTTGCTAACTCAACCCGTGTTAAAATAGCGTTTAAAATAATTTTTTTCTTAAACTTTTTGACTCGATTTCGGGTTTTACGAATCCTAAAAAAATATCGAAAAACGCGCCAAACTACATTTAAAATTCGTCGGGTTGAAATAATTCAGGAATAGGAAAATTTTAATTTAATTTTTTTTTGGCGATCGATCACCACTTGTTCTGTTTTTTTCCCAAAAACGCGACCCGTGGGCGATCGATCGGCGCCCAGTGGCAATCGATCGCCACACACTCTGTTTTTTCACCCCAAAATGCCCAAAATTGACTTTTCCCGACTTCTTCGACCTTTCTTCATTTTCTCCAAACAAACCACCTCCAAATCTCCTGAAAATTTACCCACACATTCCCAACACCCCAATCTTCATGTCCCGTAAAAATTTTGAAAAACCGACTTCAAACAGTTAATAAAAAAATATAGAAAACGTGAACCCGATGTTAATTATTTTAAAATCAAAACGAGCGGCATAACGCCTAAAATTTACAAAACCAAAAACCTGAAATCAAAGCCTTAAAACACTATCATTTCGTACTAATCATCCAACAAAGCCATCACTAACCACAATACGAAATCCAATCGATAAAAACACCAAAACCCCAAATATACAGAATAGTTAGAAAACTATACAAAATCCCAAACTACCTAATCCCCACAACCCGAAATCTAAACTAAACCGTCAAAATACAAGTTTCACATACATCCCGAAAACCATGGTCGAGATGCACCGACAACTGCCCGCACCGGCATACAGCGTACATCAACAACTGCGTCCCAACCCTAGCTTACCTTAAAGCCCTCACCTGTACTCCAGTCGACACCTACACCACGGAATACAAAACGTAAGCCTAATGCTTAATAAGTAGGGAATAATGCATAAGAAAATAAAGTTACTCTTCTCTTTCACTTGTGCGTCAAGAGGATACCTCTCCTAACAGGATGGTCACGCGTTGACCACTAAGAGCCAGATCCGAGGCACACGTCATGTTCACACACGGGACGGCCATACATGATCTTCTCCCACGTCGATCAATGAACCTCGTTCATTATCAACTCTCTTGCAGACACCTCCCAAACTATCATTCTTTCAGACACTAATTCACGACGAGGTGACTCAACCAAACACCACCATGCATCTTTTGTGATAACCTCCCGACTTGCCATTCTTCCAGGCACTATTCGCGACGAGGCTAATCCACAAGAGACCACCACACAGCTTTTGTGGAACCCTCCCGAACTGCCAATCTTTCAGGTACTATTCGCGACGAGGCGTCTCCACAACAATTCACATTTGCCTCACATATCTTTATATTTCACTTTCACAAATTGCAAACGATGCTCAAAACACGTATTTCGTAGTTTGAAAACTATGATGCATGTCACTTACAATGCACAACACAAGACAGAAACAAAACAACCAAGCAAACAATTCTCTACCGTTCCATGGTGTAGGCCCGAAGGCAAAACCACACACATCCGATACTTACCTGATCGCTCGGCACGTGATTGTTCCCTTCGACTAGGCTAAAAGCTTGCTCGATAACCTAACAAATTAAAGGAATAACTTAGCATAAACCTAAGAAAATTCTAAGGATTTATCTAAACATCTACCTAACTTAATCTAAACACATTTTTAACCAATTATACAAACCATTACATAAAAACCCAATTTTATGCACAATTTCTAGCATCCAACTTCAAACGGCCATAACTTTCTCGTTTTTCAACGGATTTCGACGTGCCACCCCAATCTATAAACCTCTACACGTCTACTATCCATTGAAACACTCAAATCAACCATCCAAACACTATGTCCGATCAAAAATTCCAGAAACAGATTCGGCCTCCTATAACACCAAAACCCGGTTTTCACAAACTCACACTATTTCTCTAATCTAACCTTATCAACAACCTAACTAACCTATCCTAAGCTTAAACCATCAAACATTAGAGAGAAAACCAGCAAGGAACTCAAAATTCGGAGTGCTCCCTTTAGGGTTTCCAAATCATACCCAAACTCTCACAAAATCCACTAACAACACTAACAACCAACACCTTTAAGCAATAAACCAAAAACCCACTTAATTCTTACCTTAAATCCTTGCAAAATTGATGAAGAAAAGGAGAAGAACCCTAGCAATGGAGCTGCCCTTCGTGGAGAGGAAAGAAGAGGAAGAAAATGGGTTTTTGACATTTAACACCACTTTACCAATTTTTATAACCTTTTTACTTTTTCCCTTTTTGATTTTTCCTCAAATCTTTCTAATTTTATACAAATGCCTCTCCCTCTTTTGGTTCATCAATCTCCAACGTGAATCTCTCTTAAAACCACTTCCCCATTTAATTTTTCCCAAGTTTTATTTCATTTATTTACTAATTTTCTATTGGATAATAACAATTTTTGACTTTTCAACCCCTTTTGTTTTGACTTGTCAATCATTCCTTTCCTTCTTTTGAATCCTTCATCACTTAACATTAAACTCTCATACTTAACCTAACCTAGGGCTACGCACGTTATCGAAATTTTCCGGGTGTTACATCCTCAGATGTCATACTCGACCGATATTTCTCACACTCTAAGTCTTCCTTCTGAGCTTCTCGGAGTTTGTCAATTATTATCAGCCTAAGAGAAATGTTCGTGAGCATAGCGGATAACTCAACCACAATCTCCACATCAAACCTCTCAATCTCAGACCTCAACATTACCGACATTGATGCAAGTGAAGGCTGGCTCGTAGTGGGCATTCGGCTCAAGGCATCCGTGACTTTATTTGCTTTCCCTGGGCGGTATTTAATTTCAAAGTTATAATCTTTAACGAACTCTAACCACCTTCTTTGCCGCATGTTCAACACTTTCTGTGTAAATAGATACTTTAAGCTCCTGTGATCCGAAAACACCTCACACTGTTATTCATATAGATAGTGTCTCCAGATTTTTAAAGCAAAGACAATGGTTGCTAATTCCAGATTATGCGTAGGATAATTTTGCTCATACGGTTTCAACTGCCGAGAAGCATAAGCAATAACTCTCCATTCCTGCATCAATACGCATCCAAGCCCAATCTTTGAGGCATCGCAGTAAATACTGAACTTATCGCCTTCAATTGGCAGTGTTAAAACAGGTGCTGTAGTCAATTTCTGCTTCAGCTTCTGAAAGCTCTTATCACAAGCAGCTGACCTTATAAACTTCTCATTTTTTCGTGTCAACCGGGACAGAGGAACGGCAATCTTCGAAAATCCATCAATGAATTTTCGGTAATATCCAGCCAACCCGAGAAATTCACCTACCTCACGCACGTTTTTAGGCTGTGGCCAATCCCTGACAACTTCAATTTTTGTCAGATCTACTGAAATTCCCTTCTGAGATATGATATGGCCGAGAAAATTAATTTGATCCAGCCAAAACTCGCAGTTGGAGAACTTTGGGTACAATTGGTGCTGACACAGAATCCTCAGAACTATCCGCAAGTGTTCCTCATGCTCTTCTTTCGTCCTTGAATAAATCAAAATGTCATCAATGAAGACGACGACAAACTTGTCTAGATACTCCTTAAAAACACGGTTCATCAAATCCATAAACGCTGCAGGGGCATTCGTAAGTCCAAAAGACATCACAAGAAATTCGTAATGCCCATATCTCATTCGGAATGCAGTCTTTTGAATATCTTCTCTCCAGACCTTCAACTGATAATAACCCGAGCGTAGGTCAATCCTCGAAAACACTCGGGCGCCTTGTAGTTAGTAAAACATGTCATCAATCAGGGGCAGTGGATACTTATTCTTCACTGTCAATTTATTTAATTCTCTATAATCAACACACATCCTGAGAGTTCCGTCCTTTTTCTTAACGAACAGGACTGGCGCACCCCAAGGAGAAAAGTTGGGTCGAATGAACCCCTTGTCTAACAACGCTTCTAATTGAGACTTCAGCTCCTTTAGTTCAACAGGTGCCAGTCTGTACGGATTCTTTGATACGAGCCCAGAGCCTGGATAAACATCAATAGTAAACTTGATATCCCTATCTGGCGGTAATCCGGGGAGATCAACGAGGAAGATCTCAGAGAATTCTATAACTACCGGATGGTCTTCTGGTTTTACCCCATTGAGCAACTGAGTATCGACCACTGTAGCCAGATAAACTGAGCATTCACCTCTAAACTGCTCTTGGACCTTCATAGAATAGGAAGTAGGCAACCCACTCAACCTATTCATTACCTGACAAGAAAACTCTTCTTTATCCAGGGGCTGAAAAGTCACTAACCCGGATCGGCAGTCTATGGTGGCGAAATGGCGTGACAGCCAGTCCATTCCCAAAATCAGATCGTACTGCTCTATGCCCATAACTATCAACCGGGCATAAAGGGTGTTATTCCCCACTGAGACGACGTTGCCCTGGAAAATACGATCAGACTGCATATACACTCCCGCAGGCAGCATTACTCTATACTCGTACTCTGCTAACTCTGGCACTAACCCCAATCTAGACACACATGCAATTGAAATAAAGGAGTGCGTAGCCCCCGTGTCTATCAGAGAGAATATTGCAATACCCGTGATTAAGATATTACCTGCTATAACAGAAGGCTGAGCCTCGTCGTCAATATCACCAGGCTCGATGAAGGCGAAGATCCTCGTCATCACTCTCCTCTGATCCCTATCTAGCTGATCTCGGCCCAGCTTCGGACAGTCTTTGACGTAATGGCCAATCTCACCACACCGATAGCACTTGTTAGTGCCAAGCCTGCAAGCACCACTGTGTTCTTTTTGGCACTTTGGGCACAGAGGTAGTTGAGTAGTTCCCTGTACTTGTTTTCCCTTACTCTAATCTTTTGCACCCTTATAAGGCCTTTTAACGCATCTTTGCTGTTGTTGCTGTGGTTATTTTCCTCTAGGTTGCCAACATCAATTCCGTAACTGAGGTTGGATCTCACGAAAGAAGCCCTTAGTAGGCTCCCTTGGCCTAACGCAAGTCAACTCTGCAACCTCAAAGTCCAAAGCCCTTGCTGCAATATCTGAATACAGTACATCCAAAATCCCGGATACTATAATGTTCTTCCAAATCTCCGGGTTCAGCCCATCCATAAACTGGTGTACCTTATCTTCATTATCGCTCACTAGTCGCGGCGCAAACCGTGATAAGGCCTCAAACTCCCTAATATATTCTGCAACCAAATCGGTCTGCTTTAGCTGCGTGAATTCCACTCTTTTTGCCGCTCTCACTGTACGGCTGAAATACTTATCATAGAATACGGTCTTACACTGTTCCCACGTCATCGTCGTCACATCGATAGTCACTTTGATGGAGTCCCACCAAAACTGAGCGTCTAGCGCCAAATGAAAGGTGACGCATGCGACCTTCTCCCCATGGTCAATCTTAGCATAGCCCAACATGTCTTCCATCGTCCGAACCCACTCCTCAGCAAATGAGGGGTTTGAAGACTGTCCATCGAATACCGGAGGCCTAAGTTTCTGGAACCTCTCCATACTGTGATTTTTTGAAACTATCAATTCTTGGGCCCTTTGATCCTCATGATTTACCAGTCTTTCAATTTGTTGGGCTTGTCTATCCATATGCTGAGCTTGGCTGTCCAGCAAATCTGTTAGCCTATCCAAGGCTTCGTCTCTAGCGTCTCTTGCTCGGACCATTTTATAATTTCTATAAAGGTTAAAACAAATAATCCTAAGAAACAAAAGCAAGGAATAAAATAAAACGTACTTACAGTTGAGGAAGGATGTCCGCGTAGTGGCTGTGCAGTCGAGCAGTCTACAGAACCGATTTTAAAACTCGGGAGCTCTGATACCATAACATAACGACCCTTAAACCAATCCCTGTAATTCCCGTAAAAAATTTTCATTTTAAAACATTAAGTAATTTTGATTTCGATGGCTTTAAATCGAATCTAATTTATAAGAATTATCTTGAAAATCATTTAAAGAAAATGCATTAAAATAGAAGAATAATCGCCCAAAGGAATCAAGGGAAAAATGCAGTGCAAGGACCAAGGGCAGACATGTCCGAAACGAGAAAACAAAGGGGCGATCAATCGGCCGTTAGACAACTGATTGATCACCCCTCATCTGGCGATCGATCGGCTGCCGCTCTGGAATTATTCCAGAGCGTCGCCTGCAGGAGCCGATCGTTCGCCCCATTACAAGCAAAGGATCGGGAACTTCTCAAGAAAACCAGAGGGTTCTGCGATCGATCGCCCCTTCTCCTTCTTCTTCCGTCAACCTGAACACACAATTCTACCACCTACTCATCCATGTTCCTATCCCTTCATCAACTTACTTCTAAACACAATCCTTAATAGACACTTCAACATAAAATCGTTCATAACCTCAATTTGTCAATTACTGAGAACACGACTCGAAACCGATTCTAGAAAATGTAGTAGAATTTCATGAAAACGAACTGCGTTGATCAGTTTGAAAACCAAACAAAATACCTACGAAATTTAACAACTAAGCAGTTCTAGTATAATCTGTAGCACCCGGCTCTATTAAACCAAATTTAATTGCCAATTATAATGTGTTAATTTTATGGAAGAATTGAGGGAGAAAAGTGATTAGGTTAGTTAATAACTATGTAAGGACAAAAGGGTAATTAGCAATTTTATAAATGGATAACGTATTTAATGGAGGGTTTAATGAGGTTTAGCCGCCACTGTTTCCCTCATTTTTCTTCTCGGTATTCAGCTCAAGCACAGCAGAGCTCCAGGCGATTTCCCTCTCCGATCCTCATTCCTCAAACTAGGTGAGCTTTCCATTTTCTTTCTCGAGATTTTAGTGGCTAGATAGCAGAGATAGTGTAACGCATGTATTTTGATAATACTGCGAGTGAGTTGAGTTCGATTTTAGTATTGAGCCGAGAGTGTATGATGATTAGAGATTTCAAACGAGCCCCTTAGGTTTCAGAACGATTTAGGATAAGGCTAGTGATGATCTAATCGGTATTTTTCCTTATGACGCTAGGTGTGCAGGGTTTCCAGAGTAGTTGAAACCGAACGATTTCCAGGAGACCAGGTAAGTAAAGTATGCATGTGCCTTCGGGACTACATCACAAAACAGTAGGGTTATGCATGTTGAGAATGATTTTGTATGTCACGCATCATGTTTTTGAAAGATTACGAAAATGAATTTTCATGTAAGAATAGTGAAGTATGAACTGTATGTGACAGACAAACTATTAAGGGAACTATTAAGGGAACTAATCCGCCCCTTAATCGAGTAGAGGATGTATGACATTGGGAGAATTGATCCCACTCCCAAGGGAACAGAGGGATCAGTTCAGCTATTAAGGGAACTAATCTACCCCTTAATCGAGTAGAGGATGCATGACCTTGGGAAAATTGATCCACTTCCCAAGGGAACCGAGGGATCAGATCAGCTTATGAACGTATGTGAATGCAACTGAGATGAGAAAGTAGAAATTGCATGTTTAGGAATTTATGTTTCAGCATTTCATTCCATTACTGCTTTACTTACTTAGCATTAGGCTAATAGATGAGTTTTGTGATGTAGGTGGAGAAGTTACAGCAGGTGAGCCTTCTGAGTTCATTGAAGGATAGGCTTGTTGGGGGAGCACAGTCATGCCACGGACCTGGTATTTGATGAGGTAGTTTAACTGATGTCTGTTGGAGTAAAGGTGAAGTTGACAACGTTTTGATTTGAATAGGTTGAGTCCTCATGACAGTAGTTGTTTCAATGTTTTGAGTTTTTCTGATAATGGTATTCTGTTGAGATTTGACGATGGCACTTACTGGATTGTTTTAAGTAATGCATTTGTTAGAATGGCATTTGAATGATTTCAGTAATGTGAGTAATTCCATTTCTGTAATTAGAGTTGTGTTTGCGTAGCATGGAGTAGTTGAGTTGTTGTTCTGTCGTCTATCGAAAGATATAAGTAGGATTTTTGTCGTTTTGCGGCCGGTGGTTATAGAGTAAAGTCGATCGGATGAGGAAATCATTCGGCTGACGTCACCGGTGGATATAGAGTAAAGTCGATCGGATGAGGAAATCATCCGGCTGACGTCACCGGTGGATATAAAGTAAAGTCGATCGGATGAGGAAATCATCCGACTGACGTCACCGGTGGATATAGAGTAAAGTCGATTGGATGAGGAAATCATCTGGCTGACGTCACCGGTAGATGTAGGATATATCTTGTCGTTTTGTGACCGGATGATGTAGTCGAAACTTTGTCGTTTTGTTATCAGGGAAAAACCTTCTGTTTTCTACGTCAGTTCCTTCCGGTTGACTTCGTTCTTCGGATGATGTGTTTGACTTTCATAAATTTCAAGTATTTCACGCCTAAACTTTCATCCCTTCTGGTTGAATTATTTTCTTAATATTTTATGTGATCATTCAAACACTGTTACATAGTTTTGCTCAACTCTATTTTTGCTCAAAGATTTCCGCTGCAAGTTTTCATGTTTTATCAAACGTTAAAATTTTAATTTTTAAGGAAGTTTAAATTTCGGTCCAAGTTTTTTTTTGTAATATCCGAGTTTACGAGTAACGAACTGGGTTCAGAAAACTCGGGGCGTTACAGTATGGTATCAGAGACATTCAGTTAAATTGTTCAAAAGATTACTCATCAGTGCCAATCGTTGCATGGGGGTACTCCAACAACTGTAAGTGTTTACCTTAACCTTAGCTACTAGGTATTTAAGAGTATAATTAACCTTGTGCAGGAATATAGCAAATGTCTAGACGACAAGGAAGACCAAGGTTACCAAGGGAAATACCAAGTCCGAGGCGGGAGGAGGACTCTAGTGTAATTAGGCAGCTGACAGAATTGATGCGTCAGCAGACTGATATAGTACGTCAACAGTCTGACCAATTAGGAGTGTTGTTGAGCCGGGAGACACAAGGAAGTGCCAACTCGGGTTCTAGCGGTGAACATTCTGGAGATAGATTTCGGAGACTGAGACCACCCACGTTTGATGGTCAGTCAACTGATCCAGTTATTGCTGAGGGTTGGCTTAGAAAAATTGAGAGTATGTTTAGGTGTGCCAATATTGGAGAAGAGGACAAAGTCACGTTGGCCACGTTCCATTTGGCTGGTGAAGCTCAACTCTGGTGGAAAACAGTTGAAACCACCACTGACATTCTAACTATGACTTGGTCACAGTTTAAGGACATCTTTTATGAGAAATATTTTAACAGCACGGTCCAAACCGCAAAGAAGTTGGAGTTTCTGAATTTGAAGCAGACATGGTCGGTGGCAGAGTACAGTAGGCAATTTGAGTCCTTGTCCAGGTTTGCTGGACATTTTGCTCATAAGGACGAGGATAAGGTGTTCAAATTTGTGCATGGACTGAAGCCGGAGATTTATCGAGGAGTCAAATTCTGTGGCATTAAAGGTTTAACGTTCAGTGAAGTTGTGTTCACTGCTCTGGAAGTGGAAGAAGCTGAAGGGAAGTGTGCTAGACCAAAGGAGGTTTCGCAAAAGTGTATCCAGCCACACCATTAGAGGGGAGAGAAGAGGCCAAGTGAAGGCCAAAGTAACTAAGGACCTGGAAAGAGGGTACTGAATACCCAGAAGTTTCCTCAATGCCCGAAATGTTCAAAGAATCACTCGGGTGAGTGTAGATTTGGATCGGGTAAGTGTTTTAACTGTGAAGAGGTTGGACATTTGTACAAGGATTGCCCAAAACCCCGGGTCGTTCGATGTTTCCATTGCAACAAGGTTGGCCATGTCAACAGAGACTGCCCAGCTTTGAAGGGTGACCCTGCCAGGATTAAGCCAAGAATATTCTCCATGATGGAGTCAGGTGGTGAGGACCAGCCTGCTGTAGTGTCAGGTACTATATTGATTAACTCTGTTCCTGCTTTTACTTTGATAGATTCAGGTGCAACTCATTCTTTTATAGCCTCTACATTTGCTGATAAGTTAGATGTACGGTTTACTCCTTCTGAGCATGTGTATAACGTAGCATTACCTTCTGGTGAGCACATGCACTCCAGTCAAATGATGCCTGATAGTGTGGTGTTAGTAGGGAACATGAATTTGCCTGCCGATCTTATTGTTATGGACATAATGGGATTTGATGTGATCCTAGGAATAGATTGGTTGTTTAAGCATTATGCCACTATAAATTGTAGAACTGGAATAGTTAGTTTTCACCCCCTAGTGGTTTAAACCATACTTTCCAAGCCCTGAAGAAGAGTAAGGAAATGACTGTAATGACTTCTGTTAGTTGTAGACCCTCCCCTTGCAGAGAATATTTGTGCTTTTTGGCCAGTGTTTTAGACACACAAACTGTAGAAAAATCGAACCCCAAGGACGTTTTAGTTGTCCAAAATTTTCTAGAAGTATTTCTAGATGACCTTCCTGGTTTGCCACCGGATAGGGAAATTGAATTCGTGGTAGATGTTTACCCCGGCGCTGAGCCAGTATCTAAGAATCCATATAGACTAGCACCAACAGAACTTAAAGAGTTGAAGAAACAGTTAGAGGACTTGTTGGAAAAGGGGTTCATACGCCCTAGCTTTTCACCATGGGGTGCACCTGTCCTTTTTGTCAAAAAGAAGGATGGATCAATGCATATGTGCATAGACTATAGAGAATTGAATAAGTTAACTGTCAAGAACAAGTATCTACTGTCGAGGATCGATGATTTATTTGATCAGCTTAGAGATGTTAAACGAGCGAGCTGCTCGCCAGCTCGCTCGCTCGACTCGTTACTGTAGCGGGCCGAGCTTGGCTCGGCTCGCTACAGTAACGAGCGAGTTTGGCTCGAGTCACACAGGCGAGTCGAGCCACGCTTGGACATCCCGGATCGCGGGCCAGTAAATGATCGGGCTCGACGAGCCTGCTCGCGAGCCAGCTTGCGAGCTGGCTCGTCAACGGAAGCCCAGCTCGGGTCCTGCGGCGAGCGCTGAACCCTCTCCGACGCGGCGACGCCCGACCATCGAATGCCTGAGTAGCTGAGTCATCTCGCCAATCTCCGACTGCTCGGTCAAGCTCAACTCCGATGCTCTCTCCGATGCCTAGGTCAGGCTGTCGGGGTCCTCTCTAGAGCGATCAGTCGCCCTACAGGCTACAGGGGCGAACAATCACCTAAGGGTGAAAGTTCGCTCTTGGGCGAACTTTCTGCTAAAATTCCAGTGAAGGGGCCGATTGCTCGCCCCTCAAGGGGCGACCAATCGGTGGCTTTGTTCATTTAATGTTAAAAAATATTTTAAATAAATTTTAAGAAATTTAGTTAAAAAAAAAGTTTAAATTCCACTTTCTAATGAAGGGGGCGATTGCTCGCCCCTTGAGGGGCGAGCAATCGGCTCACTGTTCATGTGAACAGTGCAAGACTGTTGAACAGTGCACTACTATTCACGTGAACAGTATAATTATTCTTCACGTGAATAGTATCCCAAGAAATTTAAATTTAAATTTTATTAAATTTTTTAAAAAAAATTACATATTTTGAGTCCTTTTAAAGATGTAATGTATTTTCAAAGCATTTTAACGAACAGTTTAGTTAATGAAGTCTGAATTATCGATGTAGATAATAGGTGAAATTCTACTTATTTAATGTTGAAAAATACTAGGTCATATTGGCAAGTTATTTGTGTTTTTATTAGTGAGAAAACATAATGTATTAATTAAATGACATTTTTGTATTAATTCAAGATTTTTATTATTTATATTTTACACGACTAAGTATTTATTATATTTAATCATTAATATAATAAATATTTATTATAATTTTAATAAATAAAAGATTAATGAAATATATACTATTTTTATATAAAATAATTTTATTTATGTAAGTTCGGCTAGTTACGCTCGTTGGATCGACTCGGCTCGGCTCATTAGGCTAGTGGCTCGTGAGCCGGCTCGGGTTGAAAATTTTTAGAGTCAGCTCGTTAGGCTCGGCAGGCTCGTTAGGCTAGGCTCGTTTGGCTCGGTAGGCTCGGTGAGCCTGGTCCATCTCGGCTCGGCTCGGCTCGGCTCGCTCGTTTAACATCTCTAGATCAGCTTAAGGGTGCAAGAGTTTTCTCAAAAATTGACCTTAGGTCCGGTTATTACCAGTTGAAGGTTAAATCTGAAGATATCCCAAAGACTGCCTTTCATACAAGGTATGGGCATTATGAGTTTTTGGTTATGTCTTTTGGTTTGACAAATGCGCCAGCAGCCTTCATGGATCTCATGAATAGGGTGTTTCGCGAGTATTTGGACAAGTTTGTCATTGTATTCATAGATGACATTTTAATCTATTCTAGAACTAAGGATGAGCATGCAGGACACCTAAGCTTGGTGTTAGGATTGCTGAGGCAGCACCAACTTTATGCCAAATTTTCTAAGTGTGAGTTTTGGTTGGACAGAGTTCACTTTTTAGGACATGTCATCTCTAGAGATGGGATATCTGTCGACCCAGCTAAGGTTCAAGCTGTTAAGGAATGGCCCCAACCGAAAAATGCTTCTGATATCAGGAGTTTTCTTGGGTTAGCAGGATATTATAGGAAATTCATCGAGGGATTTTCAAAGATTGCCACATCCCTTACTATGTTGACAAGGAAAAATGTGAAGTATAATTGGACTGATAAATGTGAATCCAGTTTCCAGACCTTAAAGCAAAAACTGACCAATGCCCCAATTTTAACTCTTCCTGTCGAAAATGGTAAATTCAGTATTTATTATGATGCTTCCAAGGTTGGACTTGGTAGTGTTTTGATGCAAGATGGAAAGGTTATAGCTTATGCCTCTAGGCAGTTAAAAGTACACGAAAAGAATTACCCCACACATGACTTAGAATTAGCTGCTGTGGTTTTTGCATTAAAGATTTGGAGGCACTACCTGTATGGACAAGTTTGTGAGATATTTTCGGATCATAAAAGTCTGAAATACATTTTCACGCAGAAAGAACTGAATATGAGGCAACGTAGGTGGTTAGAGTTTGTCAAAGATTATGATTTTGAGATTAAGTACCACCTTAGCAAGGCGAATGTTGTGGCTGAAGCTTTGAGTAGAGTGACTCCTTCAGTCTCTGCATTGATTTTCTGCATTGATTTTAAACATACCAATAGCCTTAGAGACAGAATTCCAAAGATTTAACTTGGAAGTTGTATCTAATGTGTCAGCCATGCTTTCGGCCCTCTCCTTGAGGCCTACTATTTTGGAGAAAATAAAGGAAGTTCAAATGAATGACGCTGAATGTAATAAGTATAAGTTGTGCATAGATTCTACTGACAAGTCGGATTTCAACTGCTCAGCTGATGGAATTCTCAAGTTTCGAAATAGATGGTTTGTTCCGGCTGATACTGAACTTAGAAAGGAAATCCTATCTGAGGCACATTCCTCCAGATTTTCAGTTCATCCTGGAGGTACGAAAATGTACAGAGAACTCAAGCAACATTATTGGTGGCCAGGTATGAGGAGATGTGTGGCGGAGTACGTGGAGTCATGTCTGGTCTGCCAGCAAGTCAAAGCTGAACATCAGAGGCCTGCTGGAACATTACAACCCTTACTAGTTCCCGAATGGAAATGGGAACAAATAACTATGGATTTTGTTATAGGATTACCTAGAACAACAAAAGGTCACGATGCAATTTGGGTAGTAGTTGATCGTTTAACCAAATCAGCTCACTTTCTGCCAATAAAGATAACATACTCGATGGATCAATTGGCTGAGTTGTATGTGCACGAGGTTGTTAGACTGCATGGAGTTCCAAGCACCATAGTTTCAGACAGAGACTCCAGATTTACATCTAAGTTTTGGAAATGTATGCACAAGGCTATGGGAACACAGCTTAGTTATAGCACAGCCTTTCATCCTCAAACTGATGGACAATCCGAGAGAACTATCCAAACGTTGGAGGATATGCTTCATGCATGTGTGCTGGAATTTCAGGGTTCTTGGAGTAAGTATATACCATTGATTGAATTCTCTTATAATAACAGTTTTCAAGCAACAATAGGCATGGCACCATACGAGGCATTATATGGGCGTAAGTGCAGATCTCCGTTATATTGGGATGAAATTGGAGAAGCACAATTGATTGGTCCTGACATTGTGCAGCAGACAGTGGAAAATATTACTCTTATCCGACAAAGGATCTTAACAGTTCAAAGCCGGCAGAAAAGCTATGCGGACAAAAGACGAAGAGAATTAGAATTTGATGTCGGTAATGAGGTTTTCCTTAAGGTGTCGCCTTTCAAAGGAGTTGTGAGATTTGGGAAAAGAGGCAAGTTGAACCCCAGATATATTGGACCTTTTCAAATCGTGAAGAGAATTGGGAAGTCAGCATATCAACTTCAGTTACCAGCCTCTCTGGAGGGAATTCATAATGTGTTTCATGTTTCCATGCTAAAGAAATGTGTTAGAGATCCTTCACAGATTATAGAACAGTAGAGTATCGAAGTCCTTCCTACTCTTGCATTTGAGGAGAAACCAGTAAGAATCTTAGATTATGCAGTGAAGGTATTACGCAACAAAGAAGTTCCATTGGTAAAGGTCTTATGGCACAACCAGAATATTGAGGAGACAACTTGGGAGCGCCAGCAAGACATGATGGACCAATATCCGGAATTATTCAGGTACTAAATTTTGAGGACAAAATTCTTTTAAGGAGGGTAGATTGTAGCACCCGGCTCTATTAAACCAAATTTAATTGCCAATTATAATGTGTTAATTTTATGGAAGAATTGAGGGAGAAAAGTGATTAGGTTAGTTAATAACTATGTAAGGACAAAAGGGTAATTAGCAATTTTATAAATGGATAACGTATTTAATGGAGGGTTTAATGAGGTTTAGCCACCACTGTTTCCCACATTTTCCTTCTCGGTATTCAGCTCAAGCACAGCAGAGCTCCAGGCGATTTCCCTCTCCGATCCTCATTCCTCAAACTAGGTGAGCTTTCCATTTTATTTCTCAAGATTTTAGTGGCTAGATAGCAGAGATAGTGTAACGCGTGTATTTTGATAATACTGCGAGTGAGTTGAGTTCGATTTTAGTATTGAGCCGAGAGTGTATGATGATTAGAGATTTCAAACGAGCCCCTTAGGTTTCAGAACGATTTAGGATAAGGCTAGTGATGATCTAATCGGTATTTTTGCTTATAAAGCTAGGTGAGCAGGGTTTCCAGAGTAGTTGAAACCGAACGATTTCTAGGAGACCAGGTAAGTAAAGTATGCATGTGCCTTCGGGCCTACATCACAAAACAGTAGGGTTATGCATGTTGAGAATGATTTTGTATGTCACGCATCATGTTTTTGAAAGATTACGAAAATTAATTTTCATGTAAGAATAGTGAAGTATGAACTGTATGTGACAGACAAACTATTAAGAGAACTAATCCGCCCCTTAATCGAGTAGAGGATGTATGACATTGGGAGAATTGATCCCACTCCCAAGGGAACAGAGGGATCAGTTCAGCTATTAAGGGAACTAATCCGCCCCTTAATCGAGTAGAGGATGCATGACCTTGGGAAAATTGATCCACTTCCCAAGGGAACCGAGGGATCAGATCAGCTTATGAACGTATGTAAATGCAACTGAGATGAGAAAGTAGAAATTGCATGTTTAGAAATTTATGTTTCAGCATTTCATTCCATTACTACTTTACTTACTTAGCATTAGGCTAATAGATGAGTTTTGTGATGTAGGTGGAGAAGTTACAGCAGGTGAGCCTTCTGAGTTCATTGAAGGATAGGCTGGTTGGGGGAGCACACTCATGCCACGGATCTGGTATTTGATGAGGTAGTTTAACTGATGTCTGTTGGAGTAAAGGTGAAGTTGACAACGTTTTGATTTTAATAGGTTGAGTCCTCATGACAGTAGTTGTTTCAATGTTTTGAAAATGTTTTGAGTTTTCTTGATAATGGTATTCTGCTGAGATTTGACGATGGCACTTGCTGGATTGTTTTAAGTAATGAATATGTTAGAATGGCATTTGAATGATTTCAGTAATGTGAGTAATTCCATTTCTGTAATTAGAGTTGTGTTTGCGTAGCATGGAGTAGTTGAGTTGTTGTTCTGTCGTCTATCGGAAGATATAAGTAGGACTTTTGTCGTTTTGCGGCCAGTGGTTATAGAGTAAAGTCGATCGGATGAGGAAATCATCCGGCTGACGTCACCGGTGGATATAGAGTAAAGTCGATCGGATGAGGAAATCATCCGGCTGACGTCACCAGTGGATATAGAGTAAAGTCGATCGGATGAGGAAATCATCTAGCTGACGTCACCCGTAGATGTAGGATGTATCTTGTCGTTTTGTGACCGGATGATGTAGTCGAAACTTTGTCATTTTGTTATCAGGGAAAAACCTTTTGTTTTCTACGTCAATTCCTTCCGGTTGACTTCGTTCTTCGGATGATGTGTTTGACTTTCATAAATTTCAAGTATTTCACGCCTAAACTTTCATCCCTTCCGGTTGAATTATTTTCTTAATATTTTATGTGATCATTCAAACACTGTTACATAGTTTTGCTCAACTCTATTTTTGCTCAAGGATTTCCGCTGCAAGTTTTCATGTTTTATCAAACCTTAAAATTTGAATTTTTAAGGAAGTTTAAATTTCGGTCCAAGTTTTTTTTGTAATATCCGAGTTTACGAGTAACGAACTTGGTTCAGAAAACTTGGGGCGTTACATAATCTCTATAAAAGACTTCGCAAAAGAATTCGTAAAACGAGTTATCAAAACCTCAAAACACATGTGTTTCCTAATAAATTATCCCTCAGCCCGACTAAACTCTCCTATACAATTGTCAATAATTTCTATCTATCATATCCCCAAAATACTTACATACGTCCCCACAGGTCAAAATCGCACCGACTGCCCAACACACACCCACGGTCACCCTTCTTCAACCGACTCATGCATCGAGCAAAGGAATGTCATCCTCACCTGTATCGAATTCACTTATACCATAGAAATAAACTATGAGCTAAAGGCTCAGTAAATCTACGTAAATACGAATGCGTGCTGTGCATATGTCATTCATAAAATCATGCAATCATCGGGATCATTTAGTTACATAACGAGATGTCACCGAGGTCTACTCTCACCAGATGGAGAGGGCACGTCTGGCGGTTAGACAGCCCTTTCCATCTACTGGGGGGAAAACATGCTTCACCAACTAGACAGCCATGTCTGAACCCCACCCTGTTGTGACCGGGATTACATGCATTCGTTTCTTTACATTGATTCATTTCTTTTCATAAAAACAATGCAGAAACTCGTTTTCATGATAATTTGAAAAAGTGTGATGCATGTACAGTTCGTAATTAACATACGAAACAAACAATAAATCTTAGAAAACACACCTCAACCTAAACTCCTAAACTACCCAACAACTTACTCTATAACTACGGAGTTCACCAATATGCTCGATAACATCATAATTCTTGGTATAGGCCAAATCGGTCAAACAAAGCACGAAGACTTACCTCGCGTCCGTAGCACACCAAGCTCCGTCCACGAGCGTTGTTCACCTAAAACATTTCACAACACACGGCATTAAACCGAGCCTAAATCATCGAACTTTGAAAACTAACGGAACTCCTAGCTAAAGGAAATTTTCTACAACTCTATTTTGACTCATTGAGGCATTTCAACGAGCAATTCGTGCTCGTGAATCCTTAACCTCCATTAATGGAGTTTTCAAAACTTCTATCCACCCAAAATTCGCATTAATGACAATTAACTTGCCCAACTACTTCCAATGCTCACTAATACATCCACCAAAGTCATAAATAGGGCAACCCTAGCCGTGTCTAACATAACCTAGCTATTTCGCTAAAACTCTAAACAAAACCCTAACCGTTTAACTTCGCGAAAACATAAATCTAATGTCCGAAAACTATAGAAGCTTACCTAGGGTCGTGATTGGAGAAGAAAACGTGAAGGAATCGTCGTTGATCGGAGGAGAATCGGGCGGCGTTTGAAAGAAGTCGCCATAGAGAGGGAAGTCGCCGTGAGGGTTGAGAGGAGAGGAAATTCGTGTGAAGTGTGAAGGGGAAAGAAAGAGGGGTTTGTGTTATTTAATAAATTTTGACATGCAAAATTACCTTTTTGCCCTTCTGTTTAATTATCCACTTAGCTCGTTATTTGACTATCGATTAGGTTTCTCAAAATTCTCATATTTCACCAATAATTCCAACTTATTACTAGGGCTCTAACAAAACTTTCTGTTTGCAAAACGGACTTAGTTTACTATATTTACTAAAATATCTTTATATTGCGAGAATTATCCAAAACTCGTAAAATAGGCGTTATATCTCCAAAAATCTCCTTATTTCGTCAGATAATCCAATTTATTCATATAATCCTAATAAGGCTTCCCGCACTTAAAATGGGTCAATTTCACAATATTTACAAACACGCCATTACATAATGAAATTCTAAAATCTCGTAAAACCGGGTGTTACAAAAACTTCCTAGTATTTTCAAACTAAACTTTAGGGACGATTTGTGTAGAAAGACTTTGAGTGACATAATACCAAAATTTGTTCCACCAAACACCTTAATTGCTTGGTTTTTTAGAATTAGATGGTATAAATATTATAATGTTTTCTGTACTAAATTTTCTCGTTGGCATGACATTAGTGAGCATGTTACTAGTTACTACTTGCTTAAATATAGAAATTCAATCATGCCTTCTTATAATTTTTCTAGTTGCCTTACTAAAAAAAGTTATGAAAATCGTGATGTTTATTTTAGGTTAACAATAATGTGTTTGGATATGAAATTTTTTTTTGGTGAAACGTTAAGGACTCGACACGTTATACTTGATAATTTGTTGAACTTCACGAAATTGAATCTTTGTTACCTATTCTATGCATGGCATTACCCTAGTATATCCTTCAAACTTATTCTACTCTTAAGTGGTATTAAACTGGTTAATAGAATTAGTCTTGCATGTTTCAAAACCACTTATTTTGAAAAAAAGAATTTGTTATGTTGGTTTTACATATGTAATAGGGAATTGATTTTTTGGTTTAAAGATTATAGCATGAAAACCAAATGGAATTTTCTTGAACTTGAAACTTATTATGTTGTGGTTAAGTTCATTATTACTTTGAAACCTATACATGAACCTACATCTTATAAAATGAAATTATTTTGGGATGAGGAGAAAATTTAATTGATATTGATTAAGCATAATTTCTTTGATCCTTTTTCTTACCAAGCTGAAGTTATTTCTTATATTTTGGACAAGAAATTATTATGTTTTTCCGTTATATCTTCATGGATTGAAATAGGAAAGAAACCTTTTAGAACCTCATTGTTTCTTGAATCTTCGATGGAGAGTGACAACCATGTAGTAGCAAAGGAGTTGGTTAGCATCTCGGCAACAAGGTATGTACCGACTAATACTTTGATTGAATGGTTACTTAGGATTGGATGGACAGTATATTGCTTTGATAGTATTGTTGATTGGTTTCTTTGGTATAATAATTGTGACTTTTCTTTGAAGGAGAACTCATCATGTGTAGTAGCACCTCTTTTATTCTATGTCCTCATATATTCATTCTTGGAATTAAAATATTATGTGTTGTATGAGTTTGAAAACAATGCCTTAAGCATGTCTTATTATTGATTTTAACTATCTCACTTTTTGTATAAAGTTTCAAGATTGTTTTCATGTTTCTTACTTATTTTTTTAACAAAGGCAAAGTATTTACAAAATTTGAAGATGAAACTTTTTTTCATGATCCTTCCACCTTTATCATAGTTTTTATTTTACAACATGAGACCAACCAACCTTCCAAATTTTGGATATGTTATCAAAAACAATATTTGTGGTTAAAAAGATTTCAATTATATGCTTTAATGGATGACTATATGTTAGTTACATTAAAATTTAAATGCTTAGAGAACCTAGTTAGGAGCCTAAGGCATATTTTTGATGGGGCCTACTTTGGGATGAGCCAACCACTGGATTTGAGGTCAAATCCTCAATCACCCAGAGAGAATGATGTGTTATGGACTCTGATCCGTCAAACACGAACCAATGTATGTATCTTAACCAATCTTTCATCTAACTGGTTTGTGAGTTTTGTAGGTAAAAGCCTTTTTATAGCTTGGACGAGGAAGATTGAAGAGGGAATTTGTCTTTCCGGAAGCATAACCATGTAACTGAGTATTTATGTAATTTGTTGGCAAACTTTAGCCTTTATGTATTTGAGGCAAACACTTGAGCCTTTACTTTATTGCATGCATGCATTAGTTACTTAGGGTTAGATGTATGTTAGGTTAGATGGTGGCTTGTATCGGTTGTGCACATGAGGAAAGTGGTGCACAAAGGGGAGAAACACCATGGTCGAGGTTAGGAAATGTGCGAGGCGCTCTCCAGCACGCCACATGAACTTTCAGCTCAAAGCGGCACACCATTTGATGACATGGCAAGCTTAAGGCTCAAGGAAGGCGCACGCACGAATTCTCTCTCGGTCGCGCGATGGGCGCTACATCAACGGCCCTCATGCTCCAATAATTCAAATCCAACCCTAGCCACCTTAGGACATATTTAAGCATTGCTATTAGTGTTTGTATTCAATTTTTTTGGGTGAATGAAAATAGCAGAGTTTCTCTGTCAAAACCAGGTAGGTTTTGTTGCCGAAAGGTGAATGCCTCGGCTTGCTTGCAACCGAGTGGAGTGTGCCTCCACTGTCTTCCCAAGTACAAGGTTACTTGGTAGGTTCTTACCTCCATCCTTCTCTCCTCTCTTTCTAGACTTAGAACTAAGAAGAATGTGGGAAAAATCATCTCCAAATTTGTTGTTTCTTTCATTGGAAAGAAGCATTATCCGAAAGTGCCCATAGTTGCTTATCGGACCAGCCACAGGTTGTTCTGCACATTTTCTTTTCCTTATCATATTTTCTTATGGTATTCCAGGGTTTTGAACTTCACTAATAAAGTAACGCTCATGTCAAGTTTCGTTTAATTTGGAGTTCATTTGAGTACTTTTCTGCAAGCTTATTTTGGGGTGTTCTCACCTAAATCGAGCACCAAACACTACTGTTGTTCTTGTGGGTTTAACATGATTTTTGCAGGTCATTTTCCGAGTCAGACCTTAGGTGACCTTTCTTTTTCAATGAGGAGATTTGTTCTATGAAAGTATGATGATAATGTATTTTTGTATAGTCATCTATGTATATGTTTTACTTATTGCCTTATCGGTGGCTCATGAAGCATATTTTCATAAAACGATGGAAATGAGTTTTCATGAAACGATGTTTTGAAAACCAATGATGTTATCTCATCATGTTTTGAAATGAAAAGGTAAAAGAAGTTTTACATCCATTGCATTTAGTAAAGTATTCCTATTGAGTTACTTCCTCAACCCAACGACCTCCTCCTTTTCTAAGAAAAAACAAGAACAACAAGTAGCCTAAGTTCAGAAGCAGTTTCCTTTTATTTATTTCCTTGCTGAGAATTTCATTAATTTTCTGGTGAGGATTTAACTTACTTGGGTTTTTATAAAATTAACTGATTAGATTTGGACATAATCTTATTAAGTTGCTCTTTTATTATTGCACTATTATATTTGTAATCACCATTAAGATCTTGACATTTTATTTATGTTCATGGCTTCCACTGCAAATCAAGCCTTAGGCTGGGTGATCGGGTCCTCTTTAAGAATCGGGTCGTCCAACCCGACATTTTGTTAGCTTCACCTCCAGGTCATGACATGAAACACCAATAAGTTGCTTGTAGGTGTATGTGTTATGCACGATGAAGAGACGAGGAAAATTTAGGATCTTTTTTTGGGTTAAGAATCCCTAAATCTGATCAGGGGTCACATCGTTACAGTAGGCATCTTGGATTGGTATATGACCATGTAGACTACTTGATATTTGTGTCTGGTAACTTGTTTTTTATAAATATGGTTTACACTAAAAAAGTATTGGTGACATTATAATATATATTATATAGTAAAACATTTTTCTAAAATTCCCAGTTAAAGCTTCCATAACTTGTTTTCTCAATATGTTTTTGAAAGACATGATTGGAAATTTTGTGCAATGCTTATTGAAAATAAACTTAATCTAAATAAATGTGTCTTTAGTTAATGTGTCTTTTGATTTGTGTCTTTCTTCATGTATTATGGAAAAGTCATTTATAAAGTAGTGTTTCATAAATATGAAAGTACATACATAGGTGATCCATGTATGCATGCATTAGTCATATATTTAACAAGTTCATTTATTAAAAAGTTCATGTATAATATATTATATATCTACTTAAGAGACTTATAAATGATGTGTCTTATTTTGAGAAAGTCTTATAAATTCATCTTCCTTGTTTCAACAAATTAGTATCATAGCTTATTTCGCTTTATATTTTCCAACGATGCTAAGATTTAAAAAAATTGATTGTAATAATAAAATTTTCTAAATTAGTCTAGTTAGCTCAATGAAACTACTATTTTTAAGGAATTAATCTATGTAATGAGGGGCATGTCATTCAAAGTTGGGACAAAAGGCTATTTGTAAGAGACTATTTAAATTTTAAATTTTATTTAGTTAATGATTACGGCACTTTCATTTATTTTTAATCCGGATGACGGCATAATTTATTAGCACCACATCTTGCACAATTTATATTTGATTAAAGATCAAATAAAATACGGAACTATGAATTGTTTTTTATTTCAAATATTGAATAATTTTTTTTATCAATTTGAATATCAAACTATCTACCATTAACAAATCAACCAACTATGTTAAATAGACGTTAAAAATTATAAAATTCAAATGCTGAACTATAATGTATGAATTAAAAAATTATGAAATCACCCCCTTGATTCAAACAAGTATGGATATTGATGAAATTGGATGGAAGCTCAATGGCTGCGGCGCTATGCTTACCCGTTCATCCTAGCACATCGAATCAACGTCCACAAAGTTTCCAGATTTCCCATCCCCATTCCTGTAACACTCTGCCATTTTCTCCAAAATGACGGTGAAAAGATGAAGATTTTCGGGAATGGAATGCGAAGGAGCATTTCTAACTTCATCAGATTGATAAACGAGCAATTGATTCATCACCGGCGGAAAGGATAACGCTTCCTTCTCCTGATTCCTTCCCGGCGATAAACCTTGATTTTCTGTTTTCTAGGGGAATAGTAGCGTAGCCTATGCGGATAATTCTAATAATATTAACAAAAACAAATGAAATAAAAAATATGGAACGTGCAGTATAAGAAATGGTGAAGAAGGGAACACGACATTTGGGAATTGAGGAAGGAGACAAACCTGTTGTGTTTCCCTTCATTCGTTATCGCCGCCTTTCGTTTTGGACAGCGTGATAAGCAGATTTCGTTTGAATAAGATTATCTCAAGTTTTATTGAGGTGCACTGTCGCGAGAGCCTGCTATGACCCACTCCTCATCTTGCTTCTTCTAGCTTAATCATGTGTTGATTACAATGTTTACAGCTTAGAAGAATTTATCTTTTCCATTTTTCTATCTGAACTTTAGAGAAGCAGATCCAGATAACCAGAAGATGGCTGAAGGACAGAATCCATTAAAGCCCCATCTTCGGGCAACCTAAATGCAGTTATGTTTATCATCTCGTCAAATTATTTATCCTTTTTCCTATGTCATCATTCTTCTACTTTCAGGTAAGATGAATTTCTGCAGCAGAACCTGACTCTTGGTTTCGAAGTTCAAGAACTAAAATTTGCCTACAAGAACTTTGTATTTTGCATCACTATATGCAGTCAGACCATGTTGAAAAGGTAATGTTTTTCGTCTACAAACTGATAAAGGATATTGATCGTTTTCATCTTCATCTCTGAACCCTGCTCTTCATTCTCTGTTTCGATAATCTTGAGGGAAATGATGAAAGGAATGGAAAAACTGTTGGTTATGTCTACTATCCTTACTTTGATCAGTCTGAGTTTTGAAAAGTTTTACCATGTTTGCTGGCTCTGGCTTTCTTCCATGAGCATGCAATGTTCTATGGATCTTCGCAGAGTTCAATATTTCATGATTTTTGTAACATTTACAGCAGCTATTTATAGAAGTGGTTTGTTCAAGGAGTAGGGGATGATACTAGAACAGCAGGAATATACTCAGATGGAAGAACATCTCCCCCGTCATATTATAATTTGAATACATTTGAATCCGAAATCATTTGTTTCTTTTTCTTTTAATTCCATGGAATCAAGGGGTTGATATTATAATTTTTCAATTCACGGTTTGAATTGAAAATACCCAATAATTAATCAATGTTTGAATTATATAATTTTTAATATCCATTTAACAGAGTGAGTCGATTTGTTAACGGTAGATAATATGTTGTTTGAATTGATAAAAATAATTGTTCGAAATTTGAATTGAAAAACACCTAATAATTTTTAATTTTTTTTTAAATTTTTTTTTTTTTTTTACTACGATCACTCACATATAATTCAGCCCATTTACGTGAGTTATGACATGGAAATTTGTTTAAAGTCTTCTGTAACAGGAGACAAAGTGCTTCAGGTCGGATCTTTTTTCATAAAATATTGTTGTGGTGCCCGGTCGTTATCGAAATTATGGATTTAGAGTTAGATTTGAGAATGATCGTCAGATAAATTGATGGTAGCAATATTTGGGCCTTGCCTGGGAAGAAAATGAACTAAATCCAAGGTTTAGTTTGAGCTTCACATGATGGGCTTTGATATTTATTTGATATTGTTTTTATAAGTGAGTTAGTTTAATGTTAAAATATAATTTTTAAAGATGATGTTTGACCGAGTTTCATGTTAGAATTTAAAATTTTGAATTTCTGGGTTGATTATTTAATTATTTGTTAGATTATTTCAAACATTTAACCAAGGTGATCAAGTTTTAATAAAAGTAAATAAATGAATAATAATTTTCTACTTCTCGGGAATTAAGAGTATATAATCAAATATTACTATTTAATAGCGAAAACCAGATACATAAGATGAACATCGTGTTCATCCATTTGCCACGGGAAGATAATCCATATTATCTAGATCTATGCTTCATTGACAGTATCTTTGACAGTTTTGTCAAATATACATTGATGATTAGTTTGAATTGATGATTTATGAATCAATGAGCTTTCATAATTCTAATAGGAATCTATTCTCCTGATGATAGCTAGTATTATAAATGTTGAAATTGAAAAAAGAGAAGATAAAGATCTTATTGAATTAATTAAAAGTAATACAACCTATAATTATTATATAGCTAGGGTTAATAAACAAGTAAAGTAAATTATTAAAAAGACCTTGAAGCTAATACATATAATCTAACATCCCCTCTCAAACTCACGATGCTACAATTAAAAAAATTGAGAGCTTTTCAGACAAGATACGGAAGCACGAAGCAGAATAAGCATTGGTAAACATATCAGCTATTTGCATTGAGGAAGGAACGAAAGACAGCGAGATAGTGTCAAGTTGTAGATGATGACAAGTGATATGATAATCAATCTCAATATGCTTCATTCTCTCATGAAAAACTGAATTACGTGCAATGTGGATGGCGCTCTGATTATCACAATAGAGAGCAGTAGGTTGACGAAGAAGAATAAACATATATCCAAGTAACCAACGTAGCCAAACAATCTCACAAGTGGTGGTAGCCATGACACGATACTCAGTTTCTTTAGAAAATCTAGAGATAACATCTTGCTTTTTACTCTTCCAAGAGATTAGAGAATCTCCAAGAAAAATACAGAAGCCAGAGATCGACTTACGTTCTGTAGGATCGCCCTGCCAATCAGCATCAAAGTATGCACGCAGCTCTAACGAGGAAGAATAGGAGAATAAGAGACTCTGAAACTGAGTTCCCTGAAGATATCGAAAAATGCAAAAAACAGCAGCCCAATGAACTGTAGTCGGTGCAGTGACAAATTGACTAACCACGTGCACAACATGTGCAATATCAGGACGAGCCACAGTAAGGTAAACTAAGCTTCCCACAACCGTACAGTAGAGACTTGGATCTGGCAAAGGAGAACCATCTGATGTAGAGTTGCCGAGCATTAGTCTCAAGCATAGTATCTAATACTTTCTTGTCAGTGAGACGTGCACACTCAAATAGATCCGCTATATACTTTGACTGAGACAATAGATGACCTTTTAGCAAAGTGTCAACCTCTATGCCTAGAAAGTAGCGCAGCAAACCTAAGTCTTTTATAGCAAACCTCAAAGTTTCAATTCCATCATAATCATAACCAGTAATTATCATATCATCTACATATAAAGACAAAAGTATACAACCTGCACCCGTACACTTGAGAAATAAAGCTGAATCATGATTTCTAGGACAAAAACCAAATGACGTAATCACCCTAGAGAACTTTTCAAACCAAGCACGTAGTTCTTGTTTGAGTCCATAGAGAGTTTTGCGAAGTCTATAAATTTTCCCAGGTAGGTGAGCATTTCTAAGAGGAGATACCATATATAATTCTTCTTTAAGATTACCATTTAAGAATGCACTCTTGACATCCATCTGAGATATTTTCCATCAAAGAACAGAGGCAACATCAATCATCATTCGAACGGTGGTCATTTTAGCAACAGAGGCAAAAGTTTCCTCATAATCCATGTCATATTCTTGAGAGTAACCTTTAGCAACAAGACGAGTTTTGTACCGTTCGATAGAACCATCAGATTTTATTTTGATCTTAAAAACCTAACGAGATCCAATAGTGCGTTTCCCAGGTGGCAGTGGTACCATATCCCAAAAATGAGTATGATGTATAGCAGTTAATTCCTCAACCATATCATTCTCCCAAAGAGGGTTACTAGCAGCTTCTTTATAGAATAAAGGCTCAGAAAGATGATAAATAAATGCAACAAAATAGGCAAAAGAGCTTGAATAACAAGAATAAGCAAAATCAAGTAGTTTAGTTAACTTAAGAGGACGAGTAGACTGACGAATAGGATTATCTGCAATCTATCGATATGATGGAGTAGTCGCAGGAGGGGGAGGAGTCGCAAATGTCTCAGGGATCAAGTTACTAGATTCAATGGAGCTTGTAGAAGTAGAAATAGCCATAGGAGAGGCTTCGTAATTGTCGATACTGAAGGGATCAATGCGTATAAGATCTACATAAGTGATGTTATGTTAGGCAAAGGGTATGGAGAAGAAATGAATATGCTCAAGAAACATAACATGACAAGAGACATACAACTTTTGGTTGACTTGATCAATACAACGATATCTCTTTTGACCAACACCATAACCAAGAAAGTGACATAAATCAGATGGAGAGGACAATTTATCACGTTCGATGTGTGGTCAGAGAACAAAATAAGTACAAGCAAAAACACGTAAGGAGGAATAGTCAAGAGCACAACCATATAATTTTTGAAAGGGAGACAAACATGAATTGTGAGAAGTCGGTATCCTATTGATCACGTGAGTGGCAGTAAAGACCGCTTCTCCCCAAAAGACACTAGGAACATCAAGAGACAATAAAAAAGAGCTGATTGTCTCAACAAGATGTCTATGTTTTCTCTCTGCAACCCTATTTTGTTGAGGTGTTTCTCGACACGAGGTTTGATGAATAGAACCTTCAAAACCAAGTAAACGGGAAAAAACATTGGAAGTGTACTCACTCCCAGATCATAACGAAAACACTTGATAACAGCCGAATGCTGAGTTTTGACAAGAGCTTTAAAGTGATTGAAAATTGTAAGATAATCTAACCTTTGTTTCATAAGATAAATCCAAGTATAACGAGTGTAATCATCATTAAAAGATACATAATATCCCGAGCCTCCTTATGTAGTAATAGGAGAAGACCCTCATACATCAGAATGAACAAGATCAAAAGGATTACGAGAAAAAGATAGGTTTTTATTGAAAGGTAACGTAGAGAATTTTGCCAGTTTGCAACCACTACAATCAGAAATATCATGACTTTTTAAAGTTCCTAATGCTCCAGATGAAGCTAGGAATTTCAATCAGGATGCTGAAACATGACCTAAACAAGTATGTCATAGGTAAAAATCAGAAGACAAACGACTCAAACAAAATGATGACAAATCAACACTAGAAGCTGAAACATCAAGTAGTTGGAGTTGATCCAAGACATAAAGACCCCGTTTCCTACGGCCTGTCCCAATCAGCTTCTGAGATCGCAGGTCCTGCACACAACAATTGGATAAAAAAAATTAAATAGCCAGATTCACACAATTGACTAACAAAAACGAGGTTGATGGTAAGATTAGGAATATAATAGACATCAAGAAGTGACAAACAAGATGTATTAACAGAACCTACACCTACTAATGGCATTGGAGTGTCATCAGCAGTCACAACAAATAAACACGTATTATGAGAAAAAGAGACAAAAGATGACCAGTCTGGTGACATATGATGAGAGGCTCCAGAATCTAAGATTCACAATGAGGAAGATATACCTGATGTACTAGAGGATGACAAACCTATATGAGAAGAAGCTGACATAGCATAAGGCTGTGAGGAGAGGAATTGTTGAAACTGCTCAAGTAACGATGAATCCAAGGATGGAGTTGTCACTGCATTACTGGACTTAGGAGGTCAATATGTCCATTGTTGCGTTGAATTACCAAATTTTTTCAAAGTATATTGAGTCTTCAGAGGCTGCTGCGATTTTTCTTTGCTTAACAATAGCGGACATTGAGTCTTCCAATAACCCTTCTTGTTACAAAAGGCACATTCATCATGGGAAACCTTCGAGTTTAAAAAGTTTTGGTTATTAGCATGAGGATGTTTAGATGCCGCAAAAGCAGATGGAGTATTTGGTGTGATAGCCCCCTTATCAGCTTGAGACTTGAGTCGAATCTCCTCGACTAACAACTCGTTGACCACCGAATCAACTGAAGGTAATGAACTATGACGGAGTATAGTCCCACGCAACCCCTCAAATTCATTGCGAAGTGCCATCAAAAATTCAACCAAGCGTTGTTCTTCTCTACGAGCAACATACGGCGGGAATGCTCATAGCTCAGAGGACTCTGTTAGTGCCAATTGGTCCCACAATGCCGACATGGAAGAATAAAAATCTTGAACACTCATATTCTTCTGTTGAAGTGCACAAATGCCAGTTTTCAATTGATACTGTTTTACAAAATTATATTGCGTGTACAAACGAGCCAAATGATCCCAAACCTCCTTCGCAGTCTCATATTTTGCCAATTGAACTCCGATTAAGTGTGTCATAGAGTTATTTACCCACGTAATTATCTTCAAATTATCAGCCTCCCAAATATCAAGATAATTGACATAGTCTTCGACATTTGAATCTGAAGGCTGAAGGCTGAACACGAGCACCAGTAACATATCCCGACATCGATTTACCCTGCAAGAAATTTTTCACAACATATGTGACAACCCCGATCCCGTCAGGGCCGCCACGGCCTATGCCGTGACATACATTTCATTTTCCCTTGCCCGTTCACACAAAATTTTTCATTTCATTTCCTTTTTCTTTATCATACGTTAAAGAACGGGCTTAGACATTCAATCCACCTCTATCGACATTTAGGGTCTAACTTAAAACGTATCTAAAACGATTCGTCTAAGGTCAGAAAACATCAACTTAGGCTTAGGGCTTCAAAACATAAAGAGTGGCATGCATGGGGTGTGCCGAGCATTCGGCGCGCACACCTCTCGCGCGCCATGCGCGCATGATGCACGCACAACGCGTGCCTCACCTGTGCGCCTACCGGCACCCGCCGTGCACGCTACGCACCTAGTGCTCAGGGACAGCCGATCGATCGGCTGGCGGGCTAATCGATTGGCGATCACTCTGGATTTTCACCAGAATGAACGCCACTTTGCCAATCGATCAGCCATGGGTGCCAATCGATCGGCCATCACTCTGCCTCGCGACCAATTTTCCAGAGCATTTGCCGATCGATCGGCTTTGGTCGCCGATCGATCCGCTGAGCAGGGCAGCGCGACCCTGCGTGCCTTGCTCGCCCTGCCTGCGCGCCCAAAGCACCAAACCCATCCTTTTTCCCTCCTTTGCCATTTTCTTCAATTTTTCACCTAATACACCATCAATTATAACCGCTACAATTAACCATAAACATCTCTACCTAAAATACAACATTCATTTATTTGAAAACCTCAACCTAAAA
Source organism: Begonia masoniana (assembly GCA_022432975.1). NCBI lineage: Eukaryota > Viridiplantae > Streptophyta > Magnoliopsida > Cucurbitales > Begoniaceae > Begonia > Begonia masoniana. Next base: position 25,821,121 of record CM039509.1, on the reverse strand, counting down.
TCATCAAATTCCGACTCTTATCAACGCATTCATCTCCAATCAACAAATCCTACTCTGAATCAAAATTGAATCCAAAAGCTAAACCATTTCATTAATAACCAATATACGCAACGGAATCTCACTAATCATCCAAAATGTAAACCAATCTATATAATCCATCCAGAAAATCATATCAACAACTAGTTTCTAATCATCCTAAAATAAACTCTCTATATATTTTCCATATCTTTTCTCCCTAACATACCAAGAATACACATACATTGATTCCCACGGGTCAAAATCGTCTCGACTGCTTAGCATAATCCTACGGGCATTCTTCTTCAATCTGTGCATTCATCTTGTGGAGGAACGTCTTCCTCACCTTCCTGGAGTTCCCCTACACCATAGAGACATCTATGAGCTAAAGGTTCAGTAAATCAACGTAAATAAAAATGCATGCTGTGCATATGCAGTTTATAAAATCATGCAGTCGTTTTATTCATTACATTACATAACGGGATGTCATCGAGGGTTTACTCTCACTAGATGGAGAGGGCACGTCTCGCGATTAGACAGCCTTTTCAATCTACCGGGGGAAAAACATGCTTCACATGTAGAACAGCCATGTCTTAACCCCACCCCGACGTGACCGGGATTACGTGTATTCATTTCTTTTCATTAGTTCATTTCTTTTCATAAAACATGTGTAGAAACTCGTTTTCATGCTATTTTGAAAGGGCGTGATGCATGTACAGTTCATATTGCAGAAGGGCGTGATGCATGTACAGTTCATACCCCACCCCAACGCTATTTTGCTTCATCTTACCTAGAGTGTTGATTGCGGAAGAAAACGGAAGAGAAAAGGATCGATCGAAAGAGGAGAATCGCCGGCGTGAGATCGTCGTGGGAGGGAGCTTGAAAATCGCCTAAGGAGAAAACATTTCTCCTTTCTGTAGAATGAAGCAACAAAGAGGGGGGGAAGAAATGTTTTATTTTATTAAAATTTTAACTTAAAAAATTACTATTTTTCCCTCCTCTCAATTCTTTGTTTAATTCGTTATTTAGTCTATCGATTTGGTTTCTCTAAAATTCTCTTATTCCTCCATTCAATTTATTCCTAGGGTTCTAACAAAACTTCACGTTCGTAAAACAGGCTTAATTTACTATATTTATGAAAATACCCTTATATACGGAAAATCCAAAAACCTAAAAAAACTGGGTGTTACAACATAGCTCAAATACGAATAGTTTTTCCCGTCCAATTGAACACTATCGACTGAAGAGAATCATCTTTATGACTAGCCATGATTACAATCCAATTCATTCTCCTAAAAAAAAAACTCAATTGCAGTCATTTTTTTCCCTAACAGGACAGCGTTTAAAAACAAAAAAGATGATCTTCACCATTCAGAATGTACCTCTATATGTTGTTAACCAACTGTCAAATTTTCAAGATGATCCAACGGCTGAAACTCGAGAAATCACAATTCTCGACTCACTACTCTTGAAAAATCTGAAAATCTCAAACCAAAACCTAAATTACAGTCCCGCTTTTCCCTAACCGGGCAGCCTTAAAAAGTACAAAAGACTATATCCACCATTCATAAAGTACCTCTATTTGTTTAAATCAACTGTCAAACTTTCAAGATAATTCAACGACTGAAACTCAACAAATTGCAATTCTGGACTCACTACTTTTGAAAACTCTAAAATCCAAAAATCTCTTTTTTCCTCTTCTCTCTTTTTTTTCTTTTCAAATCCGAGAAACGCAGCTCAATCCGCGATAACTATGGACTGTATTAACAGTTTCTCAAAACATTAAACAAATTTATAGGGTGGCTCGGATACCATGTTGAAATTTACAAAAAGAGAAGACAAAGATCTTATTGAATTAGTTAAAAATAATACAACCTAAAAGTTTTATATAACTAGGGTTAATAAACAAGTAAAGTAAATTACTAAAAAGTCCTTGAAGCTAATACATAATCTCACAATAAATACCCCAGCTTCTTCGTTGATATTAATCAAAGTCTCTCTGTAATATCCGGCTCGTACGGATTTTTAAGAATATTATTATTATATTATTGGATGACATTTTTGTAAATATGTCAAATCAGGTCCGTTTTACGAAAAGGAAACGTCATTACGATCCTAACGAGTAATTAGAATTTTAAGGGAAGTTTGAGAATTTTCGGAATAATGACGCTATATTTTGAGTAATTAGATTTCTCGTAATATAAAGGACATTTTAGTAAAATTAGTAAACGAGGTCCGATTTGCGAACGGACAGTTTTAATAGAACCCAGATAATAAGTTGGATTTATTGGCGAAATAAGAAAATTGGAATTGTCGAAAACACGAGAGGGCAAAATTAATGTTTTGTTACGAAATAGTTTTAGTTTTAATTATTATTATTATTATTATTATTATTATTATTATTAATAATAATAATAATAATAATAAAATCGACAGAATAGCCGAAGCTATTCTGTCGATGTCGAGCCCGAGCAGCGAAGGCGCGGGGGAGGAAGTGGCGACGCGATGCGGCGCCGTTCACCGGCGGTTTCCGACCCTTGCCGACCAGACGTCGGCGACGTGGCAATCTCCGGCCATCTCCGCGCGAAACCCGACCGGTAAGGCTCGGTTTCCCCTGTTTTGGTTCGGTTTTTGGGTTTGTTCATGGCCGACTGTGACGAGCCGGTTTTGGCTCCGATCGCCGGTCGTTTTAGGTCGCTTCCTGCGTGGGTTTGCCAACCCTAGGGCCGGCTATTGATGCTTGGTCGCGGAATGCCCGGTTTGGGCGAATTTCAGTGAATGCCCGATTAGGGCAATTCGGGTTTGTGGTTGGAAACTCCGATTTTATGTTAGTTTATGTTAATTGGATGTTAGGAGGATAGATTGGTGAAGAAATTGATGAGTTTTGATGAAAGATCGAAAAAGTGAAATTTTGGAAAAAAGGGGCAGTTCGGGTTTTTGATAAATTGACCTAGCTCCGGTCGTTTGTTTTAAAATTCGTTTTGGCAGATTAAAATAGGTTATTAGAGGAGTACGTGGCCGCTGGAATCGTTCGATTCCGATATCCGACGCGAAAGTTACGCGCGTTCGAAGTTTTAGGTCGGTTTTTACCGAACCCAAATTAGAGCCCGAAATTAATAGGTTATAGTAATTAACGATATAAAGGACGTATTGAACGTTATTGGACGGAATTAGAGTGAATTGTGAGAAATGTTAAAATTGGTGAATTTTCGGGTTTTTAGGAAAACTCGTTAATTGTGATTTTAAACTATCGAGCGTTAATCGTTGTTTAAATACTTCGATTAGTTAGGTGAAGATTTTAGGAAATTCATTAGTTAAGGTTTTTGTTAAATTTGGACATATTATTGTTTAAGCTCGTATTAACGACAAATTGATAACAATTGCGTAGGTGAACCACGCTCGTGGACGGAGCTAGCCTTGCAACGGACGTCAGGTAAGTTCTCGTGATTTTCTTTGGCCAAATCGGCCTACACCGTACATTGTGTCGTCTCGAGGAGTTTTGGTGACGTATAGATTTTAAACGCTTTGGTTGGGTAGTTAGGATGTTTAGTGTATAGTTTATGCTTTTACAGTCTTTAATGGTACATGTTTATTGCTTGTTTACTTTACGATAGAGAACTGTTCACGCATCACTGGTTTAAAGAAAAGCATGAAAACGAATTTCCGCACAGGGTTTTAAAGATAACGTAAAGCATAGCATCGGCCGAAAGGCTTACAGTGCACCGGCCGAAAGGCTTACAGTTCACGGCCGAAAGGCCTACAGTTCACGGCCGAAAGGCTTACAGTACACCGGCCGAAAGGCTTACAGGCCGAAAGGCATACAGTTACAGGTCACGCGAGGTGGGGCTCAGGCACGGCTGTACGGGTTGTAAGCGTGCACCCCCCTCCTCTAGCTGGAAAGAGTAGTCCGCCCGCTGGATGAGCTCTCTCCGGTTAGAGGGTATAGGATCTCGGTGACACCTATAGAGCATTGCATAGAAAGATAAAAATAAAGCATGATTTATCGAACTCATAGCACAGCATGCATCGCATTTACTAGAGCTTACTGAGATTTTATCTCATAGTGTGTTTATGTATGGTGTAGGTGACATAGACTTCGAGATATCAGGTGAGGACGATGTTCCTCCACCTGAGGCATAGTTCAGTTGACGGATGATGGCTGCGGTGGTGTGCTGGCGCAGTCGAGGCGTATTTTGACCCGTGGGACTCATGGTTAGGTATTTTGATAGTTTTGGGAATTGTCTGGATGAAAGATGTATAGATTTTGAGGGTTTTTGGACATTTTGGGCTGTTGGATGTATAGAAATTATAGGATGTTTGGTACTGGTAGATGATAGGTTTACTCTTGAGGTTTTAAATGTATTGAAAACCTGTTTTATAAATTGATTGAGATGTTCTGAGTACAAAATGTATAGATAGAACATATTAGGATGTTTGGACTCTGTTTAGTTGATAGATTGATGTTTAGATGGTTTGGTTCGGGTTAGTGGATAAAGTAGGTTTTGATGTTTTGATAGATTTGTTTTATAAAACGTTTGTTGAGATTTTTATTTGGATTTTTATGAACTGCTTGGTGATTTTGTAAACAGGAGGATATGTCAAACTTTTAAACGGAACCATGCAGTTTATTTTCATGAAAATGTAATTTGTTATAGTGGCGTTCGAGTCGGTTTTGAGGTCGTATTTCGGAAGACGTATGAGTATCGAGTGTTTGTGTACGTATTGGTTTAATTAATTGTTTTTATTTGTTTTAAACGTTTTATTAAATTGATTTTAAATTATTTTCAAATCGTTTCCGCATAGACGCTAAGAATAAAGGATAAAATGAAAAATTTGTACGGTAAATAAGGGTACAGTGTTAGGGGTGTCACAGTTATGGTATCAGAGCCCCCGGGTTTTAAAATCGGTTCTGTAGACTGCTCGACTGCACAGCCACTACGCGCACATTCTTCATCAACTGTAAGTATGTTTATAGTTTTATTTGATTTCAGTTTCTTAGAGATGTTTGCATTAACTTTTATAGGAGCTATTATAGATATGGTGTGTCGAGGGAATGATCGAGACAACCGAGACGTTACGATAGATCACCTTAAGGATTTCGTTGCCCAACACATTAGCCTACAAGCGCAGCACATAATTAGGCAATCTTGTCAGCTCGAAATATTGGGTTTGTCGCTCCCAGTAATCACGGTACAAAGAGGAAGACTCTTAATCGAAAGAAAGAAGTTACACCAGGGGTAATTGCCCCGGACAAAGACGAGGATAATGCCCAACCCTCAGTTGCTTCAGGTGCAGTTTTATCTCTACAGTTAAAGGAATGAACTATATAAGAATAGAGGGTAGCCTGACTTAATAAGATTAGCCCGACTTAACCATGAGAAGTTGTACACATAAATTTTGTTACCATTAGAGGAATACAACTTATGATATATAAGATTTGAATAGATAGAAAATGAGCCCTGGTCGATGAAATACGGACCCTTAGAGTATTAAGCCTCGGAAGATGCTTTAGGTTGTCAAGGTATACTAAGTGCACTTAAGCAAGTAAGAAGATATAGCAAGAACTTGTATGGCCTAGATCCATGAAAAGATGGATGCATTTAGACAAAAACCGTGTCTAAGAACTTAACTAGCTTTATTGTTGAGGGGATATGAGAACGACTATTACGATTGTAGTTTGGAAAGACGTGGTAGATCAATACAAGTCGTGGACATAAGATTTAAGTGATCGAATAGGAGGGGCCGTATCGACAGAAATTGAGGCAAGGAATAAGGGGATTTACTTATGGTTGGAGAGTAAATAAATTCCAACACATTATGGAATAGAGATCATGTGCAAGGTATTACCCAAGATGCCAAATTTTGTTGTTCTCTAGGAAATGAATACCGCCTTAGAAGGCTAATCAATAAAGAAAGATTTTAGATTTGTGAGAAGATTACAACCGACCTACTAGGCGAGAGGCTTAACGGAGTTACGAGTGACTAATGAATGGTAGACACGTCAAAATTTTGATGTTGCTTGATTAGAGGCTAGTAGACGTAAACGTAATATCTACCGGGGAGAAATTTAGCACCTCAGATTCGTGGTTGTGCTTAGGAATTTAAGGCAACCGGTATAACCATAGAAGGGAGGGTGATGTAATTAGAGCGAGTCTATAGCGGGTACCGTTCAAGTTAAGAACAACAAACATAAGATCTACCCCTGGTATAGGAATAGAAATATCAGTAATCGAGAAACTAGGAGGGGTGAACCTTAATGAAGAGGTGTTTCTAACGCACTTTAGAATATAGAATAGTAAGATTTAGGGGAACAAAAGGATGTAGACCATCGGGTGACTTGAGAGAAGTCCATGTGCGACATTTGAGTTAAGTGCGGGGGGATTGTTAGATTCAATGAAGAATTAATATTAGAAGTTTAACTCAGTGATTCGTGTCGCACGAATTGTGAGGTTCGTAATTTCGGGGGCTTGACTCGTATTTGACAAGTTGAGACCAATGGATACATAAATGACTTACGGTTAGAAGGAGTAGTATAGAGCAAACCCATGGCAAGACTTAGGGATTTGACTGTGGTCGAAGTTAATGAAAATTTAAGTTAAACGAATGAGCATATTGTAGATAGTATAAGCATTTCAGTTAGGACATAACGAGGGAACTCACTAATGTGGTTTAGAATGAAATGTGACGATTATAGGATCTAATTTACAAGTGAGCATTAAGTGAAGGCCGATTCATGTGAGAATTTAAGGAAGTGAACTTGACCACTTTGGTATTTGCCTGAAGACTTGAGAATTGATAAGGCTTGTGGTATGAGCCATGACATGCTTGATCCCATTAAAGGTAATGGATGCTTCTAAGTTTTTGGAAAATGGAAGAACAAGATTGGAGGGTTTTAGAAGATTAGGATTAAGATTGTAAATTTATTTACAACAAGTTTGCTAACAAGAAAATTGTTAGATAAATCATTGTGAAGAAGACAAGTAGAATGTGTGGAACCTGACTAGAAGGAATGAAGGATAATAGACTAGTCAGTGACTTCGAGGAAGTCCTTGTGGAATATTAAGAATAAGTGTAGGACATTATCTAAATTAAATAAAGGATTTAGATTTGGAGTTAAGCCCGAAAGTGAAGTCTTGCGAATCAAGGGATTGGTGAGTTATCAAGTACATTAGGAATAAGATTGAATTAGGAATTTTAAAGGGCCAACCTGTATGTAATGAAGTTGGAGCCAATGATTTTGGGAATAGCTAACGTGAAATAGATCACGACTAGAGAAATTAGAAACTATGTGGTGTAAGATCAAATGGGCGGTTAGGTAGACTTTTGAGCTTTGGATTATGTCATGCGGGTAAGTGAGAAGATTAACTTGATCAAATGGATGATTGATATAAGAGTCAAGTAGTGGAGGTTGTGAAAATTGGAGCATATTGGATGAGAGGGAGAAAGATTTGCACGAAGACTGTGCAAATGAGCTTGAAAGTGAAGTTGGAACAGGAGGTATAGGAAAGTTCCGACTCATAGGTTACGTCAAATTGTCTAAACGCCCATAAGGTGTTGGTAAATGGTTTAACGAATTAGTTTAGATTTAAGAATTTATTAGTGATTAATGATGACCGCGGTAAGAGTCAGATAAAACGATGCATATTGGACAAAATTGTAGAGACTTATAGGATACCTTGAAGCATAAAGGGAAAGATTTAAGTAACTAAAGTTCTATGTACGAGAATTACATTAGAACGGCTAAGGAAAGGTTATGATTGCCCAAGGTAAGTAAGTTTAGACAGTAAAAGTGATGATTTGGGAAAGAGATAATAGTGTGGAGAAGAGTTCGAAATGGAGGATTTGGATGAGAAATCTACGTATCAGGTCCTTAGTGTCAAATTGACGAGCGCGTTGTTGAGTCAATTGATTGAGATTTGAGAATTTGGATTATGCTTAGCACGTGAAAGAGGACGTGTACGATCAAATCGAAAGTATGGAGTACTAAGTTAGGTCCGATGTTGGAGAATATAGTAGGGTTTTGGTTTAGAACCACGAAGTAGGACCGAAAAGTACAGACGATTAACCGAAGTGAAAATGCCACAAGACAAGAGACGTTAATGTCAAGGACTATAAGCTATGGCAAATTTTGCGGACAAAATTCTAAATAAGGAGGGTAGAATGTAATATCCGGCTCGTACGGATTTTAAGAATATTATTATTATATTATTGGATGACATTTTGTAAATATGTCAAATCAGGTCCGTTTTAACGAAAAGGAAACGTCATTACGATCCTAACGAGTAATTAGAATTTTAAGGGAAGTTTGAGAATTTTCGGAATAATGACGCTATATTTTGAGTAATTAGATTTCTCGTAATATAAGGACATTTTAGTAAAATTAGTAAACGAGGTCCGATTTGCGAACGGACAGTTTTAATAGAACCCAGATAATAAGTTGGATTTATTGGCGAAATAAGAAAATTGGAATTGTCGAAAACACGAGAGGGCAAAATTAATGTTTGTTACGAAATAGTTTTAGTTTTAATTATTATTATTATTATTATTATTATTATTAATAATAATAATAAAATCGACAGAATAGCCGAAGCTATTCTGTCGATGTCGAGCCCGAGCAGCGAAGGCGCGGGGGAGGAAGTGGCGACGCGATGCGGCGCCGTTCACCGGCGGTTTCCGACCCTTGCCGACCAGACGTCGGCGACGTGGCAATCTCCGGCCATCTCCGCGCGAAACCCGACCGGTAAGGCTCGTTTCCCCTGTTTTGGTTCGGTTTTCGGGTTTGTTCATGGCCGACTGTGACGAGCCGGTTTTGGCTCCGATCGCCGTCGTTTAGGTCGCTTCCGGCGTGGGTTTGCCAACCCTAGGGCCGGCTATTGATGCTTGGCCGCGGAATGCCCGGTTTGGGCGAATTTCAGTGAATTCCCGATTAGGCAATTCGGGTTTGTGGTTGGAAACTCCGATTTTATGTTAGTTTATGTTAATTGGATGTTAGGAGGATAGATTGGTGAAGAAATTGATGAGTTTGATGAAAGATCGAAAAAGTGAAATTTTGGAAAAAGGGGCAGTTCGGGTTTTTGATAAATTGACCTAGCTCCGGTCGTTTGTTTAAAATTTGTTTTGGCAGATTAAAATAGGTTATTAGAGGAGTACGTGGCCGCTGGAATCGTTCGATTCCGATATCCGACGCGAAAGTTACGCGCGTTCGAAGTTTTAGGTCGGTTTTTACCGAACCCAAATTAGAGCCCGAAATTAATAGGTTTATAGTAATTAACGATATAAAGAACGTATTGAACGTTATTGGACGGAATTAGAGTGAATTGTGAGAAATGTTAAAATTGGTGAATTTTCGGGTTTTAGGAAAACTCGTTAATTGTGATTTTAAACTATCGAGCGTTAATCGTTGTTTAAATACTTCGATTAGTTAGGTGAAGATTTTAGGAAATTCATTAGTTAAGGTTTTTGTTAAATTTGGACATATTATTGTTTAAGCTCGTATTAACGACAATTGATAACAATTGCGTAGGTGAACCACGCTCGTGGACGGAGCTAGCCTTGCAACGGACGTCAGGTAAGTTCTCGTGATTTTCTTTGGCCAAAATCGGCCTACACCGTACATCGTGTCGTCTCGAGGAGTTTTGGTGACATATAGATTTTAAACGCTTTGGTTGGGTAGTTAGGATGTTTAGTGTATAGTTTATGCTTTTACAGTCTTTAATGGTACATGTTTATTGCTTGTTACTTTACGATAGAGAACTGTTCACGCATCACTGGTTTAAAGAAAAGCATGAAAACGAATTTCCGCACAGGGTTTTAAAGATAACGTAAAGCATAGCATCGGCCGAAAGCTTACAGTGCACCGGCCGAAAGGCTTATAGTTCACGGCCGAAAGGCTTACAGTTCACGGCCGAAAAGGCTTACAGTACACCGGCCAAAGGCTTACAGGCCGAAAAGGCATACAGTTACAGGTCACGCGAGGTGGGGGCTCAGGCACGGCTGTACGGGTTGTAGCGTGCACCCCCCTCCTCTAGCTGAAAGAGTAGTCCGCCCGCTGGATGAGCTCTCTCCGTTAGAGGGTATAGGATCTCGTGAACCTTAAGCATTCATAGAAATATAAAAATAAGCTGATTTTGATCCATACACACATGCTCGCATTTACATAGCTTACTGAGATTTTTATCCGTCTACGGATTTAGAATGTATTATGAATTTATTGGATGACATTTTTGTAAATATGTCAAATCAGGTACGTCCGTTTACGAAAAGGAAAACTCATTACGATCCTACCGAGTACTTAGAATTAATTTTAAGGGAAGTTTGAGAATTTTCGGATACATGACGCTATATTTGGTAATTAGATTTCTCGTATATAAAGGACATTTTAGTAAACTTAGTAAACGAGGTCCGATGTTGCGAACGGACAGTTTTAATAGAAACCCAGGCTCATAAGTGGATTTATTGGCGAACAAGAAATTGGAATTGTCGACAACACGCGAGGGCCAAAATATGTTTTTGTTAGAAATAGTTTTCGTTTGAATTATTATATTATTATTATTATTATATTATAATAATAATAAAATCGACAGAATAGCCGAAGCTATTCTGTCGATGTCGAGCCCGAGCAGCGAAGGCGCGGGGGAGGACAGTGGCGACGCGATGCGGCGCCGTTCACCGGCGGTTTCCGACCCTTGCCGACCAGACGTCGGCGACGTGGCAATCTCCGGCCATCTCCCGCGCGAAACCCGACCGGTAAGGCTCGGTTTCCCCTGTTTTGGTTCGGTTTTAGGGTTTGTTCATGGCCGACTGTGACGAGCCGGTTTTGGCTCCGATCGCCGGTCGTTTTAGGTCGCTTCCGGCGTGGGTTTGCCAACCCTAGGGCCGGCTATTGATGCTTGGCCGCGGAATGCCCGGTTTGGGCGAATTTCAGTGAATTCCCGATTAGGGCAATTCGGGTTTGTGGTTGGAAACTCCGATTTTATGTTAGTTTATGTTAATTGGATGTTAGGAGGATAGATTGGTGAAGAAATTGATGAGTTTTGATGAAAGATCGAAAAAGTGAAATTTTGGAAAAAGGGGCAGTTCGGGTTTTTGATAAATTGACCTAGCTCCGGTCGTTTGTTTTAAAATTTGTTTTGGCAGATTAAAATAGGTTATTAGAGGAGTACGTGGCCGCTGGAATCGTTCGATTCCGATATCCGACGCGAAAGTTACGCGCGTTCGAAGTTTTAGGTCGGTTTTTACCGAACCCAAATTAGAGCCCGAAATTAATAGGTTTATAGTAATTAACGATATAAAGAACGTATTGAACGTTATTGGACGGAATTAGAGTGAATTGTGAGAAATGTTAAAATTGGTGAATTTTCGGGTTTTTAGGAAAACTCGTTAATTGTGATTTTTAAACTATCGAGCGTTAATCGTTGTTTAAATACTTCGATTAGTTAGGTGAAGATTTTAGGAAATTCATTAGTTAAGGTTTTTGTTAAATTGGACATATTATTGTTTAAGCTCGTATTAACGACAAATTGATAACAATTGCGTAGGTGAACCACGCTCGTGGACGGAGCTAGCCTTGCAACGGACGTCAGGTAAGTTCTCGTGATTTTCTTTTGGCCAAATCGGCCTACACCGTACATCGTGTCGTCTCGAGGAGTTTTGGTGACATATAGATTTTAAACGCTTTGGTTGGGTAGTTAGGATGTTTAGTGTATAGTTTATGCTTTTACAGTCTTTAATGGTACATGTTATTGCTTGTTTACTTTACGATAGAGAACTGTTCACGCATCACTGGTTTTAAAGAAAAGCATGAAAACGAATTTCCGCACAGGGTTTTAAAGATAACGTAAAGCATAGCATCGGCCGAAAGGCTTACAGTGCACCGGCCGAAAGGCTTATAGTTCACGGCCGAAAGGCTTACAGTTCACGGCCGAAAGGCTTACAGTACACCGGCCAAAGGCTTACAGGCCGAAAGGCATACAGTTACAGGTCACGCGAGGTGGGGCTCAGGCACGGCTGTACGGGTTGTAAGCGTGCACCCCCCTCCTCTAGCTGGAAAGAGTAGTCCGCCCGCTGGATGAGCTCTCTCCGGTTAGAGGGTCTATAGGATCTCGGTGACACCTATAGAGCATTGCATAGAAAGATAAAAATAAAGCATGATTTATCGAACTCATAGCACAGCATGCATCGCATTTACTAGAGCTTACTGAGATTTTATCTCATAGTGTGTTTATGTATGGTGTAGGTGACATAGACTTCGAGATATCTGGTGAGGACGATGTTCCTCCACCTGAGGCATAGTTCAGTTGACGGATGATGGCTGCGGTGGTGTGCTGGCGCAGTCGAGGCGTATTTTGACCCGTGGGACTCATGGTTAGGTATTTTGATAGTTTTGGGAATTGTCTGGATGAAAGATGTATAGATTTTGAGGGGTTTTGGACATTTTGGGTTGTTGGATGTATAGAAATTATAGGATGTTTGGTACTGGTAGATGATAGGTTTACTCTTGAGGTTTTAAATGTATTGAAAACCTGTTTTATAAATTGATTGAGATTTTCTGAGTAGAAAATGTATAGATAGAACATATTAGGATGTTTGGACTCTGTTTAGTTGATAGATTGATGTTTAGATGGTTTGGTTTGGGTTAGTGGATAAAGTAGGTTTTGATGTTTTGATAGATTTGTTTTATAAAACGTTTGTTGAGATTTTTATTTGGATTTTTATGAACTGCTTGGTGATTTTGTAAACAGGAGGATATGTCACACTTTTAAACGGAACCATGCAGTTTATTTTCATGAAAATGTAATTTGTTATAGTGGCGTTCGAGTCGGTTTTGAGGTGGTATTTCGGAAGACGTATGAGTATCGAGTGTTTGTGTACGTATTGGTTTAATTAATTGTTTTTATTTGTTTTAAACGTTTTATTAAATTGATTTTAAATTATTTTCAAATCGTTTCCGCATAGACGCTAAGAATAAAGGATAAAATGAAAAATTTGTACGGTAAATAAGGGTACAGTGTTAGGGGTGTCACACTCTCTCTTTCTCTCTCTATGGTTACACAGCAAGCTCCAACGAATGACTCTTTTGCTATTGCCTAACACGTCCCTAAAATTTAGCCCTGTCACTCTAACGTGCCAAGTAACAATTTGTCGTTGCCGGAAAACCCTTTCTATGACCAGACACCCCGAAACGGAAGTAGCGTTGTTTCCAACACAGGGCTTGACTTTTCGGTGGACAAGTACCCTCGACGTGTTACGTGGCCATCTTGGGTCTCTGCATTGGAAACTCAACTCCGAATGATAAATATTCACTCTCATGTGCAAGAATGGGAGGATATCCACATGAAAACTATTCTCCAGCGACCTCCATTGTTTGCCTATGGATATCTACAATACTTATTTGTTCCACCCATTGGAACAAGTCGTTCTACATCTTCTGCATTTAAACATGGCAGAAATCAACCAACTGATACGCAAGTCTCTACAAAAATTCGTTCATTGGCTAAAAGACCTTAGGGGAGTATTGAACTAAAGTAGAAAATTTTATAGAATAATCAACAAATTACATCGGCAATAGTGTCTATGGTGGAAGGCCATATCTATGAATTGATTTTTAATCAGTTCAGAAGTTCTTTTCTGTAGACGCTTTTTGTAACGTCCCGTAAATTTACCCTTGTCACTATTCTTAAAAATCCCGTAAAATTTAAACTTTCGTTTCCATCCTTAATCATACTTGTTTAAAGTCAATTAAATTCGCTAAGCGGAGGACATGCTAACATTTCTGTCTCTGACTGAACTGCTGAAGAGAATCGGTCGACGAACTACTAAGGAGAATCTGCAGACAACACTTTCCTATCGGGTTTGGTCAATAACTCCTTTCGGCAGACAACATTTCCTATCAGGTTTCGTCAAACGGTACAGTGGGGGTCGACAATCAAAACTGACTAAAATAGGTCGATGTGACCTCAGTAATGAGATTGGTCGATGTGGCCTCTGCAATGACATCGGTCGACGTGGCCTCAGTAATGAGATCGGTCGATGTGGCCTCAGTAATGAGATCGGTTGATGTGGCCTCAGTAATAATATCGGTCGACTTTTTTGGTTGACAATTCCATAGGCGTTAAACTTTAAGGGGTCGATTTCTCAACCCTTTTGTCGACGCCTTCTTCTGAATTACTTGTTAATCGGACGACGATTTCTTAGGCATAAAATTCTAAGGGGTCGATTTCTCAACCCTTGGGTCGATGCCTTCGATCGAACACTTTTCTAAACTTAGACAAAATTGCCCATAAAACATCAGCTGATCCATCGCCCTCATTGGCGATCGATCGGCAAGCTCTTTGGACTTTAATTCCAGAGTGCTGCTTCCTTATTTCTTCTTCACACATCTCCTTCTCTCATTTCTCTTTTCCACTAAGTATACTAAAACCCCACTATCTCATACTTTCCTCAATCCACCAAAATACACATCCATAAGTTAAGTTCGCTAATATCCACAAACAGCCAAAAGACATAATACTAATTAGACAATGAACTCATTTATTTAATTCACCAAATAGACATTCTATGTATTTGTTTACAAAACTATCCAAAAGAAACCTCTATCCATAAAATCATCCAGAAAACGTCAAAGCATCAATATTTTCTAACTAATACCCATCAGCCCAAATAAACCCCCTATACATTTGTCAAATCATTTCTACCTAGCATATCCCAAAATACTTATCCTTTTTGCTCCCACAGGTCAAAAGTCGCCTCGACTACTCAGCACACTCCCATGGGCACCCTTCTTCAATCTGTGCATTCATCAGGTGGGGGAAAGTATCCTCACCTGTTTCAATATCACCTACACCATAGAAACATTCTATGAGCTAAAGGCTCAGTAAATCTACGTAAATGAAAATGCATATTATGCATGTACAGTTCGTAAAATCATGCAGTTGTTTCATTCATTTCATTTCATATAGGTGGCCACCGGGGCTTCACTCTCAGTTGATAAAAACAGCACATCCGGCAGTTGGATAGCCCCTTTCATCTACCTGAGGGGAAAGAAAATGCTTCACCTGTAGGACAGTCATGTCTTATCTGCCTCCCCGACATGACCGTGCATTCATACATTTTCATTAATCAATTTCCTTTTCATAAAAACATATGCAAAAGTTCATTTTTCATGCTATTTCTGAAACGTTATGCATGGACATATACGATGCATTAACAATATTAAAGGCAACATTAAACAACACAACACCAATATCTCAACAAAAACGAACTACCTATCTTATTTATCCGAGACATCCAAAATCTCCAATTTCTCAATAAACATACATTCTTATGGCGTAGGCCAGATCGGTCAAACAAGTCACGAAGACTTACCTCGGGTCCTCAGCACACCGAGCACTATCTGTGAGCTTTGTTCACCTAAGCCAATTTACAACACACGACATTAAAACTAGGCCTAACCAATTGGACTCCATTAATTCTACTTAACTATCCTCCATAATCATAAATACCTCATTATCATTCAACAATTCGATAACTAACGATTTCTAACTTTACTCAACAATTTCTGACGAAACCCTAATCGATTGACAACTCTAAAACCCGAAAACTAACTTCCATAACGTTAAAACTTACCTAGAGCTATGATTGCAGAAGAAAATAGGGAGAAAACTGTTAATCGGAGGATCAATCGACGATCGTGAGAAGGAACGCCGTGGGAGAGCAAGAAAATCAGCAAAGGGATTTTGCTCTCTAGAAGGAATTTTGCAGAATGAAAATCATGGGAGAGGGGAAAGGGTTTTATTTCTTTTTAAAACTTTTGACTTCCAAATTACAAGTCTGCCCCTCTACTAGATTTTCTACATAATTCACTATTTCGCGTATTGATTTGGTTTCTCCAGAATTTCCTTATTACTCTAATTATTTCAATTTATTCCTAAGATTCTAATAAAACTTTCCGTTTGTAAAACGGGCTTAATTTACTATATTTATGAATATAACTTTATACTACGAAAAGTTTAAAAATCCGTAAAACTGGGTGTTACATTCCATCCAACTTAATTAAAATTTTATCCTCAAAATTTGATTACACAAATAATTCTTGGTATTTAGGCATCACAGTCTGTTGCCTCTCCCAGGTAGCTTCCTCTACATCGTGGTTTTGCCACAAGACTTTGACTAACGGAATCTCTTTATTGCGTAGTACTTTAATAGAGGACTCCAGAATTCGCACTGGCTTTTCTACATAAGTCAACGTTGGTTGTACCTCAATCTCCCTTGCCTCTACGACATGGGACGGATCACGCACACACCTTCTGAGCATGGATACATGAAATACATTATGGATCCCCTCCATCGATGCTGGGAGCTGTAACCGGTACACCATCTTCCCAATCCTTTTCACAATAGGGAAGGGCCCCACATATCGAGGACTTAACTTTCCCTTTCTCCCGAATCTCATCATGTCTTTGAACGGAGAAATCTTTAGATATACCTCGTCACCCTCGTTGAATTCCAATTCTCTCCGTCTGTTGTCGGCATAACTTTTCTGACGGCTTTGTGCTATCTCCATACGCTGTCTGATAATGGCGATTTTCTCTGTAGTTTGCTGCAGCATATTCGGGCCAACTAAACTAGCTTCGCCAACTTCATCCCAAAAACTGCGAAGATCTATATTTCCGTCCATACAGAGCCTCATATGATGTCATACCGATTGTAGCTTGAAAGCTATTGTTGTACGAGAACTCAATCAATGGTAGATATCTACTACACGAGCCTATGAATTCCAACACACACGCTCTAAGCATATCCTCCAGAATTTGATTCGTTCTTTCTGTCTGTCCATCGGTCTGAGGATGAAATTCTTGTTGACTTATAGATTGTTTAAGTCATAATTTGTTTTTGATTATGTATTTGTATAATTAGTGTACAATTTGATTATGTGTATTTAAAGAGAATAATGAATATGAGTTTATTTGGAAATACCCTTGAAAAGGGTATTTTAGTTGTCTAATAAATCGGTTTGAGTATACAGAATTAAATAGCAAAACAGGCTTGCATATACCGATCGCTACACGACAAAGAACTGATGCATCTGCCGATAGCGTTTTTGAAGACATCTGCCGATGTCATGTCAAAGTGCATTTGCTGATAGCTGCTGAAGCTACTCCTGCCGATGCCGGTTCATGACATGTTGAGATGCATATGCCGATAACATTTACAAGTCTCATCTGCCCGTGAAGCTCTAAGCGAGCATCTACCGATGACGTGGTCAGTGCTTATATGTTTCTTCTGCCGATAGCGTTTTGAAGTCATCTGCCGATAGCATCATGAAGACATCTGCCGATGACGTGTCAAGCGCTTATCTGTTTCATCTGCCGATGGTGTTTGAAGCCACATCTGCCGATGATGTTTGAAGCAGCTCCTGCCGATTGACTAAACGACAAAAGGAGATGCTGACTAAAGCTTGCACCTACCGATCACGTTTGACAATGCTCCTGCCGATGGAGTTTAAAGGTGCTTCTGCCGATAAAAGTTTAAGATGCTTCTGCCGATGGAATTCAAGGATACACCTGCCGATGGATTTTTAGGATACATCTGCCGATAGCATTTCAAGCTGCATCCATCGATGACGTGTCTCTGCTCATAAGTTGCATCTGCCGGTGAACTTCCGCTAGAATTCAAAGTTAGCCGCGAAGCTACAGTGACGTCGTTTTCAGCATTAACTCCAGACCTTTAATGGCGACGACGAACAACATTTTCAGAAGCAACGGATAGCTGCTTCAGTACGGATGCTTCCCAACGGTAACATTTGAACATTTGAAGAAAGAAGCATTCAATTCTCTGAAGCAATTTTATACAGAGTATATAAGCAGAAGAAAAGTCTCGAAGACTAACTTTTGCCAATTTGAATTCTGAGCCCTAACTGCGAAAGTTATTTTCACACTCTGTATTCTTCTCTACATCTCTCAATCCTAACTTGAGATTCACTTTTGTGAGATTGTAGTCTGAGCTTAATATTTTACAAACTCAAACTTGTAACGGCAGTGGATTGACGCCCGTGAAGTTCAATCCAAATCTGTAAAGGCAGTTGATCGGAGCCCTGAATCCCGATCTGTTATTTCTCGTGAGGAGAAGGGTAAGGATCTTCAAGGGGTGAGCCTTGGAGCGTGGACGTAGGCAGTTTGGCCGAACCACATAAAAAGTACTGGTGTTGAATCTCTCTTACTCTCTCTTTATTTTTGATATTACCTTATTTGCTATTAAACTAATTAAGAGAGTAACACTAATTGATTATTAGATTAATTTTTTAAAAGTCTAATTCACCCCCCTCTTAGACAATTCCGGTCCTTCAATTGGTATCAAAGCGAGGTTATCTTTGTCTAAGCTGTAGTTAAACGCTCTGCGTTATATTCTGCTATTACAATGGCATTCAACACTAACACATCACAAATAGAAGGTCAAGCAACCAATAGACCTCCATTCTTTGATGGTAGTGATTATGTCTATTGGAAGGCTAGAATGAAAATATTCATTCAAGCCATAGACTATGAAACGTGGTGTATTATAGAGAATGGTCCTTTTAAGGCCATGAAAACTGTTGATGGGAAAAGTATCCCTAAGGACTCTTCTGAGTTAACAGAGTCCGATAAGAGAAATCTGAGCCTTAATGCTAAGGCAGTAAACACCTTGTACTGTGCTCTAAATAGAGATGAATTCAATAGAGTGCAAGGGTGTGAAAGTGCTCAAGAAATTTGGCACTTATTAAAAGTCACACATGATGGAACTAACCAAGTAAAGGAGAGTAAATTGAGCATGTTAGTTCACGAATATGAATTGTTTACCATGGAAAAGGATGAGTCTATTTCTTCAATGTTTACTCGTTTCACTAACATTACTAATGGGTTAAAAGTACTTGGTAAGATGTATTCAGGTGAAGAGTTAATTAGGAAAATTTTGAGATGTTTACCAAGAGCTTGGCAACCAAAGGTGACGGCAATACAAGAGGCACGGGATCTCAAGGTTCTCAAGCTTGAGGAACTCATTGGCTCTCTAATGACTCATGAGATAACCATGAGGGCCAATGACAAGGAGGATCTCAAAGAAAAAGAGATCTCCAAGAGAAAGGACATAGCTCTCAAGGCCTCATCGAGCAAGCCTGATGAATCTGAGGAAGAAGAAGAAGATGAGGACATTGCCCTCATTACCAGGAGATTCAGCAAATTCCTGCAACGAAAGAGGATGCAGGGAAAAAGGTTACCAAAGGGTGAAAAGTCTCAAAGGGACAAGGAGATCACGTGTTTTGGGTGTGGAAAGCCTGGACATATGAAGGCAGATTGTCCACAAGTAAAGAAGGGTCCCAAGAAGTTCAAGAAAAGGGCAATGAAGGCCACTTGGGACGATAGTGAAGAAGATACCTCTTCATCAGAGGATGAGGAAGTAGCAAACCTGTGCTTTATGGCACACGAGGACAAGGTTAGTTCTTCTTTCTCTAGTATTATTAGTGACAGTGATATTGATGACGATGAAGATAATCTAATTGATGCTTTCAATGATTTAGTTAAACAGTTTGGCATGTTAAAAACTAAATACAATACTTTGAAAAAGGAAAACGCAAACATGGTAGAAATACATGCCGAGAAAACTAATTTGCATGTCAAAGAGATTGATGATCTTAAAAGCAAAAATGAAGATTTGAATAATATTATTCTGAACTTCACTAAGGGTGAAAAATTATTTAAGATGGTAATAGCAGGTCAGAGAGCAAATTTTGACAAGACCGGATTAGGGTATGACAAGTCTAATAAAAGGAAAGCCTTTAAAAACTTCTTTGTTAAACCCTCTGTCTGTCATGGATGTAATGAAGCTGGATATAAATCTTTTGTATGTCCGCTAAAAGCAAACTATATGAAATCAACTGGTAAATTCCAATGGGTTCCTAAGGGAACCAGACCTAACACTAGGACCCAAAAGATTTGGGTACCTAAGAAGACAACCTGATTTCTGTTTTGCAGGTTGACTGCTCTCCCGGAACAAATCTGTGGTACCTTGACAGTGGTTGCTCAAGGCATATGACGGGAGACTCAACCAAGTTTGCTGTTGTCAACAAGAAGAAAGGTAGTGTCACTTTTGGTGGAAACCAAAAGGGCAAAATCGTTGGCATCGGCAATATAGGTAATCCTTCTCATCCTACTATTGAAAATGTTTTACTTGTAGAAGGATTAAAGCATAATCTGCTAAGCATAAGTCAGTTGTGTGACAAGGGCTATAAAGTAACTTTCAAATCAAATGTCTGTGTGATCAAAGACATTTCAACTAATCATATTTTGTTTAAAGGATTTAGAAAAGAAAATGTCTATATTGTTGATCTGAATGTTTTTGAGCATGTTGATGAGAAGTGTTTTGTTGTTAATTCTCTTAATGACTGTTGGTCTTGGCATAGAAGATTAGGACACGTAGGGATGGATACCTTAGCTAAGATTACTAAGGAGAATTTAGTTAGAGGGATCCCTAAGATATCCTTCGAGAAGGATAAAGTCTGTGAAGCTTGTCAAATGGGCAAGCAGATCAAAAGCTCTTTTGCATCAAAGAATGCAATCTCCACTTCTAAGCCTCTCCAACTTCTTCACATGGACCTCTTCGGTCCTTCCAATATAGCAAGCCTAGGCGGCAAATTCTATGCCTTTGTTATTGTAGATGATTTCTCTAGATTTACTTGGGTTTATTTTCTGAAGTCTAAGGATGAGACTTTTGATACTTTCTCCAGCTTTAGGAAAAGAGTTCAAAATGAAAAGGAGCTCACCATTGTTGCTATTCGTAGTGATCATGGTGGAGAGTTTGAAAATGAGAGATTTGAACTCCTGTGTCTCAAATACGGAATTGAGCACAATTTCTCTTCCCCTAGGACCCCTCAGCAAAATGGTGTTGTTGAGAGGAAGAATAGATCGCTCCAAGAGCTCGCTAGGACTATGCTTAATGAGAATTCACTTCCTAAGTATTTCTGGGCTGAAGCTGTTGCTACAGCTTGCTATGTGCTTAATCGGGTCTCCATAAGACCTATTCTAGAGAAAACTCCCTATGAACTTTGGAATGGCAAGACTCCTACTGTTAAGTATTTTAGAGCTTTCGGTTGCAAATGTTTCATTCTTAATACTAAGGATAACTTAGGAAAATTCGATTCCAAATCCGATCTTGGAATTTTTCTAGGATATTCTTTGACCAGTAAAGCATACAGAGTTTTGAATAGGAGAACTCTTGTTGTAGAGGAATCTGTTCATGTCAATTTTGATGAGACTCCTCACCCATTAATCAATGTGGTTGAGGATGATCCCTTGGAAAAACAACTGGATTCCCTTTCCTTAGAAAAGCCTACAGATCCCATTCAAGTAGAAAAATCTTTAGAACCTTCTCCTATTCCTCATGATATAGTTTCTGTCAAGGATGAAAATCCTGCTCTTCCTAGAGATTGGACATTCATCAAAGACCATCCATTAGATGAAGTCGTAGGTGATCCTTCTTTAGGGGTTAAGACTAGAGCCTCTCTTAGAAATCTCTGTGCCAATGTGGCATTTATCTCTCAAATAGAGCCTAAGAAATTTGAGGAGGCCGAGAATGATGAAAATTGGATTTTAGCTATGCAAGAGGAGCTAAATCAATTTGAAAGGAGCAAAGTATGGGAACTTGTTCCACGGCCAAAGGATTATCCCATTATTGGAACTAAGTGGGTCTTTAAGAATAAATTGGATGAGAATGGGATTGTTGTCAGAAATAAGGCTAGACTAGTTGCTAAGGGATACTCTCAGGAAGAGGGTATTGATTTTGAAGAATCTTTTGCCCCTGTAGCTCGTTTGGAATCTATTAGAATGCTTTTAGCTTTTGCCTGCTACATGAACTTCACACTCTTTCAAATGGATGTAAAGAGTGCCTTTTTAAATGGATATATCTTGGAAGAAGTTTATGTAGAGCAGCCCTTAGGATTTGAATCCTTTGATAAACCTGATCATGTATTTAAACTTAGGAAAGCTCTCTATGGTCTTAAGCAGGCTCCTAGGGCTTGGTATGATAGGTTGAAGAATTTCCTTGAGGAAAGAAATTTCAAAAAGGGTAATTCTGATTCAACTCTATTTACCATGCAAAAGGATGTAGACATCTTGTTAGTTCAAATATATGTCGATGACATTATTTTTGGATCTACAAATGTCGGTTTGTGCAATGAGTTTTCCTCCCTCATGCAAAGTGAGTTTGAAATGAGTATGATGGGTGAGTTAAAGTTTTTCTTAGGATTCCAGATTAGTCAATCTCCTGATGGAATTTTCTTCTGTCAAGAAAAGTATATTAAGGAACTCCTTAAGAAGTTTGGTTTAGAATCTGTCAAATCCTCTAGAACTCCCATGAGTACCACTACTAAATTGGACAAGGATGAAAATGGTATAAGTGTGGATATCAAGAAATATTGTGGTATGATTGGTTCACTGTTATATCTGACTGCAAGTAGGCCAGATATACTCTTTAGTGTGTGCCTATGTGCTAGGTTTCAGGCTGCCCCTAAGGAATCTCATTTATCTGCAGTAAAAAGGATTTTCAAATATTTGAGTGGAACTTATGACTTAGGTCTATGGTATCCTAAGGGAACTTCCTTTGATCTGATAGGATATTCAAATTCTGACTATGTTGGTAGTCTAGTTGATAGGAAAAGCACCACAGGAACATGTCAATTTCTTGGTGAATCTCTAGTGTCTTGGTATTCTAAGAAACAGAATTCTATTGCACTCTCAACTGCAGAAAGTGAATATATTGCTGCAGGCAGTTGTTGTGCACAAATGTTATGGATGAAACAAACATTAGAAGACTATAATCTGTTTTATGATAGGATTCCTATTCGGTGTGATAACACCAGTGCCATCAACATTTCTACAAATCCTATTCAGCACTCTAGAACCAAACATATTGATGTTAGGTATCATTTCATTAGAGATCATGTTCAAAGAGGAGATATCACTCTAGAGTTTGTTAATTCTGTAGATCAACTTGCAGACATATTTACCAAGCCTTTGGATGAGAAGACCTTCAATAATATTAGAATCAGGCTAGGACTCATTCGGGTTGGGAAAAACTAAGGGTATTCCTCTGTTATTAGATCCTATGTAATTAAGTGTTTCTGTGTTGTGAAGCATCGGCAGATGCTGATTTTTCTCTAGTCATCGGTAGTTACATCTCTATCGGCAGATGCAGTGTTTTCTATCCCATCGGAAGCTGTACTGCTCAATCTGCCGACACGTGTAACTCATCGGAAGATGTATTCCCCAATCTGCTGACACGTATGTCTTCTTCGTCTGGCGATGAGCTATTTCTTTTAAATTCATTCTTCTTCGCCCAGACACTTTACTTTTCGCGCTCTTTCTGTAAACCCCTGCCCTACCAAATCTTCTCTGTCGAATCCTCTTCTAGAAATGGAATTTCAAGGTCAATCATCTCGCGCCGTTTCCAAACCGACCAAGAAGAAGGCCAAAGTTTCTGATCGTCCTTCCCGAGAGATTCCTCGTGGAACGGAGTGGCCAACCTTCTACTTTCTTACTCAAGCTGTTGAGGTAAAGTACCACAATGACTATCGGTTCAAATCGTTAATTCCTAGTAAGGGTATTTCTTTTGAAGAGTTAGCCGGAATGGACTTTATTGAACCCTTGACGGAACTCGGGTTAATAGGTCTCTTTGAGACCGAATCATTCTACTACTCGGAAGCGATTAGGATGTTTTATGCAAACCTTAGCTTTACCACTGATTACTCTTCCATTAAGAGCTACGTATACAACACTCACATAGAAATAACTCCTAAATCCATAAATGCCCTTCTGGGTGTTCCTCATTTGGATAACTGCCCTTACAAGTATGTGACAGGCCCTGAGCTACCTTTCTTTGGAACGCCTGATGGATTACAGTTTCTAAGGGAAATTGCTGTGGACCCCAATTCATCCCCTGATCAGTTAAAGGGCAAACATCTGACCCCTAGAGCCAGAGTTTTTCGTCATATGATTGATTTCAATATTGTTCCTAAGGGTGGACATTATGACGAGGTGAGCGCAATGGAACTATTTGTTCTGTTTGCAATCTATTTCAAGACACCCTTCAACATTGGCTATATAGTTGTTCGAAGGATGATTCTAGCTGTATCCTCCAGGGCTACTTCACTACCGTATAATCTCCTTCTCATGCGGTTATTTGCTCGTCTTGAGGTTGTCCTTCCTAAGGAGGAGGAGCCTGTGAGACTTATGCCCTCCAATTTCTATTCCTATTCCACTCTCAACAGGATGGGATTCAAACAAATAGTAAAAGGAAAACCTGCTGTGGATAAGGCTAAGAAAAAGGTTTCTTTGGCAGCACCTGTCAGGCGTGGAAAAAGGAAACTTATCCTGCCAGATGAATCAACTGCTGAAGGGGGAGATGAATCAGTATGTCCAGACCGTGGTATTTCTCAATCTCAGGATTCAAGCCCCCCACCTTCTCCTCTAGTGCGTAGGCGAAGGATTGCTCCTTCCTCCATAGCACCTTTTTCAGAGGCCACCTCTGCTCCCTCATCTGTACCTCTTCCTATTCCTGAACAGCCTCCTTCACCTCCACCTTCTCTCATATTACCTTCTCAGCCTGTTTTTCCTTCCATCTCTCCGGTAATTCGAGCTATTTCTTCAATTTTCACCCATGGTCCTCCAGCTCTACCATCTCCAGTTCCTCCACCTCCCTCTCCACCTACACTTCCCTTACCATCTTCAGCTCCTCCATCTCCAAACCCTGAACCTCAAGCCCCTCCATCTCCAATCCATAAACCTTCAGCTCTTCCATCTCCAATCCATGAACCTTCAGCTCCTCCATCTCCCGATCAGCAAGAGGTGCTCCCTCCATCACCAGTTCAACCTGCTCCCATCGCTCTGCAAGTCCAACCCCTTCTCTCCAATACTCCTGCAACTCCCCTGACATATCACAGGAGATTTTCCTTCACTGAGGCTCAGTATAATGAGATGCAAGCCTCTATTACCAACCTTGGCACTGCCCTCAGTACCCTCCAAAGTAAAATTGATAAGAATCATCAGGACATGGGCATTGCTTTGGATACAGGTCTTGGCCTGCTGTCTACAAAAGTTGATGGTGATAGGCGAATGGTTGTAAGGGAACTTGAGAAACTCCAATCTTCCATTGCCGCTTTGACACCTGAACCTGACCCTGAACCCGAACCATAAAGTTCTGGTCTCAATGTTCCCGAGGCTTGCTATGAAGATTTGTTTCTTCCCCTCTCCAGGCCTGCTGTTATTGAAGATGTGCGCCTCATGTCCCTAGATATTCATGAGGCTGAGCTCAAGTTCACACTTCCTACATCTTCCTCTGCTCCTGCATCTTCCTCTCCTCCAGCCTGTCCATTGGAAGCTTCTCCTCCACCATGTATGGATGTGTGTTCTGGTCCTTCTGTCGAGTCTCCTCCTTGCTTGGACGTGGAGGTGTCCCGAGAGCCTTTTCCACCTCCTGCTCCTTGTCTGGCAATGGTGGTCTATCAATCACCTCTCCCTCGAGATCTTGCATTTCTTCAAGCTATGGTGGATGCATTTTTCAATCCCCACCGTGACGTGCCCTCTTATGTTCAGAGAGCCTTTTGGAATCGTCATTTAGATCTCTTCAAATAGTGATTTTTAGTTATATACATTTCTTTTTCTTAGTTGTTTCTTTTTAATGACTATTTTTTTACTAAACATACTCTGATGTTGAATGCATTGTTTTTTGATAATGTCAATGGGGGAGAATACTATATTTGATTGAGTCTGATTAGATAATATTCTTTGGATATATCATTCTTTGGATATACTCTGTGATTTTGGATTTGCTCTGAATGGTTAATTGAATAAAATGCATATACTATGGGGGAGCGGCTAGAATTATGGGGGAGAATCAAAGTTAATCAAATTTATATTGTCATAATCAAAAAAGGGGAGATTGTTGACTTATAGATTGTTTAAGTCATAATTTGTTTTTGATTATGTATTTGTATAATTAGTGTACAATTTGATTATGTGTATTTAAAGAGAATAATGAATATGAGTTTATTTGGAAATACCCTTGAAAAGGGTATTTTAGTTGTCTAATAAATCGGTTTGAGTATACAGAATTAAATAGCAAAATAGGCTTGCATATACCGATCGCTACACGACAAAGAACTGATGCATCTGCCGATAGCGTTTTTGAAGACATCTGTCGATGTCATGTCAAGGTGCATTTGCCGATAGCTGCTGAAGCTACTCCTGCCGATGCCGGTTCATGACATGTTGAGATGCATATGCCGATAACATTTACAAGTCTCATCTGCCCGTGAAGCTCTAAGCGAGCATCTACCGATGACGTGGTCAGTGCTTATATGTTTCTTCTGCCGATAGCGTTTTGAAGTCATCTGCCGATAGCGTCATGAAGACATCTGCCGATGACGTGTCAAGCGCTTATCTGTTTCATCTGCCGATGGTGTTTGAAGCCACATCTGCCGATGATGTTTGAAGCAGCTCCTGCCGATTGACTAAACGACAAAAGGAGATGCTGACTAAAGCTTGCACCTACCGATCACGTTTGACAATGCTCCTGCCGATGGAGTTTAAAGGTGCTTCTGCCGATAAAAGTTTAAGATGCTTCTGCCGATGGAATTCAAGGATACACCTGCCGATGGATTTTTAGGATACATCTGCCGATGGCATTTCAAGCTGCATCCACCGATGATGTGTCTCTGCTCATAAGTTGCATCTGCCGGTGAACTTCCGCCAGAATTTAAAGTTAGTCGCGAAGCTACAGTGACGTCGTTTTCAGCATTAACTCCAGACCTTTAATGGCGACGACGAACAACATTTTCAGAAGCAACGGATAGCTGCTTCAGTACGGATGCTTCCCAACGGTAACATTTGAACATTTGAAGAAAGAAGCATTCAATTCTCTGAAGCAATTTTATACAGAGTATATAAGCAGAAGAAAAGTCTCGAAGACTAACTTTTGCCAATTTGAATTCTGAGCCCTAACTGCGAAAGTTATTTTCACACTCTGCATTCTTCTCCACATCTCTCAATCCTAACTTGAGATTCACTTTTGTGAGATTGTAGTCTGAGCTTAATATTTTACAAACTCAAACTTGTAACGGCAGTGGATTGACGCCCGTGAAGTTCAATCCAAATCTGTAAAGGCAGTTGATCGGAGCCCGGAATCCCGATCTGTTATTTCTCGTGAGGAGAAGGGTAAGGATCTTCAAGGGGTGAGCCTTGGAGCGTGGACGTAGGTAGTTTGGCCGAACCACGTAAAAAGTACTGGTATTGAATCTCTCTTACTCTCACTTTATTTTTGATATTACCTGATTTGCTATTAAACTAATTAAGAGAGTAACACTAATTGATTATTAGATTAATTTTTTAAAAGTCTAATTCACCCCCCTCTTAGACAATTCCGGTCCTTCAATTCTGTGCTGAAATTCAATTGGGTTCTCATAGCCCTGTGCAAACTTTTCCAAAATTTAGAGGTGAATCTCGGATCTCTATCTAAGACTATCAAAACGGGCACCCCGTGTAGTTTAACGATCTCTTGCACATAGAGCTCGGCAAGCTAATCCATGGAATACATCATTTTTACTGGTAGGAAGTGGGCCGACTTTGTCAAACAGTCCACTATCACCCAAATGTCATCGTTTCCTCTAGTCATTTTTTGGAGTCCAATAATAAAATTCATGGAAATCTGCTCTCATTTCCTCTCCGGGATTGGCAGTGGCTGTAAGGTTCCTGTCGGCCTTTGGTGCTCCACCTTAACATCTTGGAAAAACAAACAGGTCACTACATACTTGACAACCTCTCTCTTCATATTCGGCCACCAGAAGTGTAAAAACCGTCAAATTTTAGCAGTAAAAATTTGAATAAATTTTTCGCGAATTTTAGTGTAAATAATTGTGATCAATTACGGTAGGAATTTGGATCGTGGAAACGAACGTTAAATTAAAGGTAATTAATTGTAGAAAGTTAATAAAAGAATTAATTAAAATAAAAATAAAAAGAAGTAGGTAAAATAATAATGAGGTAGGTAAAATAATAAATGAAATGGATTTAATATAAAATTTAATATAAAAATAAAATAATAAAAATAAAATTAAAAGATAAGGTTTCAAAAGGAAACCTTATCTGTCGAGGGTTTTCAGAAAACAACCAGAGGAGAGAGAGAGAAAGGGGAGAGAGAGAGCCGCGCGAGAAGAGAATCGCCGACGCCAGAACGATCTCCGTTCGTTACGATTTTGGTGTCAAAACGTTCGTCCCGAGGAGTAGATCAACGTTTGTGAAGGGCATTTTCGAAGGTAACCTCTCTTTCTCTCGATTTTTGTCCGAGAAGTTTCGGGTTTTAGGTTTTGTTAGATCTGAATTTTGGGGTCGATTTCTTGGTGTTTTGGCAGGGATCGACTCGAAAAGTGGTTGGAAACGTGTTGGAAGCGATTTTCGGCGAAAAAAAAGTAAGAAATCGTGTTTTTTCGCTGCGGGTTGATCGTCGGTTGGTCGCCGGAGCTTCGTCGGCGTTCGGCAATCGACGATCGAGTCAACTCGACCATGGGCTGAGTCAACTCGGGCTGTGGGCCGAGTTGACTCAGGCCCAAGGCCGAGTTGACTCTGGCCCAGGGCCGAGTTGACTCTGGCCCAGGGCTGAGTTGGGCCCGACTGGGTTTGGCCCAGCCCGATCCAGATTCGGGACAAGCTGGACCCAGGCCCTTTGGCCTTCTGGGCCAGGTTCGACTTGGGTCCATTGGGCCGAGTTTGACCCGACCCATCAGGTTGGGTGAACCCAGCCCCTTACGGGTCGAACCTGCCTGGTCCGACCCGATTTGGGTTTGGGCCGGGTCTGGCCCGAGCCCAGTTGGAATGGGTTGGTTCGAGTCAAACCGATCCGACCCAGACTAACCCGAACCGGTCCGACCTGAACCGGTCTGACGCGACCCGAACCGGTCCGATCAGTCAAAGTCAATGGTTGACTTTGATCGTTGACTTTGACAGTTGACTTTCACCGTTGACTTTGATCGTTGATCGTTGAGTTTGATTTTTTGACCGTTGACTTTGACTTTTTGACCAAAAGTCAACCCGAGCTATTTTGGCCCATTTTCGCCTGGTTCGTAGTTTATATCGTTTCTGGACCGAATTGGACCTTAACGGGGTTCCTTCCTTGTGTTGTTTCTCAAATTCAGAGGATTTTGCTTATTTGGAAGCAATTCATAAGGAGCCACGGTTCACTGAGGATAGGAGAACTCGCCGCAAGGGTATATGCTTACTACGTTATACCTAACATGCACATGCACATGCACGTATATTATTTTTGGTGGGATACCACTAGTATTGATGTCGGCATTTTACTGGCATGGTTATTTTGCATATTGTGGCACGTATATTTTTTGACTGATCTATACTGCCTAGTGGAGTTTATATGCCAGGTTTTACTTGCCTTAGCCGACGGGTTGTATTTGAGATTCCCCTGAGATTTATTATATTTGGCATGCAGATAGCTTTATACATACATTTGATATTGTTCATGCATTGGTTTTCTGTTGTGCCATTTGGAGTTTGATACTGGAGATAACCGTCTGGCACTCTTAGCTGGGCCCTTATGCTAGGAGTATCAGGGGGTTTTGCCCAGTTGTTGTGGTACTCCCCACGCTTGTTTGGATAAGGTAAGCCCCCTGAGAATAGGCAGAATGTAGGGTACGCCCCCTGAGAATAGGCGGAATGTAGGGTACGCCCCCTGAGAATATGCGGAATGTAGGGTACGCCCCCTGAGAATAGGCTGAATGGGCTCGGAGACATGCTCGCCCAGTTACCTGACCTGGCTAGTGTCTGTTCGTTGCTACCCCGGTATGTTAAGTCCACCTTGTGGACCCCTTGGGCCCAGGGTTGAGTGGTTCGTCCCTCCTGGTGTGCCATAGCGCGTATCCCGGTGGCCCAGGGCTGAGTGGTTCGTCCCTCCTGGTGGTTGACCTTTTCTTTTCTCCCTATGAGGCCCTGCCTGGTGTTATCGCGGCCTTTCTGTGTTGGTGTGGTTCGGAGGATCCGTGAGTGACCTCCTTTTTCACTGTACACCTGGATATATATTTTTATACTAGTATTGTTGATGTGGGCCTATGTTCGTTATATATACGTATTTTATTCTTAGCCGCATCAACCGTTTTAAATGGATAATAAGAAGAGAAATGAATAACATTGAAACTGGTTTGATTTTTAAAACGTGCATTGATTTGATAAGCCATGCATCCTTGAGTGGTAGGTATAACATCCCATACTGAGTTTGTCACTCACCCCATCGACTCTCCCCTCTACAGGTAAAGGAAGGAAGGCTAGGAAGTGAGCTCTGTCGTGTGGATTTTCCCTAGGGTCACTCTTTTTATTTCCTACAGATTTGTGTATGTAAGACATTTGAGATTGTACTTTATTTTTTGGCATGTAATTATTCTCATTTATCTTGTATTTCTACGATTGTTTGTACTCTCTTTTATTTGTTGCTTCGAGGAGGTCCTGGATCAGTGCTAATCTTCCGCATTTAGCCTTAGGTTAGACGGTGGACCTCTCCGAGGTTGATCGTTTAACCTGGCATTTCTGTTAGGCCCCCCCTCGGGTTGTGACAGAAATTTATTGGTATCAGAGCGCAAGGTTCAATGACCTCTTAGTGACAAATGTTTGAGATCAAGTATGAGCAGTTAGTAGGATACGTGGAAAGAATGATTGATGAATGATTCATGAAAAATGCTAATGTGGTACAATCTCATGTTTTGCAGAAGTGTCACGATGCCACAAAGGAGGAGAGTTCCTCGTACCCCCGATCAAGACCCTAGCACCATGTCTTCTATATTGGAGGCTTTGCGGAACCTGGTGAGCGGTTCTCAGGCTCCACCTCCGGCTCCTGTTTCTACCCCTGACCCCACCCCGGCTTCGATGACCACTCGATGGGTATACTTTCGTGAGTTCAACCAACTCAACCCTCCAACCTTTGTGGGTGGTACTGATACAGCGGAGGCTGAGAATTGGCTCGAGGTTATAGAGCTTAACTTCGAGACTCTCCAGACGCCGGCCGAGTCCAGAGTTCCTATAGCTGTCCATTTTCTGAGGGAGGCAGCTAGGCGTTGGTGGTTAGCCATCCGCAGTGATTTTAATGTCGAGTCTATGGGATGGGCTGAGTTCACTTCTCTGTTTCGTAGCCAGTTCAGCAGCAGAGAGTATAGGGGTATGATGACTAGAGCATATTACGAGCTGGTACAGGGGTCCACGTCTGTGACCAATTATTATAATCGTTTTATTCACTTGTTACCATATTCTGGAGGGGTCAGCGTGGAGGCCCAGGTTATTAAATTTATTCAGGGCTTAAATTTCGGTATCAAACGAATTGTAGCTGTTAACCAGTATGATAGTTTGCTTCGGGCTTATGAGGCCGCCCTGAGGATAGAGAGGTTGTGCAGTTCGGGAGATAGCACCTCTCAGCACGGATCAGACCGTCGATCTTCAGGGAGGAAGATGACTAGGAGGGGTCAGCGACAGGTGTCGGATCAAGGTGGCAGTGCTAGTCGCTCTTCCGGATCTAGTGGCGGATCGTCGGGGAGCAGCAGGTACTCCCCTTATTCTTGCCATACCTGTGGCCAGCCGGGTCATTTTAGAAGGGAATGTCCGCTGAACCAATCTCAGGGACAGCAGTTGCGAAACTCCTTTCATATTCCGGCTACTGAGTCATTCTCCCCTCCGAGGCAGCAGCCGCGGCACTCCTTTCATATTCCCACAGCTACCGAGTCATTCTCTTCTCCGGGCCAGCATCGGGGACAGACCCGACCACCTTTTCAGCAGGCTCAGTTTCAGACACCTCAGCGTCGAGTAGAGGATAGGCATGTTCTTGATACTCCCTATCGACCGATCGGGCAGCCCTTCGCTAGTGGTTCACCTCCTGTTCAGCAGCAGAGGGCAGGTGGATTTCGTGGATCTACCACAAGAGCCGGCAGCTGTGGTCGCAATTATAAGGGTAAGGGACTTGCTGGTCAGTCATATGCAGTGGACCAGGCCGATTATTTTTCTGTACCAGACCAGCCTGCAGTTGTGGATGGTACGATTCTGATCTTCCATACTTTTGCTCGAGTTTTATTTGATACTAAGGCGTCGCATTCGTTTATTTCTGCTGATTTTGCTGAGGTATTGGGTTTGGCCATCGAAGAGATGGGAACCCCTTTCTTTTTGAATACTCCGCTGGGCGACAGGAGTGGAGTTGCTTATATCTGCAGATCAGTTTGTGTGGTGATCGATGACTGCAAGTTTTCAGCCGATCTTATTGTCCTGCCTTTGAGGCAGTTTGACGTCATTATGGGTTGTGATTGGCTGATGAAATATCAGGCGATAGTTGATTGCCACTTGAGGTGGGTTACAGTTACCTCGAAGTCCGGCAGGGTTGTTACCTACCACCGAGGTCCTTGTACGGGGATTGTGAACTCTATGTTTTGGGTATGTTTACGAGGCAGGAGTGGATTGGAACAGTATGGGGGACTTTGGTCGATGGACCTAGATCTTGAGACCGCGGTGCAGGAGATTGATGTCTCAGTCGTCAGGGAGTTTGATGACGTCTTTCCTGATGAGCTACCGGGTTTACCTCCAGACAGAGAGATTGAGTTTTGTATCGATCTCGTTCCAGGGGCTACTCTAGTTTCTATACCTGCCTACAGGATGTCACCCGCTGAGTTAGTGGAACTGCGTAAGCAGTTAGATGATTTGCATAGCAGAGGATTTATCAGGGAGAGTGGGTCGCCCTGGGGCTCTCCCGTTTGTTTGCTAAAAAGGCAGATGGATCGTTGAGGTTATGTGTTAATTATTGGAGGCTGAACAGGGTTACTGTTAAGAACAAGTACCCGCTTCCACGTATTGACGACCTCTTTGATCAGCTCAGTGGTTCACGCTATTTTTCGAAGATTGATCTGAGGACAGGGTATCATCAGGTGAAGATTCGGGAGGAGAATATACCTAAGACTGCTTCTAGACCAGATATGGACACTTTGAGTTCTTGGTCTTACCGTTTGGGCTTACAAATGCCCCAGCGGTGTTTATGGATCTTATAAACAGGATCTTCCGGCCCTATCTAGATCGGTTTGTGGTAGTCTTCATTGATGACGTCCTGATTTATTCGAAGACTCTTCGTGAACATCGTGAGCATCTCCGCATTGTCCTACAGACCTTGAGGGAGCATCAGTTATATGCGAAGCGCAGCAAATGTGATTTCTGGGCTTCTGAGGTGAAGTTCTTGGGCCATATCGTTTCGCGGGATGGTATTTTTGTCGATCCTACGAAGATTGAGGCGGTAGTGGGCTGGCCACCACCCAAGAACGTCTCGGAGATTCGTAGCTTCCTCGGGTTAGCTGGATATTATCGGCGCTTTGTGTAGAACTTCTCTTCTATTTCCGCGCCGCTTACCAAACTTACTCGCAAGGATGTGCGGTTTGTTTGGGATGTCGACTGTCAGAATGCCTTCGAAGAATTGAAGCGAAGGTTGACCAGTGCTCCTATTCTGACAGTTCCTGATGGGAACCTTCCTTATGCTGTGTATACCGATGCCTCCGGGGTTGGTTTGGGGTGTGTATTGATGCAGCAGGGTAAGGTTGTGGCTTATGCCTCTCGACAGTTGAAGCCCCATGAGCAGAATTATCCTACCCACGACCTAGAGCTCGCTGCCATCGTCTTTGCTTTGAAGATATGGCAAAGTTATTTATATGGGGTCAGCTTCCAGGTTTTCTCCGATCACAAGAGTTTAAAGTACTTGTTCACTCAGAAGGACCTCAACTTGAGGCAGCGCAGATGGGTGGAGTATTTAGAGGATTATGATTTTAGTCTGGAATACCACCCAGGCAAGGCTAATGCAATGGCTGATGCATTGAGCCGGTATCCTCGGGCTTCCATTTCCTGCATGATTCTGGATGAGTGGAGGAAGTCTTTGGTGATTGGGGATTTTCAGTTGCAGTATCACGATACTGGGAGCCAGGCTTAAATCTACCATGTAGTGGCTACACTATCGATGCTCACAAGGGTGAAGCAGCTACAGCGGCAGGATGAGGAGCTTGTATTCAGGGTGGGACAGCTTCAGAATGGGGAGCAGCTTGAGGGTTGGTCGGTGAATGCTGTTGGGGACCTATTTTATCGTGGTAAGGTGGCGGTTCCCAACATCGCCAACTTGAGGCAGGCTATTTTGGATGAGGCGCACAGATCAAGTTTTGCCATTCACCCCGGCAGTACCAAAATGTATCAGGATCTGAAGCGTCAGTACTGGTGGGTTTGCATGAAGAGAGAGGTAGCAGAATTTGTTGCCCGATGCATGACCTGCCAGAGAGTCAAAGCCGAGCACCAGCGGCCAGCGGGTTTGCTCCAGCCATTACCAATTCCAGAATGGAAGTGGGAGGAGGTTACCATGGACTTCGTTACCCATCTTCCCAGGACTCCTCAGAGATTTGATTCTATCTGGGTTATTGTGGATCGATTGACGAAGTCGGCACATTTCATTCCTGTTCGGATGACTTTTTCTGTTGCCAAGCTCAGTCGGTTATATGTGCAGAACATTGTTCGTCTTCATTGGGTACCTTTGAGCATTGTGTCTTACCGTGATCCTCGTTTCACTTCGGATTTATGGAGAGGATTGCAGAAGGAGCTCGGTACGAAGACCCAGATGAGTACTGCACATCATCCCCAGACAGATGGGCAGTCCGAGAGGACTATTCAGATCTTAGAGGATATGTTGAGGTCCTGTATTCTGGATTTTGGTAGCAGTTGGATAGACCACTTGCCACTGATTGAGTTTGTGTACAACAACAGCTTCCAAACCAGCATCGGGGTTTCTCCGTTCGAGGCTTTGTATGGTCGGCCATGTCGCTCTCCTTTGTGTTGGGCCGAAAAAGAGGAACGACTTGCGCTTAGGCCAGATATCATTCTAGAGACCACAGAGAAGATCCACCAGATTCGTGAGAGGCTGAAGGTCGTGCAGAGTCGTCAAAAGAGTTATGCAGACCTAAAGAGACGTGAGGTGGAGTTTGATGTTGGGGACTTTTTCTTTGTGAAGGTTCATCCTACCCGTGGTGTCAGCAGGTTTGGGGTGAAAGGAAAGTTAGCCCCGCGGTACATTGGACCGTTCCAGATTGTTGAGAGAATTGGAGTGTTGGCTTACCGGCTGGAGTTACCTCCTCAGTTGGGGCATGTGCACAATGTTTTCCATATATCCCAACTGAGGAAGTACATTCCTGATCCGTCTCACAATGTTTCGTGGGATGAGGTAACGGTCCAGGCTGACGCGACGTACGACAAGGTGCCAAAAAAGATTTTGGGATGCGAGCTTCGGCGTTTTCGTCGTCGGGAGGCTCCGTATGTTCTGGTGCAATGGAGGAACCACACAGACAAAGAAGCTACATGGGAGCTAGAGTCCGATATGGCGAATAGGTACCCTAGATTTTTTCTATAATGTGTAGTTGAGGCGAATTTCGAGGACGAAATTCATAAAAAGGAGGAAAATATGTAAAAACCGTCAAATTTTAGTAGTAAAAATTTGAGTAAATTTTTCGCGAATTTTAGTGTAAATAATTGTGATCAATTACGGTAGGAATTTGGATCGTGGAAACGAACGTTAAATTAAAGGTAATTAATTGTAGAAAGTTAATAAAAGAATTAATTAAAATAAAATAAAAAGAAGTAGGTAAAATAATAATGAGGTAGGTAAAATAATAAATGAAATGGATTTAATATAAAATTTAATATAAAAATAAAATAATAAAAATAAAATTAAAAGATAAGGTTTCAAAAGGAAACCTTATCTGTCGAGGGTTTTCAGAAAACAACCAGAGGAGAGAGAGAGAAAGGGGAGAGAGAGAGCCGCGCGAGAAGAGAATCGCCGACGCCAGAACGATCTCCGTTCGTTACGATTTTGGTGTCAAAACGTTCGTCCCGAGGAGTAGATCAACGTTTGTGAAGGGCATTTTCGAAGGTAACCTCTCTTTCTCTCGATTTTTGTCCGAGAAGTTTCGGGTTTTAGGTTTTGTTAGATCTGAATTTTTGGGGTCGATTTCTTGGTGTTTTTGGCAGGGATCGACTCGAAAAGTGGTTGGAAACGTGTTGGAAGCGATTTTCGGCGAAAAAAAAGTAAGAAATCGTGTTTTTTCGCTGCGGGTTGATCGTCGGTTGGTCGCCGGAGCTTCGTCGGCGTTCGGCAATCGACGATCGAGTCAACTCGACCATGGGCTGAGTCAACTCGGGCTGTGGGCCGAGTTGACTCAGGCCCAAGGCCGAGTTGACTCTGGCCCAGGGCCGAGTTGACTCTGGCCCAGGGCTGAGTTGGGCCCGACTGGGTTTGGCCCAGCCCGATCCAGATTCGGGACAAGCTGGACCCAGGCCCTTTGGCCTTCTGGGCCAGGTTCGACTTGGGTCCATTGGGCCGAGTTTGACCCGACCCATCAGGTTGGGTGAACCCAGCCCCTTACGGGTCGAACCTGCCTGGTCCGACCCGATTTGGGTTTGGGCCGGGTCTGGCCCGAGCCCAGTTGGAATGGGTTGGTTCGAGTCAAACCGATCCGACCCAGACTAACCCGAACCGGTCCGACCTGAACCGGTCTGACGCGACCCGAACCGGTCCGATCAGTCAAAGTCAATGGTTGACTTTGATCGTTGACTTTGACAGTTGACTTTCACCGTTGACTTTGATCGTTGATCGTTGAGTTTGATTTTTTGACCGTTGACTTTGACTTTTTGACCAAAAGTCAACCCGAGCTATTTTGGCCCATTTTCGCCTGGTTCGTAGTTTATATCGTTTCTGGACCGAATTGGACCTTAACGGGGTTCCTTCCTTGTGTTGTTTCTCAAATTCAGAGGATTTTGCTTATTTGGAAGCAATTCATAAGGAGCCACGGTTCACTGAGGATAGGAGAACTCGCCGCAAGGGTATATGCTTACTACGTTATACCTAACATGCACATGCACATGCACGTATATTATTTTTGGTGGGATACCACTAGTATTGATGTCGGCATTTTACTGGCATGGTTATTTTGCATATTGTGGCACGTATATTTTTTGACTGATCTATACTGCCTAGTGGAGTTTATATGCCAGGTTTTACTTGCCTTAGCCGACGGGTTGTATTTGAGATTCCCCTGAGATTTATTATATTTGGCATGCAGATAGCTTTATACATGCATTTGATATTGTTCATGCATTGGTTTTCTGTTGTGCCATTTGGAGTTTGATACTGGAGATAACCGTCTGGCACTCTTAGCTGGGCCCTTATGCTAGGAGTATCAGGGGGTTTTGCCCAGTTGTTGTGGTACTCCCCACGCTTGTTTGGATAAGGTAAGCCCCCTGAGAATAGGCAGAATGTAGGGTACGCCCCCTGAGAATAGGCGGAATGTAGGGTACGCCCCCTGAGAATATGCGGAATGTAGGGTACGCCCCCTGAGAATAGGCTGAATGGGCTCGGAGACATGCTCGCCCAGTTACCTGACCTGGCTAGTGTCTGTTCGTTGCTACCCCGGTATGTTAAGTCCACCTTGTGGACCCCTTGGGCCCAGGGTTGAGTGGTTCGTCCCTCCTGGTGTGCCATAGCGCGTATCCCGGTGGCCCAGGGCTGAGTGGTTCGTCCCTCCTGGTGGTTGACCTTTTCTTTTCTCCCTATGAGGCCCTGCCTGGTGTTATCGCGGCCTTTCTGTGTTGGTGTGGTTCGGAGGATCCGTGAGTGACCTCCTTTTTCACTGTACACCTGGATATATATTTTATACTAGTATTGTTGATGTGGGCCTATGTTCGTTATATATACGTATTTTATTCTTAGCCGCATCAACCGTTTTAAATGGATAATAAGAAGAGAAATGAATAACATTGAAACTGGTTTGATTTTTAAAACGTGCATTGATTTGATAAGCCATGCATCCTTGAGTGGTAGGTATAACATCCCATACTGAGTTTGTCACTCACCCCATCGACTCTCCCTCTACAGGTAAAGGAAGGAAGGCTAGGAAGTGAGCTCTGTCGTGTGGATTTTCCCTAGGGTCACTCTTTTTATTTCCTACAGATTTGTGTATGTAAGACATTTGAGATTGTACTTTATTTTTTGGCATGTAATTATTCTCATTTATCTTGTATTTCTACGATTGTTTGTACTCTCTTTTATTTGTTGCTTCGAGGAGGTCCTGGATCAGTGCTAATCTTCCGCATTTAGCCTTAGGTTAGACGGTGGACCTCTCCGAGGTTGATCGTTTAACCTGGCATTTCTGTTAGGCCCCCCCTCGGGTTGTGACAGAAATTTATTGGTATCAGAGCGCAAGGTTCAATGACCTCTTAGTGACAAATGTTTGAGATCAAGTATGAGCAGTTAGTAGGATACGTGGAAAGAATGATTGATGAATGATTCATGAAAAATGCTAATGTGGTACAATCTCATGTTTTGCAGAAGTGTCACGATGCCACAAAGGAGGAGAGTTCCTCGTACCCCCGATCAAGACCCTAGCACCATGTCTTCTATATTGGAGGCTTTGCGGAACCTGGTGAGCGGTTCTCAGGCTCCACCTCCGGCTCCTGTTTCTACCCCTGACCCCACCCCGGCTTCGATGACCACTCGATGGGTATACTTTCGTGAGTTCAACCAACTCAACCCTCCAACCTTTGTGGGTGGTACTGATACAGCGGAGGCTGAGAATTGGCTCGAGGTTATAGAGCTTAACTTCGAGACTCTCCAGACGCCGGCCGAGTCCAGAGTTCCTATAGCTGTCCATTTTCTGAGGGAGGCAGCTAGGCGTTGGTGGTTAGCCATCCGCAGTGATTTTAATGTCGAGTCTATGGGATGGGCTGAGTTCACTTCTCTGTTTCGTAGCCAGTTCAGCAGCAGAGAGTATAGGGGTATGATGACTAGAGCATATTACGAGCTGGTACAGGGGTCCACGTCTGTGACCAATTATTATAATCGTTTTATTCACTTGTTACCATATTCTGGAGGGGTCAGCGTGGAGGCCCAGGTTATTAAATTTATTCAGGGCTTAAATTTCGGTATCAAACGAATTGTAGCTGTTAACCAGTATGATAGTTTGCTTCGGGCTTATGAGGCCGCCCTGAGGATAGAGAGGTTGTGCAGTTCGGGAGATAGCACCTCTCAGCACGGATCAGACCGTCGATCTTCAGGGAGGAAGATGACTAGGAGGGGTCAGCGACAGGTGTCGGATCAAGGTGGCAGTGCTAGTCGCTCTTCCGGATCTAGTGGCGGATCGTCGGGGAGCAGCAGGTACTCCCCTTATTCTTGCCATACCTGTGGCCAGCCGGGTCATTTTAGAAGGGAATGTCCGCTGAACCAATCTCAGGGACAGCAGTTGCGAAACTCCTTTCATATTCCGGCTACTGAGTCATTCTCCCCTCCGAGGCAGCAGCCGCGGCACTCCTTTCATATTCCCACAGCTACCGAGTCATTCTCTTCTCCGGGCCAGCATCGGGGACAGACCCGACCACCTTTTCAGCAGGCTCAGTTTCAGACACCTCAGCGTCGAGTAGAGGATAGGCATGTTCTTGATACTCCCTATCGACCGATCGGGCAGCCCTTCGCTAGTGGTTCACCTCCTGTTCAGCAGCAGAGGGCAGGTGGATTTCGTGGATCTACCACAAGAGCCGGCAGCTGTGGTCGCAATTATAAGGGTAAGGGACTTGCTGGTCAGTCATATGCAGTGGACCAGGCCGATTATTTTTCTGTACCAGACCAGCCTGCAGTTGTGGATGGTACGATTCTGATCTTCCATACTTTTGCTCGAGTTTTATTTGATACTAAGGCGTCGCATTCGTTTATTTCTGCTGATTTTGCTGAGGTATTGGGTTTGGCCATCGAAGAGATGGGAACCCCTTTCTTTTTGAATACTCCGCTGGGCGACAGGAGTGGAGTTGCTTATATCTGCAGATCAGTTTGTGTGGTGATCGATGACTGCAAGTTTTCAGCCGATCTTATTGTCCTGCCTTTGAGGCAGTTTGACGTCATTATGGGTTGTGATTGGCTGATGAAATATCAGGCGATAGTTGATTGCCACTTGAGGTGGGTTACAGTTACCTCGAAGTCCGGCAGGGTTGTTACCTACCACCGAGGTCCTTGTACGGGGATTGTGAACTCTATGTTTTGGGTATGTTTACGAGGCAGGAGTGGATTGGAACAGTATGGGGGACTTTGGTCGATGGACCTAGATCTTGAGACCGCGGTGCAGGAGATTGATGTCTCAGTCGTCAGGGAGTTTGATGACGTCTTTCCTGATGAGCTACCGGGTTTACCTCCAGACAGAGAGATTGAGTTTTGTATCGATCTCGTTCCAGGGGCTACTCTAGTTTCTATACCTGCCTACAGGATGTCACCCGCTGAGTTAGTGGAACTGCGTAAGCAGTTAGATGATTTGCATAGCAGAGGATTTATCAGGGAGAGTGGGTCGCCCTGGGGCTCTCCCGTTTTGTTTGCTAAAAAGGCAGATGGATCGTTGAGGTTATGTGTTAATTATTGGAGGCTGAACAGGGTTACTGTTAAGAACAAGTACCCGCTTCCACGTATTGACGACCTCTTTGATCAGCTCAGTGGTTCACGCTATTTTTCGAAGATTGATCTGAGGACAGGGTATCATCAGGTGAAGATTCGGGAGGAGAATATACCTAAGACTGCTTTCTAGACCAGATATGGACACTTTGAGTTCTTGGTCTTACCGTTTGGGCTTACAAATGCCCCAGCGGTGTTTATGGATCTTATAAACAGGATCTTCCGGCCCTATCTAGATCGGTTTGTGGTAGTCTTCATTGATGACGTCCTGATTTATTCGAAGACTCTTCGTGAACATCGTGAGCATCTCCGCATTGTCCTACAGACCTTGAGGGAGCATCAGTTATATGCGAAGCGCAGCAAATGTGATTTCTGGGCTTCTGAGGTGAAGTTCTTGGGCCATATCGTTTCGCGGGATGGTATTTTTGTCGATCCTACGAAGATTGAGGCGGTAGTGGGCTGGCCACCACCCAAGAACGTCTCGGAGATTCGTAGCTTCCTCGGGTTAGCTGGATATTATCGGCGCTTTGTGTAGAACTTCTCTTCTATTTCCGCGCCGCTTACCAAACTTACTCGCAAGGATGTGCGGTTTGTTTGGGATGTCGACTGTCAGAATGCCTTCGAAGAATTGAAGCGAAGGTTGACCAGTGCTCCTATTCTGACAGTTCCTGATGGGAACCTTCCTTATGCTGTGTATACCGATGCCTCCGGGGTTGGTTTGGGGTGTGTATTGATGCAGCAGGGTAAGGTTGTGGCTTATGCCTCTCGACAGTTGAAGCCCCATGAGCAGAATTATCCTACCCACGACCTAGAGCTCGCTGCCATCGTCTTTGCTTTGAAGATATGGCAAAGTTATTTATATGGGGTCAGCTTCCAGGTTTTCTCCGATCACAAGAGTTTAAAGTACTTGTTCACTCAGAAGGACCTCAACTTGAGGCAGCGCAGATGGGTGGAGTATTTAGAGGATTATGATTTTAGTCTGGAATACCACCCAGGCAAGGCTAATGCAATGGCTGATGCATTGAGCCGGTATCCTCGGGCTTCCATTTCCTGCATGATTCTGGATGAGTGGAGGAAGTCTTTGGTGATTGGGGATTTTCAGTTGCAGTATCACGATACTGGGAGCCAGGCTTAAATCTACCATGTAGTGGCTACACTATCGATGCTCACAAGGGTGAAGCAGCTACAGCGGCAGGATGAGGAGCTTGTATTCAGGGTGGGACAGCTTCAGAATGGGGAGCAGCTTGAGGGTTGGTCGGTGAATGCTGTTGGGGACCTATTTTATCGTGGTAAGGTGGCGGTTCCCAACATCGCCAACTTGAGGCAGGCTATTTTGGATGAGGCGCACAGATCAAGTTTTGCCATTCACCCCGGCAGTACCAAAATGTATCAGGATCTGAAGCGTCAGTACTGGTGGGTTTGCATGAAGAGAGAGGTAGCAGAATTTGTTGCCCGATGCATGACCTGCCAGAGAGTCAAAGCCGAGCACCAGCGGCCAGCGGGTTTGCTCCAGCCATTACCAATTCCAGAATGGAAGTGGGAGGAGGTTACCATGGACTTCGTTACCCATCTTCCCAGGACTCCTCAGAGATTTGATTCTATCTGGGTTATTGTGGATCGATTGACGAAGTCGGCACATTTCATTCCTGTTCGGATGACTTTTTCTGTTGCCAAGCTCAGTCGGTTATATGTGCAGAACATTGTTCGTCTTCATTGGGTACCTTTGAGCATTGTGTCTTACCGTGATCCTCGTTTCACTTCGGATTTATGGAGAGGATTGCAGAAGGAGCTCGGTACGAAGACCCAGATGAGTACTGCACATCATCCCCAGACAGATGGGCAGTCCGAGAGGACTATTCAGATCTTAGAGGATATGTTGAGGTCCTGTATTCTGGATTTTGGTAGCAGTTGGATAGACCACTTGCCACTGATTGAGTTTGTGTACAACAACAGCTTCCAAACCAGCATCGGGGTTTCTCCGTTCGAGGCTTTGTATGGTCGGCCATGTCGCTCTCCTTTGTGTTGGGCCGAAAAAGAGGAACGACTTGCGCTTAGGCCAGATATCATTCTAGAGACCACAGAGAAGATCCACCAGATTCGTGAGAGGCTGAAGGTCGTGCAGAGTCGTCAAAAGAGTTATGCAGACCTAAAGAGACGTGAGGTGGAGTTTGATGTTGGGGACTTTTTCTTTGTGAAGGTTCATCCTACCCGTGGTGTCAGCAGGTTTGGGGTGAAAGGAAAGTTAGCCCCGCGGTACATTGGACCGTTCCAGATTGTTGAGAGGATTGGAGTGGTGGCTTACCGGCTGGAGTTACCTCCTCAGTTGGGGCATGTGCACAATGTTTTCCATATATCCCAACTGAGGAAGTACATTCCTGATCCGTCTCACAATGTTTCGTGGGATGAGGTAACGGTCCAGGCTGACGCGACGTACGACAAGGTGCCAAAAAAGATTTTGGGATGCGAGCTTCGGCGTTTTCGTCGTCGGGAGGCTCCGTATGTTCTGGTGCAATGGAGGAACCACACAGACAAAGAAGCTACATGGCAGCTAGAGTCCGATATGGCGAATAGGTACCCTAGATTTTTTTCTATAATGTGTAGTTGAGGCGAATTTCGAGGACGAAATTCATAAAAAGGAGGAAAATATGTAAAAACCGTCAAATTTTAGTAGTAAAAATTTGAATAAATTTTTCACGAATTTTAGTGTAAATAATTGTGATCAATTACGGTAGGAATTTGGATCGTGGAAACGAACGTTAAATTAAAGGTAATTAATTGTAGAAAGTTAATAAAAGCATTAATTAAAATCAAAATAAAAAGAAGCATGTAAAATAATAATAAGGTAGGTAAAATAATAAATGAAATGGATTTAATATAAAAATAAAAATAAAAGATAAGGTTTCAAAAAGAAACCTTATCTGTCGAGGGTTTTCAGAAAACAACCAGATGAGAGAGAGAGAAAGGGGAGAGAGAGCCGCGCGAGAAGAGAATCCCCGACGCCGGAACGATCTCCGTTCGTTGCGATTTTGGTGTCAAAACGTTCGTCTCGAGGAGTAGATCAACGTTTGTGAAGGGCGTTTTCGAAGGTAACCTCTCTTTCTCTCGATTTTTGCCCGAGAAGTTTTGGGTTTTAGGTTTTGTTAGATCTAAATTTTTGGGGTCGATTTCTCGGTGTTTTTAGCAGGGATCGACTCGAAAAGTGGTTGGAAACGTGTTGGAAGCGATTTTCGGCGAAAAACAGGTAAGAAATCGTGTTTTTTCGCCGCAGGTTGATCGTCGGTTGGTCGCCGGAGCTTCGTTGGCGTTCGGCGATCGACGGTCGAGTCAACTCGACCATGGGCTGAGTCAACTTGAGCTGTGGGCTGAGTTGACTCAGGCCGAAGACCGAGTTGACTCTGGCCCAGGGCTGAGTTGGGCCCGACTGGGTTTGGCCCAGCCCGATCCAAATTCGGGCCAAGCTGGACCCAGGCCCTTTGGCCTTCTGGGCCGGGTTCGACTTGGGTCCATTGGGCCGAGTTTGACCCGACCCATTAGGCTGGGTCAACCCAGCCCATTACGGGTCGAACCCTCCTAGTTCGACCCGATTTGGGTTTGGGCCGGGTCTGGCCCGAGCCCAGTTGGAATGGGTTGGTTCGGGTCAAACCGATCCAACCCAGACCAACCCTAACCGGTCCGACCCGAACCGGTCCGGTCAGTTAAAGTCAACGATTGACTTTGACTGTTGACTTTGACGGTTGACTTTGATTGTTGACTTTGATCGTTGACCGTTGACTTTAACCGTTGGTCGTTGACTTTGACTTTTTGACCAAAAGTCAACCCCAGCTATTTTGGCCCGTTTTCGCCCTGTTTCGTAGTTTATATCGTTTCTGGACCGAATTGGACCTTAACGGGGTTCCTTCCTTGTGTTGTTTCTCAGATTCAGAGGATTTTGCTGATTTGGAAGCAATTCCTAAGGAGCCACGGTTCACTGAGGATAGGAGGACTCGCCGCAGGGGTATGGGTTATTATGCTTACTACGTTATACCTAACATGCATATGCACAGGCACGTATATTATTTTTGGTGGGATACCATTAGTATTGATGTCAGCATTTTACTGGCATGGTTATTATGCATATTGTGGCACGTATATTTTTTGACTGATCTATACTGCCTAGTGGAGTTTATATGCCATGTTTTACTTGCCTTAGCCGACGGGTTGTATTTGAGATTCCCCTGAGATTTATTATATTTGGCATGCAGATAGCTTTATACATGCATTTGATATTGTTCATGCATTGGTTTTCTGTTGTGCCATTTGGAGTTTGATACTGGAGATAACCATCTGGCACTCTT
Source organism: Begonia masoniana (assembly GCA_022432975.1). NCBI lineage: Eukaryota > Viridiplantae > Streptophyta > Magnoliopsida > Cucurbitales > Begoniaceae > Begonia > Begonia masoniana. Next base: position 25,776,221 of record CM039509.1, on the reverse strand, counting down.
AGCTGGGCCCTTATGCTAGGAGTATCAGGGGGTTTTGCCCAGTTGTTGTGGTACTCCCCACGCTTGTTTGGATAGGGTACGCCCCCTGAGAATAGGCAGAATGTAGGGTACGCCCCCTGAGAATAGGCGGAATTTGCTCGGAGACATGCTCGCCCATTTACCCGACCTGGCCAGTGTATGTTCGTTGCTACCCCGGTATGTTAAGTCCACCTTGTGGAGCCCTTGGGCCCAGGGTTGAGTGGTTCGCCCCTCCTGATGTGCCCTAGCGCGTGTCCCGGTCTCCCAGGGCTGAGTGGTTCGTCCCTCCTGGTGGTTGACCTTTTCTCTTCTCCCTATGAGGCCCTGCCTGGTGTTATCGCTGCCTTTCTGTGTTGGTGTGGTTCGGAGGATCCGTGAGTGACCTCCCTTTTCACTGTACACCTGGATATATATTTTTATACTAGTATTGTTGATGTGGGCCTATGTTCATTATATATACGTATTTTATTCTTAGTCCCATCAACCGTTTTAAATGGATAATAAGAAGAGAAATGAATAACATTGAAACTGGTTTGATTTTTAAAACGTGCATTGATTTGATAAGCCATGCATCCTTGAGTTGTAGGTATAACATCCCATACTGAGTTTTTCACTCACCCCATCGACTCTCTCCTCTACAGGTAAAGGAAGGAAGGCTAGGAAGTGAGCTCTATCGTGTGGATTTTCCCTAGGGTCGCTCTTTTTATTTCCTACAGATTTGTGTATGTAAGACATTCGAGATTGTACTTTATTTTTTGGCATGTAATTATTCTCATTTATCTTATATTTCTACGATTGTTTGTACTCTCTTTTATTTGTTGCTTCGAGGAGGTCCTGGATCAGTGCTAATCTTTTGCATTTAGCCTTAGGTTAGACGGTGGACCTCTCCGAGGTTGATCGTTTAACCTGGCGTTTCTGTTAGGCCCCCCTCAGGTTGTGACAAGAAGTGCTGATTTAAGTCTCGGTACATTTTGGTGCTTCCCGGGTGCACAAAGTAAGCCGAAGAGTGAGCCTCGGTCAAAATTTCTTTCCTAAACTCCTCGTCATTTGGCACGTACCACCTATGCTTGAATTTTAATAATCCATCATTCGACATGTTGAAATCAGATGAGTCCTCGGATGTCATGCTCAATCGGTACTTCTCACACAACAAGTCTTTCTGTTGAGATTCTAATATCTTGTCCAATATCGTTGGCTTAAAAGAAATGTTTGTGAGCATAGTGGACAACTCATCCACAATCTCCACATCAAACTTCTCAATCTCAGACTTTAACAATATCGAAATTGCTGCAAGCGAAGGCTGCCTCATAGTAGGCATTCTGCCCAAGGCATCTGCGACTTTATTTGCCTTCCCTGTGTGGTATTTAATCTCAAAGTCATAGTCTTTGACAAACTCCAACCTCCTTTGTTTCCGCATGTTCAATTCCTTTTGTGTAAACAAATATTTTAAACTCCTGTGATCTGAAAACACTTCACATTGTTGACCATACAAGTAATGTCTCCAAATTTTCAACGCAAAGACGACTGCTGCTAGTTCCAGGTCATACGTCGAATAATTTTGCTCGTACAGCTTTAATTTTCGAGAAGCATACGCTATAACCCTTCCTTTTTACATAAGTACGCACCCAAGTCCAACCTTAGACGCATCACAGTATATGCTGAACTTGTCGCCCTCAACTGGCAATGTCAAAACTGGAGTCATAGTCAATTTCTGTTTCAGCTTCTGAAAGCTTTTATCACATGCAGCTGACCATACAAATTTCTCATTCTTCCTTGTCAATCGGGAAAGAGGAACAACAATCTTCGAAAATCACTCGATGAATATCTAATAATACCTGGCCAATCTAAGAAATTCGCGTATCTCCCGCACATTCTTAGGCTGCGGCCAATCCTTGACAACCTCAATCTTAGTCGGATCCACAGAAATCCCCTCCTGAGATATGATATGGCCGAGAATACTAAATTGGTCTAGTCAAAACCCACACTTGGAGAACTTTGGGTAAAGCTGATGTTGTTTTAAAATCCTTAACACAATCCGTAGTTGCTCTTCATGTTCCTACTTCGTTTTAGAATAGACCAAGATGTCATCAATAAAAACAACGACAAACTTGTCCAAATACTCCTTAAAGACGCGATTCATTAGGTCCATGAAGGCTGCAGGGGAATTTGTGAGTTCAAAAGACATTACTAAAAACTCGTAGTGCTCATACCTAGTTTGAAATGTCGTCTTTTGAACATCTTATCTTCGAACTCTCAACTGATGATAACCCGAGCGTAGGTCGATCTTTGAAAATACTCGGGCACCCTGAAGTTTGTCAAAAAAGTCATCTATTCATGGTAACGGATATTTATTTTTCACCGTCAACTTGTTCAACCCTCTATAATCAATACACATCTTGAGAGTTCCGTCTTTCTTCTTAACGAACAGAACTAGCGCACCCCATGGAGAAAAGCTAGGTCAGATGAATCTCTTATCCAACAATTCTTCTAGCTGAGACTTTAACTCTTTCAATTCGACAGATGTTAATCTGTACGGATTCTTGGACACAGGCGCAGAACCTGGATAAACATCAATTACAAATTCAATCTCCCGGTCCAGTGATAACCCGGGAAGATCATCGAGAAAGATCTCTGCAAACTCTTTCACGATAGGAAGGTCACTTGGCTTAACTTTGTTGAATAACCGAGTATCAACCACCGTGGGCAAGTAAACTGAGCATCTATCTTTAAACTGCTTTCTGACCTTCATAGAATAGGAATTTGGCAGTCCACTTAACCTATTCATCGTCTGGAAGGTAAACTTTTCTTTGTTCCGGGGGCAGAAAGTCACCACCCTGAACCTGCAGTCAATTGTGGCAAAGTGGCGAGACAGCCAGTCCATCCCTAAAATAAGATCATACCGCTCTATGCCCATAACTATTAGGCAGGCATAAAGGGTGTTATTCCCCACGGAGACGACATTGCCTTGGAAAAAATGATCTGACTGCATATGCTCCCCCAAAGGCAGCATTACTCTGTACTCACACTCTGCTAACTAAGGCACTAACTTTAATCTAGATACACAAGTAGTTGAAATAAAAGAGTGTGCAGCCCCCGTGTCTATCAATAAAAATACTGCTACGCCTATGATGAAAATAGTACCTGCAATAACGAAAGGCTGAGCCTCGTCATCAACGTCTCCAGGCTCAATAAAGGTGAAGATTCTTGGCATAACTTTCTTCTTATCTCCACCTGGTTGGGTTCAGCCCGATAGTGGGCAATCCTTGGCATAATGACCCATTCCACCACATCGATAGCACCTATCCATGCCCAATCTGCATTCGCCATAATGCTCCTTCTGGCATTTAGGACATAGGGGTTTTTGAGAAGCTCCCTGCACTTGCTTTCCCTTTCCTTGATCGCCCTTTTCGTCATAGGGCCTCTTGACTCCTCATTGTTCTACTTGTTGTTGTCCCCTCGGTTGCCAGCCTCTATTCCGGGTGTAACACCCGGAAAAATTTCTATGACGTACGTAGCCTTTACATGAGGGCGATTTAGTAATTGGTTAAAATAAATAAATAGATTAATAAAATAAATAATGAAATAAAATAAAATTTAATTAAAAATTTTATTTTTAATTAAAAACATAATGGCTTCTCGCGAAGCCATTCTGCTTCATCATTTCGGCCCGAGCACCGGAGAACGAGAGGGAGATCCGAGCGACGTTCCTCCGGCGACCACGCGATTCCGGCCACCGTTCAGACGAGCAAACTCCGGCGAGCTGAAGCCAGAGCTCAGTTCGGCTTTTTCGCGCCAGACCCAATCAAAAACAGGTGAGTTCTCCCCTGTTTCTTGCTTGGTTTATGGCCGAGGGTGACGAGCTGCATTGAGCTCCGGTCACCGGCCGCTTTTGGCCGTTCTCGACGGTGAATGGCCCAGCTTAAGGCCGGAGATGGCCGTTGATCCGTGAGGTGCTCAATTTGAGCGAAAATCAGTGAATCCCGAATTGGGGGATTTCGAGTTTTATGTGTAGCCTTAGAAATTTGATTAGTTTAGGCTAATTGGTTGTGAGGGTGATTGATTGGTGAGGAAATGGATGGAAAATGATGAAAAATCGAGTTGGGGGAAATTTCCAGGTGAAGGGCAGTTCCGGTTTTGCCCTTTTCGACCTAGCCACGGTCGTTTGTTTTGAAATTCCTTTTGGCAGGTTAAAATACGTTATTAGAGGAGTACGTGGCCGCTAGAATCGTTCGATTCCGATAACCGACGCAAAAGTTACGCGCGTTCAAAGTTTCGGGTCGATTTTTACCGAACCTAAATTAGTGGTCCGTTTAGTTAGGTTTTAATTGGATTAGGCTAGAAATAGTAGTTTGAGAGAAATTGATGAATGTAGGCTTGATTTTAATGAAGCTTGAATGTTTGTCATAGGTCGAGCCATATGTGACGTGAGGTGCCAAACCCAGCGAGCTACAAACGACAGGTAAGTTCTCGTGACTTGCTGTGGCCGATAGGCCTACACCATATGTCGTGTTTCGTTGTCGAGGATATTTGGAGTTATGTGTGTTTATTCGCTTTGGTTGGGTAGTTTAGGGTTAGGTCTTTTATAGGTTATGCTTGTATTGTTTGATGATATGTATGCTGTATGTCTATGTTATGCTTGTATTGTCATGCATCACTGTTTTATAAACGTCATGAAAACGAATTTATGCATAGATTTCATGAAAGAAAAAGAAATGTGATGAACTGAAATGAGATGACTATCTGATAAATGAATGAAAGTAAAGTGAAATGTAAACGAAATGAGACGACTAAGATGACTAAAATGAGACGAAATGAGACGACTGAAATGAGACGACTATGACGACTGAAATGAGACGACTAAAATGAGATGACTATGATGACTGACATGAGACGACTTATATGAGACGACTTACATGAGATGACTATATGATAAATGAATGCATGATATGATAAATGAATGTATGACATGATAAATGAAATGAATGTACGATATGATAAATGAATGCACGTTATGATAAATGAAATGAATGCACAGGAACTTATGAAAATTGCATATACATGTTCATGCATTGTCATTTACGTTGAACTTACTGAGATTTATTCTCATAGGCGTCCTTATGGTGTAGGTGAACCAGAAATAGGTGAGGAAGACGTTCCTCTGTTAGATGATCACGTTGGTTGAAGAAGGATGCCCGTGGGAGTGCGTTGGCGCAGTTGGTGCGATTTTGACCCGTGGGGACGTAGGTATATGTTTTGGGGACACTATGAATTGTACAGATAGAACATATTAGGCTGTTTGGAATCTCGATATTTGATAGGATTATGTATTGACGTTTTGAAACTTATTTTATAAATTGCTTTTGGAAAGTCTTTTATTTGAAACATACTGAACTGCTTGGAGTTTTATTTTAAACATGAGGGATTGTTTAGTTTTTAAATGGATCCATGCAGTTCGTTTTTACGAAACCTTACCCCATTTTCAAATACGTTCTAGGGTATGTTTCAAGTCGTTTATTTGGTAATTAAGGAAGGGAGAAGTGAATGATGTTATAACGAAGTGTTTTAATTTTATGAATTGGTTTAGGGTGTATGTGCAAAAGAGAAAGGAAAGAGGAAAAAGCCGACCACGATCGATCATGATTACGGGAAATATTATAAATTGTTTTATTAAATTTCTATAAACGATTTTAAAACAGTTTTCAACTTTTTGAACGATTTTAACGATTTAAATTCCGATTAACGTTATTAAGTTCACTTAGGTTATAAAAGAAAAATGTTAAATTTTATACAGGAATTAAGGGTACAGTTTTAGGGTCGCTACAATTATGGTATCAGAGCTCCCGGGTTTTAAAATCGGTTCTGTAGACTGCTCAACTGCGCAAGCCACTACACGGACATGCTTCCTCAACTGTAAGTACGTTTAAAGGCTTTATGTGATTTTAATTTCTTAGGATTATTTGTTTTAACCTTTATAGGAATTATAAAATGGTCCGAGGTAGAGACGCCAGGGGCGATGCCCTGGATAGACTGATGGATTTATTCAATCGTCAGGCCCGGCATATGGACAAGCAGGCGCAGTAAATTGAGAGCCTAGTGAACTGTGTGAATCAGATAACCCAAGATATAGTCGTTCCAAACAATAGCAGTATGGAGAGGTTCCAGACGTTGCGACCTCTGGTTTTCGACGGACAGTCTTCGGACCCCTCTTCAGCCGAGGAGTGGATTCGAACCATGGAGGATATGCTAGCCTACGCGAGTATTGAAGATGGACAGAAGGTGGCATTGGTAACTTACCACTTAGCACTGGATGCCCGATTTTGGTGGGATTACATCAAGACTACTACTGATGTGACTATAATAGGTTGGGAGCGATTCAAAATGCTGTTTTATGACAAATACTTTAGCCATACGGTACGGGAGGCAAAAATGATGGAGTTCATGCAATTGAGACAGATTGGCTCAGTTGCTGAATACGTTAGGAGGTTTGAGGCCCTATCCCGGTTCACACCACGCCAGGTTAATGTTAATGAGGATAAGGTGCGTCCGTTTATGCAAGGGCTAGGCCAGGAAATCCGAAAGAATGTCGTCATATCAGGGGTGCGGAATGTGCCCTATACAGAAATTGTGGCAAGAGCTCTAGAGATTGAGGCAGCTGAACCAACTTACGTCAAACCGAGGGAGCCAGCAAGTGGGTTCTTTCGGGAGATCCTGCCTTGACCTCAGAATGAGATTTGGCAACTAAGTGGGCAACAACAACAGCAACATAGGGGCGTTAAGAGGCCTTATAACGAAAAGGGTGACCAGGGAAGAGGAAAGCAAATTCAGGGATCTACTGAGAGGCCCGTATGTCCGAAGTGCTAGAAGGCCTATTTTGGCACGTGTAGATTGGGGACGGACCGATGTTTTAGATGTGGCGAGGTAGGCCACTACGCCCATAATTGTTCAAAGACGGTTACCGATTCGAAGAGGGTTGCCCCGAGGATGTTCACTTTTATTGAGCAGGGTAACGTCGAGGATGAGGCCAGGCCTTCAGCTATTCCAGGTATGGTTTTATGTCAATTGTTAATGAAATGAAAAACAAGAGAATAGAGGTGTAGTGTAGAGTGAGGATTTGAGTGTAATAATTGTGCGATAGATAAAGGTAGGTTTGAAAATAGAGATGTAAGAGAATAGTAGGTTAGATATAAGACGATATAGACCTTGTAGAAAGAGAGTTATACGTTAATAGGGTTAATCCGACTTAACCGTGAGGAGATGTGCACTTAGAATTTAATTACCATTAGAGGGGTACAATTTATGAGATGTGAGATTTGAGTAGATAGGAACTAGACCCTAATTGATAAGCCCTCGGAGTTTTAGAATATAACGCTTCCGAGAGAAATTAAAAACTTAGTTGTGAAAACTTATCGAGGAATATCCTGGATTGTCGAAGTACAATGGTACGTCTAAGTGAATAGAGAACCCAGTAAGAACCCGTATAATTTAGATCCGCGTGGGATTGAAAATATTAAGACAAAAATAATATTTGAAGGAGAAGTGACACTTACTCCAAAATTTTAAAAGTGTGAATGACCAACGCGGAGTTGTAGACGAAGGTAGGACAGTTTTAGAAACCCAAATGTTTTAGTTAATCGAAGAAGAGCTTAGCACCTTAAATTTAAAAGTCATGTTTGAAGTTTAGTTGTGACAGGTGTATCGTTAGGAGAAATAGAGAATCGACAAGAGTGATTATCACTTGTAAAGTGATAAAGTAAGAAATTGTTATGGGCCTATAGTTAGTACAGTTCAAGTTAAGGATCACAGTTTGAGGCTTACCTCCGGGATGGTAGTAGAAACATCTGTGCTCGAGGAACTAGGAGGATAAACTTTAACGAAGAGATGTTTTTAACTCCCTTTAGAACATAGAAGAGTAAGATATGAGAACTTGAGGAAATTTGGATTAAGGACGTAAACTAATCTACAACAAGTTTTCAAACAAGAAGACTGTGGGATGAATTATTTCATGAGAGTTGGATAATATATCTAGAACCCAACTAGGAGGAACGAAAGAGGATAGACCATTGTGTAACTTTGCAGAAATCCTCGTACGATATTAGAGGTAAGTGCAGGGGATTGTTAGATTAAAAGAAGGGTTAAGATTAGAAGCCTAGCTCAGTGGCTAATGTTGTGCGATTTGTAAAATTCGCAATATGTTGAATAAAGAGAATATGGGTTTGCTCAGGAAGCCATTTATGTGAACTTAGAAGTGAGGCTAAGTTAGAAATTTTCAGGAGTTCGACTTGTATTTAACGAGCCAAGACCACTAGGTACATAAATGACTTAAGGTAAGAGGGGTAGTTAGAGCACACCGATGGTAGAACTTAAGGACTTGACGCTACTCGGAGCTAATAGAGATTTAAGTTAGACGAATGGGCATAACGTAGGAAGTAAGAGAGTTTCAGCTAAGGGCATAGCGAGAGGGCTCCCTAATGTGACTTAGAAGGAAAGGTGATACTTATAGGACCTTATTCACAAAGGAACGAGAGCCTTAAGAAAATAACTGTAACGACCCGGGGAGGATCGTCACGTGTCATGACTTTCCTTTAAACTTATCCGTACTTTTATACCTCTGTAATCGTAGTGTACTTTTTTTTTCAGACTTATATCATATCTCATCTTAACTTAAATTCGCTGAATAACCGCGTTTAGCTTTCACTCCTGCCGATCGCTAAACGACAAACATCTAGTTGTTCTACCGGTCAGCACGTGCATCTCACGTGATTCATTAAACATCTATCGGCAGGCACACATATTTGCATCTGCCGACAGTCACGTGCAACTCGTGTGACCAATTAAAACACCGTTCAATTATACAACGGAAGCCACCTACATCTGCCGATGAGAGAACAATAGACGATGCTCTCATCTGCCGATGGCAAATACTCTATATCTGCCGATGACGTGGCATCACATCTTCCGGTAACTTAACTCACTACTCATACCGATCGCCAGATAACAGACATTGTCGTCATCTGCCGATGGCTTAAGGCAACTACATCTTCCGACAGATTAACTCACATCATCTGCCGATGACGTGGCACTACATCTGCCGATGGCAACACACAACATCTGCTGATGACATTTATACTACATCTTCCGATAGATTAACTCACATCATCTGCCGATGACGTGGCACTACATCTTCTGGTAGATTAACTCACATCATCTGCCGATGACGTGGCACTACATCTTCTGGTAGATTAACTCACATCATCTGCCGATGACGTGGCACTACATCTGCCGATGGCAACACACAACATCTGCCGATGGCATATCGTCTGCTGATGACGTCAGCCGGAAGACAAATACTTTTCCTCTTCCGATGACGTCCTCCGGAAGACAGACTTACCCGACTCCCATCACAATCCTCCTGTCGATTTCTACACTTCAAAATAACACATCTCCTGCCGATAGACAAGTACTTTCATCCACCGACTACTAAACATTAACCTAACATCTTCTTCTTCCGGTAGACAAGCAAACTTCATCTACCGATTTCTAAACTCCATAATAACACTCACACCTTCCGATAGACAAATACATTTCGTCTACCGGCAGCACAAACATCATAACTTCAAACTTAATACCGGGACACCAACAGAATAAACATCAGATTCATTAAAACTCATACAGCGGATGACGTCAGCCGGAAGACTAAACCAACAAACATCTACCCTTCGGCATCTGCCGATGACGTCAGCCGGAAGACTAAACCATCAAACAATTAACTCTCGGCATCTGCCGATGACGTCAGCCGGAAGACTACCTCTTCCAGCTTCCGTCTTACGGTAGAGAACTCTAAATCATCAAATGACTCCTTCCAACAGAAAGAAAACACAATTCATTCAAAATGCATATAGCGGAAGACTTAAGCAACTGACCATTTATAAATCTATATAATCATTCCCTGACTCAATGATCCACTAGACAGTTTCAAAGCTCAACGTTTAAAATAATCTCATCCTACTTAAACTACCATATTCTTTAACATACTGTAACATAAGAGTCTTAACCAGGGGTCATAAATCGCCTCTCCAGTCCCGCACTGTCACCTTGAGCATCCTCCAGCAACCAGCCTTAAGCATCCTCTTTGAACAAAACATCCTCACCTGAACCTTCTTCACCTACACCATAAGGTTTAACTATAAGCCTAATGCTTAGTAAGGAATGCATGCTGACAGATATACATGAGTACACAATTTAAAGGGACATAAGTTCATAAACCATTCTTCATTCATGTTCATCTTTATCCTTTACATAACATGTATTAAGGCAGGGAACGAGGGAGGAAGACTGGGGTACATAGTCATTTGCCTATCGCGGCAGTCGTACATAATCATTTGCCTATCGCGGCAATCATGATACATCACTCGGCCTCCCCAGTGGGAGAATTCGCGAGCCATACATATCATTAACTCGGCCTCCACCAGTGGGAGATTTCGCGAGTCATACATATCATTACTCGGCCTCCACCAGTGGGAGAATTCGCGAGTCATACATAGCATAGTCTTTTCCCCGTTCTGCACTTAATTATGGTTACATTTACTTTTCATATTCTCTACTTAATCATAAACGTGGGCATAATACATAGACATGAGGTTCACAGAGAAAAGTCATACCATAAGGACAAGTAGAACATCCTGTAACTTTACATTTACTTACACAACTTCTTCATGTCGTGGAAATAACAAATCATAGTCAACAAGTTAACATTTCAGTGATTTCCTAATACCCTTGCGGTGTAGGGCCCTAGTGGCCGGAAATCTTAACACATTCACTTACCTGGATTCCTTAGCAATCCGAGCTTCTTTCCTTTAAACTTCTTCACCTAAAACATGTACATTACAGTAGTTAAAACAAAGTCCTAATAGTCCTAATCATAAACCGTCCTAGGATCTAATAGCTAAAGTCATTCCGATTCCTCTGTTGACACACTGCAGTCTGAAATCCGAAACTAGGTGGACAGGTTTTACCATTGATTAAATCCGAGTTGGTTACTTAAAATGCTCAGAATCGATTCGGGATGACATTTCTACTCTCAGATTTTAAAAAGTCTAAAGCTACTCGGCCACTGCTAAAAATATCCGAACTCAGTGCCGAGCTGAAAACAGAGCTCTATTTACTAATGAATGACTACATTGTCCATTTCATACCTCGGGTGTGGATTTGCAGAGAAGAGCAAGCTCGGAACCGGTCGTCGGCAGAGGAAAGTTCTGGTAGCCGAGAGCAAGAACTTGGAAGAGAAGAAATCGCCGAGAGGGAATGTCGGCTACAGTGGCAATAAAATGAGATTTAAGGTTTCCATTTCCTATTTATACTAAATCCATCGATTTTAATTTACAAAACTGCCACCCAACCTAGTTTTACTTAACTTGTAATAATTTATCTTAACATTAAATTTTAAATCATAAAGGTTAAATAAGAGGGTGACAATGAAAATGGTCAGAAAATCACCTGGCCGAAACGTCGGGTGTTACAATAACCGTTGGACTCAGTAAGATTTTGAGGAATTTTGAGGATATAGTTTGAGATAGTTGTGAAACCCGCCCTGAAATTATTATCGAGAAGGGTAAGTTGCCTAAAGTAGTGGGTAACTTGGGGTGATATTGATGAAAAGATTTAGGAGGAATCCTCGTGAAGGAAAAATGCGGGAAGTTTAGTAGACGTACGTTTTGACTATGGTTGGGGGAGGTGAATTTCCGAAGATGTTGGTTTTCAACCAAGAGCGGTGGAAAGCTTTAGACAATAGTCAACTCAAAAAGGGAATAGCTATGAGAGACCAGAACTTAAGGCCAGTTGAATGATATATAAAGTTTAAGGTTTGGGTGATTAAATAATAAACCAAAAATGTGTGCGAGTTGTTAAGCGTCAAGTGCGCCGTTAAAATCGTTTGATTTGGGGACTTAGGAAATTGGGTGAGGTTCGATGCATAGGCAAAAATAGGGATAGTTAAAGCGGACACAGTAGATGTGGTCAAAAGGCTAATGCTGCATCATTTAGCTATAGTAATATGGAATGGAACCATTGATGTGGATCTCAAGTAAAGATAGGATCAAGGTTCTTAACGAGGAATTTGAGATTTTGGGAAAATGGAGGAATGATACGCGGAAAAGACAGAGGGGCTATAAGTTGAAGAATAAGGCCACAAGACAATGATATTGAGGACTATAAGCTATAATAAATTTTGAGGACAAAATTTTAAATAAGGTGGATGGAATGTAACACCCGGAAAAATTTCTATGACGTACGTAGCCTTTACATGAGGGCGATTTAGTAATTGGTTAAAATAAATAAATAGATTAATAAAATAAATAATGAAATAAAATAAAATTTAATTAAAAATTTTATTTTTAATTAAAAACAGAATGGCTTCTCGCGAAGCCATTCTGCTTCTTCATTTTGGCCCGAGCACCGGAGAACGACAGGGAGAGCCGAGCGACGTTCCTCCGGCGACCACGCGATTCCGGCCACCGTTCAGACGAGCAAACTCCGGCGAGCTGAAGCCAGAGCTCAGTTCGGCTTTTCCGCGCCAGACCCGATAAAAAACCGGTGAGTTCTCCCTTGTTTCTTGCTCGGTTTATGGCCGAGGGTGACGAGCTGCATTGAGCTCCGGTCACCGGCCGCTTTTGGCCGTTCTCGACGGTGAATGGCCCAGCTTAAGGCCGGCGATGGCCGTTGATCCGTGAGGTGCTCAATTTGAGCGAAAATTAGTGAATCCCGAATTGGGGGATTTCGAGTTTTGTGTGTAGCCTTGGAATTTTTATTAGTTTAGGATAATTGGGTGTGAGGGTGATTGATTGGTGAGGAAATGGATGGAAAATGATGAAAAATCGAGTTGGGGGAAATTTCCGGGTTAAGGGCAGTTCAGGTTTTGCCCTTTTCGACCTAGCCACGGTCGTTTGTTTTGAAATTCCTTTTGGCAGGTTAAAATACGTTATTAGAGGAGTACGTGGCCGCTAGAATCGTTCGATTCCGATAACCGACGCGAAAGTTACGCGCGTTCGAAGTTTCGGGTCGGTTTTTACCGAACTCAAATTAGTGGTCCGTTTAGTTAGGTTTTAATTGGATTAGGCTAGAAATAGTAGTTTGAGAGTAATTGATGAATGTAGGCTTGATTTTAATGAAGCTTGAATGTTTGTCATAGGTCGAGCCATATGTGACGTGAGGTGCCAAACCCAGCGAGCTACAAACGACAGGTAAGTTCTCGTGACTTGCTGTGGCCAATAGGCCTACACCATATGTCGTGTTTCGTTGTCGAGGATATTTGGAGTTATGTGTGTTTATTCGCTTTGGTTGGGTAGTTTAGGGTTAGGTCTTTTATAGGTTATGCTTGTATTGTTTGATGGTATGTACGATGTATGTCTATGTTATGCTTGTATTGTCATGCATCACTGTTTTATAAACGTCATGAAAATGAATTTATGCATAGATTTCATAAAAGAAAAAGAAATGTGATGAACTGAAATGAGATGACTATCTGATAAATGAATGAAAGTAAAGTGAAATGTAAACGAAATGAGACGACTAAGATGACTAAAATGAGACGAAATGAGACGACTGAAATGAGACGACTATGACGACTGAAATGAGACGACTAAAATGAGATGACTATGATGACTGACATGAGACGACTTATATGAGACGACTTACATGAGATGACTATATGATAAATGAATGCATGATGTGATAAATGAATGTATGACATGATAAATGAAATGAATGTACGATATGATAAATGAATGCACGTTATGATAAATGAAATGAATGCACAGGAACTTATGAAAATTTCATATACATGTTCATGCATTGTCATTTACGTAGAACTTACTGAGATTTATTCTCATAGGCGTCCTTATGGTGTAGGTGAACCAGAAACAGGTGAGGAAGACGTTCCTCTATTAGATGATCACGTTGGTTGAAGAAGGATGCCCGTGGGAGTGCGTTGGCGCAGTTGGTGCGATTTTGACCCGTGGGGACGTAGGTATATGTTTTGGGGACACTATGAATTGTACAGATAGAACATATTAGGCTGTTTGGAATCTGGATAGTTGATAGGATTATGTATTGACGTTTTGAAACTTATTTTATAAATTGCTTTTGGAAAGTCTTTTATTTGAAACATACTGAACTGCTTGGAGTTTTATTTTAAACAGGATGGATTGTTTAGTTTTTAAATGGATCCATGCAGTTCGTTTTTACGAAACCTTACCCCTTTTTCAAATACGTTCTAGGGTATGTTTCGAGTCGTTTATTTGGTAATTAAGGAAGGGAGAAGTGAATGATGTTTATAACGAAGTGTTTTAATTTTATGAATTGGTTTAGGGTGTATGTGCAAAAGAGAAAGGAAAGAGGAAAAAGCCGACCACGATCGATCGTGATTACGGGAAATATTATAAATTGTTTTATTAAATTTCTATAAATGATTTTAAAACAGTTTTCAACTTTTTGAACGATTTTAACGATTTAAATTCCGATTAACGTTATTAAGTTCACTTAGGTTATAAAAAGAAAAATGTTAAATTTTATACAGGAATTAAGGGTACAGTTTTAGGGTCGCTACACCGGGGTTGAGGCTGAATCTCCCAAAAAAAACCCTCTAGCCGGTTCTCTTGGTTTAACACAAGTCAGTTCCGCAGCCTCAATTTCCAAAGCTCTTGCTGCAATATCTGCGTAAGGTAATCCAAAATCCCATATACTATAACACTCTTCCAGATTTCAAGATTCAGCCTTTCCATGAATTTGTACACCTTGTCTTCGTTATCACTTACTAGGCGTGGTGCAAACCAAGATAAGGCTTCGAACTTCCCAATTGCAACCGAACCAGTTTTCTTCAGCTGTGTGAACTCCATTCTTTTAGCCGCCCTCACTGTTACGTAGGTGGTTGCCTTGATGGAATCCCACTAGAACCAAGCGTCCATGGCGAAGTGGGATGTAGCACATGCAACCTTTTCTCCATTCTCTATTTTCGCATATACTAGCATATCATCCATCGTTCGTATCCACTCCTCTGCAACAGTGGGATCGGGAGATCTACCATCAAATATTGGAGGTCGCAGTTTCTAGAATCTCTCCATACAATGATTGTTTGGAACTACCAACTCTTTGGCTCGGGGACCCTCACGGTTTATCAGTCTCTCTATTTGTTGAGCTTGCCTATCCATATGTTGAGTCTGATGATCAAGCAAGTCCGTCAACCTATCTATGGCTTCGTCTCTAACGTCTCTACCTCGGACCATTTTGTAATCCTATAAAATGTAAAGACAAAAAATCCTAAGAAATTAGAATAAAAGAAAACTCGTAACGTGCTTATAGTTGAAGAAGTATGTCCGTGTAGTGGCTTGCGCAGTCGAGCAGTCTACAGAATCGATTTTAAAACCTAGGAGCTCTGATACCATAACTGTAACGTCTCATAAATTTACCCTTGTCACTATTCTTAAAAATTCCATAAAATTTGAACTTTCGTTTCCATCCTTAATCATACTCGTTTAAAGTCAATTAAATTCACTAAGCAGAAGACATGCTAACGTTTCCATCTCTGACCGATCTGCTGAAGAGAATCGGTCGACGAACTACTAAGGAGAATCGGCAGACAACACTTTCCTATCGGGTTTGGGCGACAACTCCTTTCGGCAGACAACATTTCCTATCGGGTTTCATTAAATTGTATAGTGGTGGTCGACAATCAAAACTGACTAAAATAAGTCGATGTGACCTTAGTAATGAGATTGGTCGATGTGGCCTCTGCAATGACATCGGTCGACGTGGCCTCAATAATGAGATCGATCGACGTGGCCTCAGTAATGAGATCGGTCAATTTGGCCTCAGTAATGAGATATGTCGATGTGGCCTCAATAATGAGATCGGTCGATGTGGACTCAGTATTGAGATCGGTCAACTTTTTCGGTTGACAATTCACTAGGCGTTAAACTCTAAGGGGTCGATTTCTCAACCCTTTTGTCGACGCCTTCGACTAAATTACTTGTTAATCGGACGATGATTCCTTAGGCATAAAATTCTAAGGGGTCGATTTCTCAACCTTTTGGTCGACGCCTTAGACTGAACACTTTTCTAAACTTAGGCAAAATCGCCCATAAAACATCAGCCGATCCATCGCCCTCATTGGCGATCGATCATCAAGCTCTCTGGACTTTAATTCCAGAGTGCTGCTTCCTTACTTCTTTTTCACATGTCTCCTTCTCTCATTTCTCTTTCCCACTAACTATACTAAAACTCCACTATCTCATACTTTCCTCAATCCACCAAAATACACATCCATAAATTAAGTTCGCTAATATTCACAAACAGCCGAAAGACATAATACTAATTAGATAGTGAACTCATCTATTTAATTCATCAAATAGACATTCTATGTATTTGTTCACAAAACTATCCAAAAGAAACTTCTATCCATAAAATCATCCAGAAAACGTCAAAGCATCAATATTTTCTAACTAATCACCCATCAGCCCAAATGAACCCCCCTATACATTTGCCAAATCACTTCTACCTAGCATATCCCAAAATACTTATCCATTTTCCTCCCATGAGTCAAAAGTTGCCTCGACTGCTCAGCACACTCCCACGAGCACCCTTCTTCAATCCGTGCGTTCATCGTATAGGGGAAAGTATTCCTCACCTGTTTCAATATCAAATATACCATAGAAACATTCTATGAGCTAAAGGCTTAGTAAATCTACGTAAATGAAAATGCATGTTATGCATGTACAATTCGTAAAATCATGCAGTCGTTTCATTCATTTCATTTCATATAGGTGGCCATCGGGGCTTCACTCTCAGTTGATAAAAACGGCACATCCGACGCTGGGATAATTCCTTTCATCTACCCATGGGAAAAGAACATGCTTCACCTGTAGGACAGCCATGTCTTATCTGCCTCCCCGACGTGACCGTGCATTCATACCTTTTCATGAAAACATATGCGGAAGTTCATTTTTCATGCTATTTCAGAAACGTTATGCATGGACCTATGCGATGCATTAACAATATTAAAGGCAACATTAAACAACACAACACCAATAACTCAACAAAAACTAACTACCCATCATATTACTCGAGACATCCAAAATCTCCAATTCCTCAATCAACATACATTCTTATGGTGTAAGCCAGATCGACCAAACAAGTCACGGAGACTTACCTCAAGGCTATAAAACTTCCCATTTGTAAAACGGGCTTAATTTACTATATTTACGAATATAACTTTATACTGCGAAAAGTCCAAAAACCCGTAAAACTGGATGTTACATTAATAGCTCAAGTGGTACCATCACTTGTAGCCCATGGATTATAGCCTTGAGGTCCTGGGTTCGAGTGGTGGGGAAGGAAAAAACTCCCTTTCCAGGGGGAGAAGTTAATGAGTGGACCACCCAATGCTCCGCGAATCCTGGGTTGGACTTGGGCCGGAGGATGACGTGCTGGGTTAAAACTCTGTGGATCCCGGGTTGGACTTGGGCCGGAGGGTCTTACAAAAAAGGTGCCTTTTTTGTAACGACCTGTCACCTTCCGGCTCGCCCGCGTGGACGTACTGCCATCCGGGTTTCGATTCATGCAGTCATCGTACTCATGACCTTCTCCCCCCTGAAAAGAGAGTTTTTGTTTTCCCCACCACTCGAACTCAGGACCTCCAGGCTTAAGTACCATGGGCTACAAGTGGTAGTACCACTTGAGCTGTAGCGCAAGTGGTACTACCACTTATAACCCATGGTACTTAAGTCTGGAGGTCTTGGGTTCGAGTGATGGGGAAAGAAAAAACTCCCTTTCTAAGGGGAGACGGTCATGAGTACGATGGCTGCACGAACTGAAAACCGGATAGCAGTACGTCCGCGCGGGCGAGCCGGAAGGTGACAGGTCATTGCACATTTTCAATCCATGGCGGACAAGTACATCGAAGGAATGGTTCGAGAATTACTTCTTGGGCAAGAAAGTTTAAAAGAGGCATGCATGCATGCATAATTTTGGGTATGATTTTATTCAATAAGATAGAATAAACATTGCTTTCATGAAATGAATTTAAATAGAAATTTGTGAAAATACAGAAACATGACAGTGATAAAATTGGTACAACGCCTCAAATCAACATATCATTAGTGCATCTTTACAAATATTATAAGGAAATATGTGATGGCCTTGACAAAGAGTACCCTAGGCAATAAGGTCATATGCGAGTGCTTCAACATTCTTTCTCATCAACATATACAAGTATCCACAAGTAATTTACAATGTCATTAACCTAGAAGTCAACTATATCGTTCAAGGGTTAACTTAAACACATCATAACTTTACTAACATGATTTTAACTTCATTCTTGATTTTATTTTGCAGATGCTAATGAGAGAAGTTGTAGAAAAATGCTTTGTGGTTGCTACAGACAAAATAGGTTGTTGTATTTTGTAGTTATGTATTACATATCGTGATGATGACACTATATGTGGTCTCCTTATTGAAGTCACAAAATATGCATTGATCCTTTCGAAACATCCTTTCGGGTTTGTTAATCTCTCAATTAATTCATAATATTAAAAACATTGAAAATCTACGACTAAATGTTGATGTTTTGACGATACGGGAACTATGTGGTATAACGTGTGGTAGAGTAGGTAAAAGAAAGATTAGTTTCTGCAAGCATATTATGTAACCTTGAGGGGCATTACATGGACATGAGCATGAACAAGAATGCAAGTCATGTGGCAGAGAAATGCATAAACGACTTCCCAAATGATCAGGTTGTTATGGTTGTAAGGGAAATCATCGATTCTCCAAGATTTGTCAATGTTTATCAAAACTCGTTCTGAAACTATGTTCTCCAATGCGTTGTCAAAAAGTTCACGGTTGGATTTTAGTTTTATGCTCTTTTTTTCCTTTTTACAAAGCTACAAACCCAAAGTGTTTATCAATCTTTGCTGAACAATGTTTCAGGGATCAATTCTTCAAAAACTGATTGCCTGTATCGATCAATATAGCACATCTTTGAAGAGTCATCTTCGTGCTAGAGTAGGTATCAAGACAGTAAATGCAAGAAGCGCTCACCTTTCTAAGTAAAAATATCTGCCAAGTCGTCAATAGAATCATAAGAATTTGACATGTGATATTTTGAATTCTACGAACCTTAAAGTTCATAATGTTACAATAGTTATAATTTTAGGTTTCTTTAATTTCTCAAAATTTTAAATTTTCTATTCAATTTGTTAAAGTTGTTTGGATTCTTCTTCTTTTTAAGTTTCCGACTCACTTGTATGAAAGCAATCAATTTTATGGCAAAATCATGAAGGATGTCATGTTGTGTTAGCGTCTTAATAATTTTTGTTTCAAATTCAAACTAATCTTTTAAAGAATTTTTGAAGAGTTGTTAGATAAAGATACAGGATTATAGTAGATATAAGTACAATAAAAATTACTTTTTGTTTTCTTTTCAAACCTTCCATAATTCTAATGGAAGAATCCATGATTGCATATCAGCTAGAAAAATTCATAAAAATCATAAGTTTTTCAAATACATATTGGTAGAAGTTCAAAATGTTATCGATTCAAAATAATAATAAATAAAAAAAAAAAGAGAAACTAGCAATTTAAACCTGACCTTCGTGGGGTAATGACACTAGATTTCTTAAAATTTATTTTTTAACAATTTAAGCCCTAAACTAAGACAATTAACAATTTTAATTTTAGGATTAAAAAAAAATAGCTTTAGCTCCCTCTCTCTTTCTCAACATGACAAAGAAGTAGGAATTGAGAATGGAACGAGAATGAGACCGAGGCAGTGTTGTTCTTTTGGAGGAGCGGAACATCTTGTGGGGGATTGCATCTTGAAAAGATACTCAAATCCTTAGTTGCAATTCTAGAGGCCATCAATGTTATGTTTGGAGTTTATTATTAAATAAACTAAATCTCAAATGGTTCCGTCTAACCCATAGAATAAAAGGGAAATCTATAAAGGCATGTGTATTACTTAGATATCCATTTAAATGATTAAATTTGGCAAGCAAAAGTTACTCATGTTGTTAAAGCCACAATTTAGTGAAGATCAATGTGTGAAGAATTTAGTTAACTTAAAGAAATTCAAAAGATTCCCAATGCGTCATAAATAAAAAATCTAATGTATGCTTCGATAAGTACATGTTCAAATATTGCCTACATAGTTACTATTTGAGGTAGTTATTTGAAGAACCTTATTGAATCATTGGATTACGATAAAAAAAAGTTATAAGGTAGTTATTACAAAGAGCAATAGCTCATGTGTCATTTACTGAAAATTGAATCATTTAGAGATCATTAGGTAGCGTGATTTTGATTTTATTAGATGTCAAGGTAGTAAGAAATAGACATATGGATTTATCTAGTAAAATCCATAATTTATTTATTTAAGTTTTATTAAATTAGTTTAAAACTATATTATATTTTTTAAAATCTATATCTCTCCTCTCAAGTGACGCCTCACCTTCTCCCTATTTTTTTCCATTGAAGAGAAGAGATAGATATAGGATAGGATTGGCTTTATAGCGAGACTTGGGAGGAGTATCTAAAACACAGATAGCCTTTTGAGTTGAGGGTTGTTCTAGAAGCTCTGCCCAACTAAAAGAGCTATCTTTATTGCATTGCGACAGAGAGAGCTTCCACACAGAAAGTTCAATCCCATCCGGTGCCCTCTCCCCCATCACCATAATTCTCGCTTTTTCTTTTAGAAGCCACTGTTAGAGGCTTGTAAGAGTCGCATTGTGTGGATGTGTTAGACACCTTCGTCATAAATCGATAGATCATGTTTCAATCCTTAATTTGGTATATTATTCATTGATTTTGACTGAGCTGTTTGGGAAAACGGAGCCTCCAAAAAGTTTACCGAAAAAGTTTCGGCTTCAACTTTAAATGTTCGCCCGCCACGATTCTCAACATTATACCTACCATTGGAAAGCTCTCGATGAGGAGAATTGTTTATGCACAAAGATCGCTCAAAACTGTGTCTGGATGAATCGTCAGAGCCTCATTAGAAAATCACAATCTGCCGCTTAAAACTCAAGTCCCTATCATTCTAAGTGTTGTCTTGGAAAACCGATGCCTCCATTGGATTTAGGAGCTAGAAATCCCAACTACTTCTGTTTTGATAAGCCGCCATTTGTCATCGTCAAAAATGTCTTCGTCATCAGAAATGTCGCTGTCACTTATCATTGGTCGCCGAAGTCGAATGTGCTCACTTAACATTGACATGAGCATGACGTGTAGTTGAGCCACTGACGTGGCATTGACAAATGACATGGCAAGGTGAATCCATGTTGACTTTAACTATTGACTTTGATCTTTGATGGTTGACCTTGACTTTGACCATTGACTTTTGGACATAATTTTTTACTCCAAATTAGACCTCAATGTCTAAAATTCAACAGTCTCTTGTATCTAACTCTTTTTGACATTCTAAACGCGTTGGTGGCTTGCGTTTGTTAAATTCCATTTTGATTGTTCAGCACGTATTTAGAGGTGAGCTTTAAAACTTTATTTTTAGTATTTAATTTAGAAAATTCCAAATTTGGGTCAATAAATGTCTAACATTGGATGAATTCTAAATTCTTAGTGTTTATGAAGTTTTGGAAGTCGATAATATATAATTGAAACTTTTAAGTTTTATCGTTGATGCAATTATGAACTGGCTACGTGCAAGGTTAATTATCATTTCTTTCCTATTTTAGTTCCTCATTATGAGTTAGAACCCATCTATTATCTCTAGTGTTTCAGTTGGGATTTTAATGTCGAATTTGTTTTAGGTTCTAACGAATTTATGGATCATGATGCCTGTTTCTGATAACGCAATTAACTGGTCAGTAAGACTGTAGTTGTCATTGAGGTAGGAGTTTTTTTTTTATGTCTAGCATCATTATTTTCACAAACTTTATTTTGAGATGTGTTCTTATATGAAATGATGTGTCCATTTTATAGCTAGTCGGTTTTGTTATGCTATGTATTATTTTTCATTGGACACATTTATTATGAGCATGCACATTACATTATCAATCATCTTAGTTGTGTGAACCAAGTTTGATCTACATGTGAAGGTGATGTGTCAAGAGAAGCAACCACTCGGTCACAAGTCAAAATTTTAACTAACTTGTGTACTCATTTTTTAGGTAATGCATTTGAAGACCAATTGGAGCGAGAGCCTAGCACATAAGACAAGGAGAGGTCATTTCACTTGTTGACATGGGAGCAACTTTATGACTGAACCGAGCTTGAAGAAGGAATCAATGTCTTCCTTGGAGAAAATTGATGTAACCATAAGTTTAGTTTATATTCTCTAGTCTTTTAGTAGTTCTTATTATATGCATTGCATTAAAGGTCACTTGTGGCTGTGTTTTGTAGAAGAAGTGACATTTGGAGAGAGAGAGGGTTTTGTCAAAATTGGCAAAACATGTTTGTACTCGACTTGCCGAATACCACTTGTATTGTTACCTTTTGTTAGTTGATCATTTGAACCCTAATTGACATGCCAAAAACTCGGTTCAAAATGGCACTCAAAAAATGCAGCAACCAAAACAGAAAAATATACTCAGAAAAACAGAATCTGGCCAGAAAAATGCACCAAATTGTAAAATGCATAACTAAAAAACAGTTGAACCAAATTAGCTGAAATTTTCAGGGTAGCTTACTCAGAGAGTTGGATAAACACCCTTAAATTTTTAGGTCTAAATTCGGCATGAACAGGAAGATATGGATGGTGGAGCACCCATTGGTCGTAATAGTGCCCAAATTAGACATTTCGAATTTGACTACCTTCAAACGAAGAAGTACTCCAACGAGCTCTTGAGAGAGATGACGCACAACCTTGTTGGGGTATTTCCTTTCTAAGAAGAAGAGGAAGAAGGTTGCACTAAGATAGCTACCAACTGGACTCTCACAAAAAGGCAATAAGAACACTCAATGGATATTACTTACCGTGAGGAAGGAAGAACTTCGCGCCAACGAAGAGAGCTGAATGGAAATCTGATTTTTCCAAATATTCAAAGTTGTCTAAGTTTACAGCAACAAAGAAAGCTTAAATACCTATCAATGATAGCTAGGGTTAAGCCATGAGGGAGGAGAAGAAGACCACATGGAAGGCCAAGAGTGGCCTAATTCAAATGTGCATTGGACTTTCTCTCTCCCATGATCTCCCTTCCCATTTTACCCTCAAGGCATTCTATATTTTCTCTCCTAAGTATTCAGCTATCCTTCCCCACAAATGTTCACGTATGCATGCAACTTAAAACCTAAATTAAAGTAGAGTTTTAAAGGAAAGAAAAGAGAGGTGCAAAATTTAAACCGATTATATATTTTTGTCACAAGGAGGACAAACTCCTTCTTCTTCTTTGGGGCCGAGGATGTTCTCTT
Source organism: Begonia masoniana (assembly GCA_022432975.1). Lineage (NCBI taxonomy): Eukaryota > Viridiplantae > Streptophyta > Magnoliopsida > Cucurbitales > Begoniaceae > Begonia > Begonia masoniana. The sequence continues at coordinate 25,752,794 of CM039509.1, read as the reverse complement.
ATGTTGGCAACATGGATGGCCTCTCTAAGTCTTGAGTGTTTAGGCGTCTACCACCATGACATTGGGGCAGCCAAGGGTTTGTTTCATTCCTCTAGGTGAAGTTGAACATGAGGTTGCTTCTTTGTTAACAAGTGGGATACTTTTTCCATGCCTTCGTTGTTCGGTTTAAACTACACTTGGCCCTTCACTTTGCCACCTATGAAATGAACAAATGAAATAGAAATGTAGTCCAGCCACGGGTTTGGAAAAGATGGTATGATGGCTTTCCTTGACACGTCATACTCTCCCGGTTGAAAATGATTTGTCCTCAAATCCAAAACTTTATTTAAAGGGGAGACAACCTGTAACACCCAAAAAAATTTTTCTATAACGTACACAGCTTTAGATTAGGGGATTAGAGGTGTTTAGCATTAATCCTAAGAGTGTTCCTAAGTTTTGTGTGAAATGTGAAAATTGAATAGGAAATTAAGAGAAAATACTAGGGTTTGAGTGGTTAGAAGTTTGTGTTGAGTTGAATTGACTTAAAGATAAATTAAGTGGTGAAAGGGGGATGAAAAGAGAGTCTTCCACGTTGGCATGCATGAAGCTAAGAAAAAGGAGTGATTGCAAAGTCAAAAATGGAGTGTTGAAAAGTCTAATGAGAAGAAAAAGATGGTTGAAAAGTCAAAAGAAATAAAGTGAATGTGAGTTAAAAGGGAAGGCATTCACGTTGATTGAATGAGGCATGGAAGGGGAGGTTAAATTGTAAAATTACAAAGGTTGGTGGAAAAAGTTAAAAGGGAAAAAATGAAATGTTTATAAATTTGATGAGTTTTGTGATAAAATGGCAAAAATTCTGTAACACCCGAGTTACGACTAGGTAAATTTCCTAACTGAATTAACGGTCATGAATATTTAATCTTCGCGGTTTAGAATTTTATGACAAGTTTAATTAATTATATGTGGATTTTAACTAGGTTGAGTGGCATGGTTGTAATAATGGAAGATTGAAGTCATTATTTAAAGAAAATGGAAAGGATTCAAACCTCAGTAACCCACTGTAGCCGACACCCTCCATTCTCGGCGACTTCTTCTCTCCCAAGCTCCTGCTCTCTATCAGCTGGAAATTTCCCTTCCGACAATCGATTTCCTTGCCATTTCTCGCATACTCTACGCTCGAGGTATGAGTTAGGCTATGTAGTTACCAGTTAATCGTTTAGCTCTGTTTTCAGCTTAAACCCGTAGCTCAAATCCTTAAACAACAGGGTAATAATATAGTTTATTGTTAATCTGAGAGTGGTAATGTCATTTCGAATCAGTTTTGGACATTTAAAGAACAATCAACCCTGAGTAACCAATAGTCGAATCTGTCTATTTCAGTTCTTAGATTTTAGATTTTCACAGAGCGTTAGACTAACGATTCGGAATGGCTTTGCCTATTAGACCCTAGGATGACTTGAGGTTAGAACTTTTAGGACTTTGTTTTAACTACTGCAATGTGAATGTTTTAGGTGAAGAAGTTTGAAGAGAAAGAGCTCAGAGTGCTAAGGAGACCAGGTAAGTGAATGTATAGGTTTCCCGGTCAATAGGACCCTACATCAAAGGATGCTAGGTAGAAACTCATACGATGATTAGTAGTTCTTTCATGTTACTGTCTAGCATTTATGTTGATGAGTAGTTCGATGGTAAGTTTTCACACTGGATGATTGTTCTGTCCTATAGCTAGGATGAGTTAAAGAATCCCATGCTCATGCATTATCAATGTTTTATGCACACGAAAATGTTTTAAAAGCATGTTTTCTCATGAACAAGATAAGATGATAAAATCCCTACAACGTGGATGTGTGAGGGTTGGGGGCGGTTCGGCGTATGTCACAGTCCGCAGTAGGACATATGAATACGACCCGCAGTAGGGACCATGATCAAACTCACTGTCGAACCCCCTTTACCGGCACAAATTCTCTCTCATCCCACACAACATGAACAATGATATGATTGATGAAGATGGTTCAGCAATATGAACTATGATACGAATGATGAATGTGGTTCAGCGATATGAACTATGATATGAAAGATGAATACGATCTATGATTATGAATGATGTATACGAACAAGAACATGAACCAGAAATGATTTATGAGCATGTTTTCTCTGAATTATGCATTCATGCACTCGTGATAGTATTGCATTTCTTACTAAGCCTTAGGCTTACAGTTACACCTTATGATGTAGGTGAAGAACATTCAGGTGAGGATTCCAAAATCAATGAGGATGTTTAGGATTGGCTGCTGGAAGGTGCCCAAGGTGGAAGTCTGTGGCTGGCGGGCGATTACGACCCCTGGTTAACGTTTTATGATTCCTATTATGATAATGAATATGACAGTTTAAGTAGGATAAGGTTATATCGAAACGTTGAATCTTGAGATTGTCAAGTTTAATTAATGAATCTGGGAATGATTTTGAGGATTATTAAATGATCTGTTGTTTAAGTCTTCCGCTTTAAATGATCCGGTTGAGTCTATGGATTATACCTGTTAGGTTTATATGTATGAAGTATGGAGTTTAGAGAAGTTATTACTCTACCTTCTGTATGAATTGTTTGAGGATTTTTGGATATTTTGTTGTCTAGTGACCGGTGGATGTCACTGTACGATGTAAATGTCATTTCTGTTGTCTAGTGACCGGTAGAGGTCCACTACCGGGTGATGTAGGTGTTTTAACACCGGATAAGAAGGGAGTTATTTTGTCGTTTAGTGACCGGTAGACGAAGTGTAATTCTCTTCCGGATGACGTATATGTTATTCTGTCGTTTAGTGACCGGTGGATGAAGTGTATTTCTCTATCGAATGATGTAAATGCTATTTTGTCGCCTAGTGACCGGATGAGAACTTAAAGAGTCACGTGTTTGACTCGTGCTCACCGGAAGATGTCCTCTGTTAGGCGATGATAAGTGAGTCACGTGTAATGCACGTGATGACCGGATGATGAAACTATGCTTTGTCGTCTAGTGACCGGATGATCACACCGGAAGATGTACTCTGTAGGCGACGATAAGTGAGTCACGCGTAGTGCACGTGATGACCGGATGATGTAATTTATGTGGGTTGATGCATGCAAACCCATGCGAGCCCGAGTAGGATCACGTTAGGAGATTTGAGGGCGTTTCTGTAACGACCCTAATACTGTACCCGTTTTTCCCGAATATATTTTTCTTTTATCCTAATAACTTTAATTAAACTCTAGACGGAAACTAAACCGAAATCGAAACCAGAATCGAAATCGGAATTGAATTTGAACCTCGAAAGCATTTAAAACAAAACGTTTAATAAATAATTAAAACTTAAAACATTAATTAAAACTTTAAAAATCAAATTGAAAAGAGGGAGGGCAGAATCGTAATTCTGCCCTCGAAAAGCAGCAGCGACCGGGCGCTGCCATTTGCAGCGCACGGGCGCTGCATCGCTGCTTGCTGCAGCGATCGATCTCTGCAGCAAGCAGAGATCGCTCGCTGCCTATGCTGCAGCAAGCAGCGGTCGATCTCTGCAAATTGCAGAGATCGATCGCTGCACATGCTGCAGCAAGCAGCGATCGATCTGCAGAGATCGATCGCTGCACATGCTGCAGCAAGCAGCGATCGATCTGCAGAGATCGATCGCTGCACATGCTGCAGCAAGCAGCGATCGATCTCTGCATTGCTGCATAGATCGATCGCTGCACACTGCAGTGCAGCGATCTCCTATTTTCTCTTCTCTCTTCTGTTTTCTATTCTCTGCTTCACGATTTTACACAATTGCTCTCTGGATTCCAGAGAGCAAATCAACATAGCACACTCTCTGGAATCCGATTCCAGAGAGAAATCCTCACACACTTAACATCATTTCACAACAATAACAACATTCGACCAACTTACAGCGGACTTTGCGAAATCCAACTGCGTGGATATATCTAAATATCGAGACTATCCGTAACCAACCTACAACATTTCAAAACTATCGAACAATAGTCTTAAACCAAAACGTTTTAAACATCAAATATAAACCTATCAACTACCAGTACCAAACATCCTAAAACGTCTATACAATTCATCAGGACATCCCAAAAAGACCCTCAAAACTTTGTACATACTATCCCCACGGTCGGTGAAGCCTCGACTGCGCCAGCGCACCACCGCAGCCATCCTCCGTCAACTGGACTATGCCTCAGGAGGAGGGACATCGTCCTCACCTGGTACCTCGAAGTCTATGTCACCTACACCATACATATACACTATGAGATAAAATCCCAGTAAGCTCTACGTAAATGCTATGCATGCTGTGCTATGAATTCATTAAACCATGCTTTATTTTATCTTTCTATGCAATGCTCTGTGGGTGCCACCGAGATCCTATCCCTCTAACCAGAGAGAGCTCATCCAGCGGGCGGACTACTCTTTTTAGCTAGAGGCGGGGGGTGCACACTTACAACACGTACAGCCGTGCCTGAGCCCCACCTCGCGTGACCTATGCGTCTTTCGGCCTCTGCGCCTTTCGGCCTATGTGCCTTTCGGCCTCTGTGCCTTTCGGCCTATGTGCCTTTCGGCCTATGTGCCTTTCGGCCGTGCTATGCTTTACGTTATCTTTGAAAACTCTGTGCGGAAATTCATTTTCATGCTTTTCTTTAAAATCCAGTGAATGCGTGAACAGTTCTCTATCAGAAAGTAAACAAACAATAACAGGTACCATCAAAACTGTAAAAGCATAAACTATAAACTCCTAAAACCTAGCTACCCAAACCGAGCAAAACTAACTACAGGCATCTCCAAAACTCCTCGAGACGACATACGATGTACGGTGTAGGCCAATCGGCCAAAGAAGTTCACGAGAACTTACCTCGTGTCCAAAGCAGCTCAAGCTCCGTCCACGAGCACTGTTTACCTAAACAATTTACAACGTTTATCATTAAAACGAGTTTATCCTAAATTCTCGAATTTCTCAAATTCTAACATTTTTCCTAAATCGGTTTAACTTCGTCCAATAATGTTCAATACGTCCTTTATTTACTTAAACATAGCAGATCTATAGATCTCGGATCATAAATCTCGTTTTTATCGAAAACCTAAACGAATGACCTAAAAGCATAACTCTACGAAAATCGAGTTTTTAACGCTCAATAACTATAGAGACATACCGAGAGTTGCGATTGAAGGAGAACGCGTGAAGAAAATGAAACGAACGGAGGTCGGATTGGGAAAAATGTCGCGCGGGCAGGGAGGGTCGTCGAGGGTTCTCTCTTCTCTGGAAATCGATTTCAGTAATGAAATCGATTAAGGCATTTTGCCTTTAAGTAATAATAAGTTTATTAAATGCTAATTGACGATTTTGCCCTTCTTTAGTTTTTATATAGATTTCTTCTTTCGGTTTGATAATCGTCCAGTTATTCGACTTTTCCAAATTTCCATATTTTGCCAATAAGTCCAACTTATTATTTGGGATTTAACAGAACTGTCCGTTTGCAATTTGGACCTCGTTTACTATTTTTACTAAAACGTCATTTACATTACGATAAAGGTAATTACTCGGAATATAGCATTTAATCTCCGAAAATTCCCATAATTTCCTTAAAATTCCTATTAATCGTTAGGATCGTAATGACGCTTTCCAATTGCGAAACTGATTTGATTTGACATATTGACTAAACTGCCATTAAATAATGAAATAGTAATATAATATAATATATCCAAAAATCCGTACAAGCCGGATATTACAGTTTCTTCTCTGCCCGAATTTTTCAGGAAACCGATGGCCAAGCCTAGTCGCTCGATTCTGTGAACTAACGATTCGCTATATTAATGAAAGAGTCGGGTTTTGGATGAGTTAGTTTCTGTCAGACGTTATGCTGCTCGCGAGTCAAGTTTTAAGTTCTAAGTTTGTTAAAAAAATATATATATATATAATAGTATCACTTAAAGAACAGGGTGTAGAGGTTAAGAGTTAAATGATCACGAAAGTCATGTATACGTGGCGAACCCTTCGGGGTCGTTACAAATTCCCTTTTTCCTTCTCTTCTTTTCCACGAACTCAGCAACCATTGAAGTTTCTCCTCTCCTCCATTTCATCCATTTTGACAAGGATTTAAGGTAACTTTCAGTGAGTTTTATGTTATATGTGTCACGACCCTTACCCGTACTATCGTTTCGATTTTTTTTTTTTTTACACCTTTAACTTTAACTGCACTTAAGGCGAAATCTAAATCGAAATCGAAATCAAAATAGAAATCGGAGTTCATTTAGTAAATCGTTTGAAACAATTACTAAAACAATTAAAACTTAAAAACAATTAAACCATTTAAAACTATTAATTAAATAAATAAAATCTTTTTTTTATAAAACAACATGGCGATCAGTCGCCCAAAAAGGGGCGACTGATCGCCCCTGGCGATTGCAACAGGCGATTCAGTCGCCTGTTGCAAATCGCCTGTGGCGATCAATCACCACGCTCTCTGGAATTCTCCAGAGAGCTGCGACCTGAGAGTGCCCAAGAGGCGATTGCTCGCCCCCAAGGAGCGAGCAATCGGCATGCTCTCTGGAATTTCTCCAGAGAGCACAACTCCCTTGTTTTCTCCTTTCCTTCTTCAGACGCCCTGCACTTCACATTTTCAATACCAACACATAACATACTTACTTCTTCTCTTTTCTCACTACTTCTTCACCCAATCTTTACATACCTCCATAAAATACGCTCCAAACATGACATTTACTTAAATATTCAGAACCGACACGATTCACATTAAACATAATCAACTTTCATAAAAATGAACCGCATGGTTCCGTTTAAAAGTTTAACGTTTCCTTCCTGTTTGAAAAACATCAAAACACTATAAAATGAAATATGTTATCTATTCAGTCACCAAACATCCTAAAACATATCAAATCTTACGATCACCCTATCTAATTCATCATTAACCCAACATCACCCAAAAACTCTCAAAAACACCTAACCGTGAGTCAACCAGCCCTGCTAAAACACACTCCGCCGCCACGAGCTCCGTCCACCGACCGACTACACTTGATCATCGTAGGGAGGTTCCTCACCTTCGTTCTCGTCAGCTATATCATACGATAAATACATTAAGTCTAATGCTTAGTAAAGAGTGTGATAAACATAATATTACATATATGGATGACATTTGTAAAACAATTTCATTTCGTTTCGTTAAACCCTTTTTCTTGCCCCGTGAGAATCATAACTTGCCCCGTGAGAAACACGTGACTTGCCCCGTGAGAAATCATACATCCTATCCCGTGAGAAACACATGACTTGCCCCGTGAGAAATCATACATCTTATCCCGTGAGAAACACATGACTTACCCCGTGAGAAATCATACATCTTATCCCATGAGAAACACATCATTCAGAATTCATGATCGTTCTTTAATTTGACGTTACATAAAACATTCTCATAAATAGTTCGTATGCACTTTGATAAAACATGATGCATGAGGAGAGACATACGTATAAGCACCTATCGAACGACCACTAACATATCGCTAAGGCACTACTTAAGCTACCCGTCTTACCACCAACCCCTGTAACTACCTAATTTCATCACAACCAACATTATCAACATCGTTGCGACGTAGGGCCTTAGTGACCGGAAACCTAACACTCACTCACCTGGCGTCCTAGATATGCCGAGCACCGTCCGTTGAGCTTGGGTTACCTAGGGCATTGAACAACACATCATTAATATCAACCCTCAAACATTACATCTAACAAATTGACGTCTCGAGCTAGGACAAATTCTTCTAAAACTCCAACTCACTTCATTCGGGCATTTCGTCGAGCACATTGTGCTCACTAACTTCAAAGACTCCATTAATGGTGTTTTACCACCTCCAACAACCAACACTAAACCTTAAACTTCAACCCACACCATTAATCTACTACAACAACTTCAATAATCACTAATACATCATCAATGAGAAACAAATTAACAACCCTATCAATTTCTAACGAAATCCCTAAATTTCTTCACAAACCCTAACCCAAAAACCACTCCAAAAACGACTACCAACTTAACTAAAGCATAGAGCTTACTTGGAGGGTCGGTTTGTTGAAGAAACTTGAAGGAAGAACGCCAAGAACGGAGGAGTAGATCGACGTTGGAGGTTTGGCGATGGAAGAGGAGAAAAGTGGCGAGGGAGAGGGGAAACCGTGGAGGAGAGGAAAAGTGAGGGGAGAAAGAGAAAGAAAATCCTTTTAATTAAGGATTTGACTCACAAATTTACCTTTTTGCCCTTTTATTATTTCCTTGCTTACACCCTTCAATTAACCTATCCTTTTAGTTTCTCCAAACCATTTTATTTCACCTAATATTCCTATTTATTCATAAGGCTCTAACGAAACTTCCCGTTGGCCATTTGGACTTAATTTATTATTTCTACAAATTATCACTCACTAAATGCTTAAAATATTAAAATTAAAAACTTATGGCTCGAAATCCTTAAAACGAAATTTGCGGGTGTTACAATATGCATCTAAGTGAAGAATTTAGGTGTTTTTGTTGAGTTTTGGTGAAGTTTAGTTAGGGTTTGGAAACCCTAATGGAGGAGCTACGAATTTTCCTTTTCACTTGCTTGTTTCTTGCTAAATTTGGTAGTTTAAACTTTAGATAGATTAGTTTAGGTGGTTTATGGAGTTAGAGTAGACTATAGGTGGAAGATGTGCAAAAACTGAATTTTTGTGTTAAGGGGGCTAATTCTGTTTTGATGTTATCGAATTGGCCAAGTTGTTTGGTTATGATTGTTTCAATGGATAGTAGACGTGTAGAGGTTGACGGAATGGGGTGGAACGTCTAAATCTGTTGAAAAATGAGTAAGTTATGGTCGATTGAAGTTTGGACACTAAAATTGTGGAAATTTTGGGTTTTAGGTGTTATGTATTAAAGTTAGTTAAAGTTTGTGGTTAATTTAGTTTAGGTATTCTTTGGAATTCCTAGAAATGTAATAAGTGATTTTTTCCCTATTTCTTAAGTTGACGAAGTGAGCGAACACATGTCGAGAAATCAGGTAAGTAGTGGATTATGTATTCTTGTTGCCTTTGGGCCTATACTATGGAACGGTAGGGATGTTTGTTTGTTTGATTGTTTGTTTTGGTTTGAGCATTATGTTGTCATGTCTCATGTTTTCAAACTACGAAATATGAGTTTTAGCATGTTTTGAGTTACACGTATGAAACATAAGAAGATAATAAAATAGATATGCAAATTGGTCTAGAGTAGAATAGCTTTATCGGGCAAGTGGCTCATGTATAGCTCCCCGAGAGGGATCCTATGAGATATGCTATGCTAAATTACGTAATGTGTCGTGAGTATGAACGCCTTGATATGCTCGTGCTTGAAGGCACACTAAGGGTGCTATGATCGATATGAGAGGAGATCAGGTATGGCCGTCCAAGATTGTGATAGGACATATGCCTCTGATCTTGCTCTGTGTGTAACACCCGAGTTTTTTGGGTTTCCGCTCCATGGGTATTTTCGTAAATAAGAAATATAGGTCCGTATAGCGAGCAAGAGGTGTTATTAGTGTCCTAGGGATTTATGGGGATTTTTAGAAGAATAAGTAAATGTTTAGAAACCCATATCGATAGTGTAACGTTAGAGTTCCGTTTTTAGCCCTATAACATTTCAATTGGTGAAAATAGTAAATTAGATCTGATTTTCAAATGGAGAGTTTTGTTAGAACCCGAGGAATAAGCTGGAATGTTTGGAGGAATAAGGGAGTTTCGGAGAAACCAAACCGGTATACAAATTTTGAACAGAGTAAGGAAATTGAACTAAGGGCAAAATTGTAATTTAGGAAATCAAAATTTATTTAAAACCAAAATACGCCCCCCCCCCCCCCCTCATTCAGCTCTCCCTCTCTCCAGACGTTTTTCTCCCCCCTCGCCTCGCGATCTCATTTCTTCTTCATCGCCTATCACTTATGTTTCGATTTCCAGCGAGTTTCTCTTCGGTTTTCTTCAACAAATAAACCCTCTAGGTAAGTTCTTTACTTTGGGCTCGCTTAGTTGTCGTTTTGAGGCACTATTCGGTTAGGGCTAATTTGAGTTAGGGTTGAGCAATTGGGGGTTTTGGTAGAAATCGATAGTTTGACAATATTAATGCCCAATAATGTTGTATTTATGATTGTTGTTGTGGTTGGAGTGAATTAATGGTGTGAGTTAAGGATAAGGATAAGTTTTGGTTGTTGGAAGGTTGTTGGAAACTATTAATGGAGTTTTTGGGTTAGAAGGCATAATGTGCTCGACAAAATGCCCGAATGAAGTGAATAAGAGTGTTAGGGAAAATTGTCTTAGCTCGGGGTTTCGTTTAGTTTTGATTTTTATAACATAGGATCGATACTAATGACGTATTATGAAAATGCCTTAGGTAACCCAAGCTCTCAAAGGACGGTGCTCGGCATAGCTAGGACTCCAAGTAAGTGGGTGTTAGGTTTCCGGCCCTTCAGGCCCTACATTATATCGATGTTAGGTTTTATGATGTTTTCTGATTGTGGGGATTGTGGGGCTTAAACTAGCCGGGTAGTCTAGGATGCTTCCTAGTAGTACTCAGTTAGGTTAGTATATGAGTAAGATTCGTTACGTGTGCCATGAACGGTTAGATGATTATTCGGAGTCTCTTTCTTCACGCATCATGCTTTTCCCTTATGATTTAATGAAATGTTTTGCATGCACGTTTTTGAGTAAACGAAGTAAAGTAAATGATGTTAAATGAAGTTGGAGGATGAGTAGGGCACGGGGCACGTAAATGGCAACTCAGGGCACGAAAATATGATAATGGCAACTCAGGGCAAGTGTTTGGTCTACTGGGTAGACGAGTGGTGCCCGTGTCTACTCATACCTAATGATATATATGTATATGTTATGTAAAGTAAACAAACGAAAAATGAACATGTTTTTGAAAGACCATGCATTATGTATTCTCATGTTTTAGTGCACCTCCTTACTAAGCATTAGGCTTAATGTGTTTATCGTATGATGTAGGTGACGAGCACGAAGGTGAGGAATCTCTTCCTGATGATCATGCATAGAGGGTCGGTGGATTGAGCTCGTGGCGACGGGGCGTGTTTTGGTTGGGCTGAATGATCCGTGGATATATTCCGAGCGTTTTGTGGTAAATAGGTGTGGTTTGGATTGATTTTGGATGATACGTTTAGGGGGTATAGAGAAGTTTGGTATTTTGATGATTTATAGTGGATAATGGATTGAAGTGAAGTGTTATGTTGAATGATTTGATAAATGAATTTGTTTGGAAAAAGATTTAGGAATTCAAATGTTCATAGTGATGTTTGATTGTGGATTAGGTTGGATTGTCGTTTGATAATTTTAGGTGTTTTGAATTATATGGATTCACTCGAGTTTTTGAGCGATCCACGCGGTTTGATTTCATAAATTTGAAACACGGGTTCGGGTATGTTTGAGTCGGATTTTTTGAGAGTTTAAAGTATGGTTGGTTTAATGTGGTTGGGAATGTTTTTGGAAGGTTGAGGTGAAGAGGAGATAATAGAAAATTGAAGAATTGGTTAAGTGTAGAATGGAGGGGAAAGGGCGTAGGTGGGCACGCCTGGCCAGTGCGTTGGCTGGTGAACGATCGCCTTGGTGGCGATTATTCGCCACCCCCCTCCGGAATTTGGCTGGAATTGGTTGCCAATTCCAGAGATGGTGGCGATTGTTTGCCACTCATGGCGAGCGATCGCCTCGATCGCTATTGGGCGTTCGCGGTCACTGGGCGTTCGCGATCGTTGAGCGATCATACGGGGCGAACGATCACCCCAAATTTGGGCAATCGATCGCCCCTCGCATTTCCTTCTCTGGCGACTGATCACCAGTAAGGAAGGGCGATCAGTCGCCCCTCCTTTGGCTTGCTTTTGACGGTTTTCCTTCTCAATTTTTATTGAGCTTGTTATTTGTTTTCTTTTAGTTTGTTTAAGGGTTAAGGAAAGTATGTAAAAATAAATAAATAAAAATAAAGAGGGAAACTTAGTACGTCTAATTGAGGGTTTAAAGTTCAGATTACGTAATGATCCTTCCGTGGCGGTCCTAATCGGATCGGGGTCGTCACACTGTGGATCAAAGTGTGGCCGTCTAGGATTGTTTTAGGACATGTGCCTACTTGATTCACGTGTAAAAGTGAAAGATTAATACAACGAAAATGAAATGAAAACAACTAAGTGAGTAGAAACTGCATTTTAAGGGTTGAGTTTAGCATACATTGTTTTGAATTGCATTACCCCCTACTTGTTAAACATTAGGCTTATGTTTTGTGTTCTGTGGTGTAGGAGACGAAGTATATTCAAGTGAGCTAGACGGTGTAACGACCTCTTATCCCAGCAAGATATTGTCCGCTCTGGGGATTGGGCCGTAGCCCAATATCCTCCCCTCACGGCTTTGTTTGGCGAGAACTTCCCAGAAGGTCACTCAACCTAGAATTGCTCTCGCCGAAGCACTTTTAACTTCGGAGTTCTTATGGGATCCGTTGCCAATTGTGCTCCAAAATGCGTCTTGCTATGTTGGGAGGGTCTCTTTACATATGTTTCATTTCCACATACTTCCCCAAGCGATGTGGGATTGTGACGACCCCCTTTTTACGACCTGTCACCTTCCGGTTCGCCCGCGCAGACGTACCGCCATCCGGGTTCCGGTTCGTGCAGCCATCGTACCATACTTACACATCCGGGTGATCACAATCACCCCCCCCCCCCCGGGGGCCCAACGTCCTCATTGGTCACATTTTTGGTTGGGTACATGCTTTTATACCATTTGTAACGATCCCATTTCCCAGCAAAATATTGTTTGCTCTGGGGATTGGGCCGTAGCCCAATATCGTCCCCTCACGGCTTTGTTTGGCGAGAACTTCCCGGAAGGTCACCCAACCTGGAATTGCTCTGACCAAAGCACTTTTAACTTCAAAGTTCTTATGGGATCCGTTGCCAATTGTGCTCCAAAATGCGTCTTGCTATGTTGGGAGGGTCTCTTTACATATGTTTCATTTCCACATACTTCCCCAAGCGATGTGGGATTGTGACGACCCCCTTTTTACGACCTGTCACCTTCCGGTTCGCCCGCGCAGACGTACCGCCATCCGGTTCCGGTTCGTGCAGCCATCGTACCATACTTACACATCCGGGTGATCACAATCACCCCCCCCCCCCCGGGGGCCCAACGTCCTCATTGGTCACATTTTTGGTTGGGTACATGCTTTTATACCATTTGTAACGATCCCATTTCCCAGCAAAATATTGTTTGCTCTGGGGATTGGGCCGTAGCCCAATATCGTCCCCTCACGGCTTTGTTTGGCGAGAACTTCCCGGAAGGTCACCCAACCTGGAATTGCTCTGACCAAAGCACTTTTAACTTCAAAGTTCTTATGGGATCCGTTGCCAATTGTGCTCCAAAATGCGTCTTGCTATGTTGGGAGGGTCTCTTTACATATGTTTTATTTCCAAATACTTCCCCAAGCGATGTGGGATTGTGACGACCCCCTTTTTACGACCCGTCACCTTCCGGTTCGCCCGCGCGGACGTACCGCCATCCGGGTTCCGGTTCGTGCAGCCATCGTACCATACTTACACATCCGGGTGATCACAATCACCCCCCCCCCCCCGGGGGCCCAACGTCCTCATTGGTCACATTTTTGGTTGGGTACATGCTTTTATACCATTTGTAACGATCCCATTTCCCAGCAAAATATTGTTTGCTCTGGGGATTGGGCCGTAGCCCAATATCGTCCCCTCACGGCTTTGTTTGGCGAGAACTTCCCGGAAGGTCACCCAACCTGGAATTGCTCTGACCAAAGCACTTTTAACTTCAAAGTTCTTATGGGATCCGTTGCCAATTGTGCTCCAAAATGCGTCTTGCTATGTTGGGAGGGTCTCTTTACATATGTTTTATTTCCAAATACTTCCCCAAGCGATGTGGGATTGTGACGACCCCCTTTTTACGACCCGTCACCTTCCGGTTCGCCCGCGCGGACGTACTGCCATCCGGGTTCCGGTTCGTGCAGCCATCGTACCATACTTACACATCTGGGTCATCACAGTCGGCGACGCACGTGGCATGCCGGTGCGGGCAGTTTTCAGGGTGTCTCGGCCATGGTCTTCGGGGAGATATGTGAGAATTGGTATTTTGGGTTGTACATAGTTTTCTTAACTATTTTGGATGATAGTAGGAGTTGGTCGTTTTATTGAAATTTGTTATGTAAATGAGGATGGTTTTATAACGTTGTAACTGTTGTTTTGGAATGGTTTCGAATGGGTTTTTATAAAATGTTTAATTTTCAGGTTTGTGGATTTCAAAACTTTAGCAGTTATGCTGCTCGATTTTTAATAAAGTAAACAACGTTGGTTTTTACTTATTTTCATGTTTTTGCTACCATTTTTGAGTCGATTTTCTGGAATTTTTACGTGTCAAGGAGTCGGGAATGTCGGAAAAGTTTGGGGAAATTTTTAGGTGTTTTGGTGGTGTGTGGTTTGAAGAAAAATTGAGAAAAGTGGAATGGAGTCAAGGTGGTGCGCTGGTGGTGCGCGTGAGGCGCTCTGGCGTCGGGCAGGGCGCGCGCAGCAGGCACGCAGAGCGCTCTGCTAGTGTGCGCACAGCGTCCAGCGCCAATCGATCGATCGGCAGGGTCACTGTTGTGTGATCGGCAGGGTCACTGTTGTGCGATCGAGCAAGCAAAATAGAAAAATCTAATCGGAAAAATAGAATCTAGGCAGAAAAATGCACCATATTGTAAAATGTGTAACTAAAAAATGGCTAAACCAAATTAGCTGCAATTTATAGGGTAGCTTATTCATAGAGTTGGCTAAACACTTATTAATTTTCAGGTCTAAATTCAACATGACCTAGAAGATATAGCTGGCGAAGCACCCATTAGTCGTAATAGTGCTCAAATTACACCTTTTGGATTTGACTACCTTCAAACGAAGGAGTAGTCCAACAAGCTTTTGAGGGAGATGATGTAACACCCGACATTTCGGCCAGGTGATTTTCTGACCATTTTCATTGTCACCCTCTTATTTAACCGTTATGATTTAAATTTAATGTTAAGACAAATTTATTTCAAGTTGAGTAAAACTAGGTTGGGTGGCAGTTTAGTAATTAGAATTGATGGATTAGGTATAAATAGGAAATGGAAACCTTAAATCTCATTTTATTACCACTGTAGCCGACATTCCCTCTCGGCGATTTCTTCTCTCCCAAGTTCTTGCTCTCGGCTACCAGAACTTCCCTTTACCGACGGCTGGTTTCGAGCTTGCTCTTCTCTGCAAATCCACACCCGAGGTATGAAATGGACAATGTAGTCATTCTTTAGTAAATAGAGCTCTGTTTTCAGCTCGGCACTGAGTTCGGATTTTTAGCAGTGGCCGAGTAGTTTGAGAGTTTTTTTAAAAATCTGAGAGTAGAAATGTCATCCCGAATCGATTCTGAGCATTTTAAGTAACCAACTCGGATTTAATCAATGGTAAAACCTGTCCACCTAGTTTCTGATTTCAGACTGCAGGGTGTCAAACAGAGGAATCGGAATGACTTTAGCTATTAGATCTTAGGGTGGTTTATGATTAGGACTACTAGGACTTTGTTTTAACTACTGTAATGTACATGTTTTAGGTGAAGAAGTTAAAGAGAGGAAGTTCGGATTGCTAAGGAATCCAGGTAAGTGAATGTGTTAAGATTTCCGGCCACTAGGGCCCTACACCGCAAGGGTATTAGGAAATCACTGAGATGTTAACTTGTTGACTATGATTTGTTATTTCCACGATATGAAGAAGTTGTGTAAGTAAATGTAAAGTTACAGGATGTTCTACTTGTCCTTATGGTATGACCTTTTTTCTGTGAACCTCATGTCTATGCATTATGCCCACGTTTATGATTAAGTAGAGAACATGAAAAGTAAATGTAACCATGATTAAGTGCAGAACGGGGAAAAGACTATGTTATGTATGACTCGCGAATTCTCCCACTGGTGGAGGCCGAGTTAATGATATGTATGACTCGCGAAATCTCCCACTGGTGGAGGCCGAGTAATGATATGTATGGCTCGTGAATTCTCCCACTGGGGAGGCCGAGCGTGAATTCTCCCACTGGGGAGGCCGAGCGATGTATCATGATTGCCGCGATAGGCAAATGATTATGTATGATTGCCGCGATAGGCAAATGACTATGTTCCCCTGTCTTCCTCCCTCGTTCCCTGCCTTAATACATGTTATGTAAATGATAAAGATGAACAGGAATGATGAATGGTTTATGAACTTATGTCTCTTTAAATTGTGTACTCATGTATATCTGTCAGCATGCATTCCTTACTAAGCATTAGGCTTATAGTTAAACCTTATGGTGTAGGTGAAGAAGGTTCAGGTGAGGATGTTATGTTCAAAGAGGATGCTTAAGGCTGGTTGCTGGAGGATGCTCAAGGTGACAGTGCGGGACTGGAAAGGCGATTTATGACTTCTGGTTAAGACTCTCATGTTACAGTATGTTAAAGGATATGGTAGTTTAAGTAGGATGAGATTATTTTAAAACGTTGAGCTTTGAAAGTGTCTAGTGGACCACTGAGTCAGGGAATGATTATATAGATTATAAATGATCTGTTGCTTAAGTCTTCCGTTATATGCATTTTGGATGAGTAGTGTTATCTTCCAGTTGGAAGGATTCATTTGATGATTTAGTGTTCTCTACCGTAGGACGGAAGCTGGATGAGGTAAATCTTCCGGTTGACGTCATCGGCAGATGCCGAGAGTTAGTTGTTTGTTGGTTTAGTCTTCCGGTTGACGTCATCGGCAGATGCCGAGAGTTAGTTGTTGATGGTTTACTCTTCCGGTTGACGTCATCGGCAGATGCCGAAGGTGAATTGTTTGATGGTTTAGTCTTCCGGCTGACGTCATCGGCAGATGCCGAAGGGTAGTTGTTTGTCGGTTTAGTCTTCCGGTTGACGTCATCGGCAGATGCCGAAGGTTAATTGTTTGATGGTTTAGTCTTCCGGCTGACGTCATCGGCAGATGCCTGTTGATGGTTTAGTCTTCCGGTTGACGTCATCGGCAGATGCCGAGAGTTAGTTGTTGATGGTTTAGTCTTCCGGCTGACGTCATCGGCAGATGCCGAGAGTTAGTTGTTGATGGTTTAGTCTTCCGGCTGACGTCATCGGCAGATGCCGAGAGTTAGTTGTTGATGGTTTAGTCTTCCGGCTGACGTCATCGGCAGATGCCGAGAGTTAGTTGTTGATGGTTTAGTCTTCCGGTTGACGTCATCGGCAGATGCCGAGAGTTAGTTGTTGATGGTTTAGTCTTCCGGTTGACGTCATCGGCAGATGCCGAGAGTTAGTTGTTGATGGTTTAGTCTTCCGGCTGACGTCATCGGCAGATGCCGAGAGTTAGTTGTTGATGGTTTAGTCTTCCGGCTGACGTCATCGGCAGATGCCGAGAGTTAGTTGTTGATGGTTTAGTCTTCCGGTTGACGTCATCGGCAGATGCCGAGAGTTAGTTGTTGATGGTTTAGTCTTCCGGTTGACGTCATCGGCAGATGCCGAGAGTTAGTTGTTGATGGTTTAGTCTTCCGGTTGACGTCATCGGCAGATGCCGAGAGTTAGTTGTTGATGGTTTAGTCTTCCGGTTGACGTCATCGGCAGATGCCGAGAGTTAGTTGTTGATGGTTTAGTCTTCCGGCTGACGTCATCGGCAGATGCCGAGAGTTAGTTGTTGATGGTTTAGTCTTCCGGTTGACGTCATCGGCAGATGCCGAGAGTTAGTTGTTGATGGTTTAGTCTTCCGGCTGACGTCATCGGCAGATGCCGAGAGTTAGTTGTTGATGGTTTAGTCTTCCGGTTGACGTCATCGGCAGATGCCGAGAGTTAGTTGTTGATGGTTTAGTCTTCCGGTTGACGTCATCGGCAGATGCCGAGAGTTAGTTGTTGATGGTTTAGTCTTCCGGTTGACGTCATCGGCAGATGCCGAGAGTTAGTTGTTGATGGTTTAGTCTTCCGGCTGACGTCATCGGCAGATGCCGAGGATAGTTGTATGATGGTTCAGTCTTCGGATGACGTCACCGGAAGATGTAAAATGTGTTTTTGTCATTTAGTGACCGGATGATGTTTTAATTTAGCACGCGAGGCCCACGTGCCCACCGGAAGATGTCTCCTTTTAGGTGATGTTAAGCGAGTCACGCGTAATGCACGTGATGACCGGACGACTAAGTTTCTGAGGGTTGTCAACGCATGCAACCCATGCAAACCCGAGTGGTATTTTGTTAAGAGAATTGAGGGCACTTCCTCTTTTCCCGAAATTGTCAAGAAACAAGGTCTAGTCGCTCGACTCTGTGAAAGTTTGAGCCGATGAGGCATGGGAAGTCGGACACGAGAGGGTTCGTCTTCCTTAATGGTTCTGCGTCTCTTTTACCAGTTTAGAAAAAAAAAAATATATGTAAAATGTGAAAGTCTGTTGAGAGATAGTAATTGAATGTAATAATAGTAAAAGCCAAGCAAACGATTAATGAAAGAATATGAACACGTGACGGCTCCTGATCATGGGGGCGTTACAGATGACGTACGACCTTGCTGGGGTAATTCCTTTCTAAGAAGAAGAGGAAGAAGGTTGCACTAAGCTAGCTACCAACTTGACTTTCACAAGAAGGCTACAAGAATACTTAACACTCAATAGATATTATGTAACGCCCCGAACCCGCCTTGGCTCGGTACGCTACTTTGCTAACCCAAACCGTGTTTAAAACGACGTTTAAAATAATTTTTTATAAAATTTTGACTCGGTTTTCGAGTTTTCGAACCCTCGAAAAATGTTGGAAAACGTGCATAAAATACGTTTAAAATATGTCAGAAAATGTCGGGTCAAAACATAGTAGAAATAGGAATTTAAAAAAAAAAATTCAAAAAGGGTGCTGGACGAGCGCGCTCCTGCGATCGGCGCCCAGCGCCCGATCGATCGGGCCTTCTCGGGTTTTTCAGCCAAAAATGCCATATTTTCATTTTTTTCAACTTTCCTCACTTTTCTTCATTTTTCGTCAAGCTAAACACCTCCAAAAATTTTAAAAATTTTACCACACGATCCCGACACCCTTAACTTCGTGTTCCATAAAAATCTTGAAAAACTTACTTAAAACGGTAATAAAAAAATAGAGAAACTAAACCCGGCGTCGTTTGTTTTAAAACCAAAACGAGCGGCATAACGCCTAAAATTCTATAAACCAAAACCTGAAACCAAAACTGGAAAACATATAGTTTCAAACTACCAGTATTTATACACAAACCAGTCCTCAAAACACTGATTACAATAATCCATAAATACTTACAAAACTATCTACATCAAACTCCCACAAACTACCCGAGGAAGTGGTCGTGACGCCCCGACAATAGCCCGCACCGGCATACTCCAAACATCACCAACTGCTGCCTAGTTCTGGGTTGTCTCATCTACCTCACCTGAGTAAATCTCATCACCTACACCATAGAACACAAAACATAAGCCTAATGCTTAGCAAGTAGGAAAAAATGCACTTTAAAACAATGCATGCTCGACTCAACCCTAGGATGTAGTTTCTATACACTCTGTTGTTTTCTTTTCATTCTGGTTGCATTTATCTTTCACTTGCATGTGAATCAAGTAGGCACACATCCCAACACAATCTAGGACGATCACACCTTGACCCACGAAGCAAGATCAGAGGCACACATCCTAAACAATCTGGGACGGCCATACCGAATCTCCTCCCCTATTGATCGTAGAATCCTCAGTATGCCTTCAAGCACGAACAGGTCGAGGCATTCATACTTCCGACACGTTACATAATTTAGCATAGCATCTCTAGTAGAATCTGTAACGCCCCCAAACCCACCCTGGCTCGGTGCGCTACTTGGCTCACTCTAATACCGATGAAAACGACGTTTAAAACTAGTTTAACATAATTTTCATAATCTCCAAATTATACTAAACTAACACAGCAGAATTTAAAACTAAATCTCTCGAAGTTCTCTTATGTTATACCTAGCTGCCTAGACTCCCCCTTAATCCTAACCGTTAAGCACCACGGCGCCCTTCCCGAAAATTTCGGCAAAGTAACACCTGAAAATGGCGCCTCCACAAAGCTAAGTACCTGCACACAAATCTATACCCAACCAGATCCAGAATACTTCTAACCATCTAACCAACCTACGAAATCTCCAACAATCAATACATCGCCAAGAAATGCTATCAACCCAAAATAAAGAAAATCCGCAGTATAGGGTGACACATCACCCTTAACTATGACTATTAACACCAAATACACATAACTATATAATAAAACCTCAACCAAAAGACAAACTCTACAAACCACCAAATTACATATAAATTATACACGACCCCAAAAATACTGTTCCTCCCACAGCTGTCCGAAGACCATGGTCGAGGCGCCCCGACAACTACCTGCACCGGCATGCCCCGAACTCCTCCGACTGCTGCCTAGTCTTGGGCTGTCTCCTCTACCTCACCTGTAAAAACTCGCCACCTACACCATAGAACACAAAAGTAAGCCTAACGCTTAGCAAGTAGGGAAAGAATGCACAACAACACACTAAATGCTCGACTCAACCCTAAAATGCAGTTTCTACACACTCTGTTGCTTTCTTTTCATTTCGGTTGCAATTATCTTTCACTTTCAGGTGAATCAAGTAGGCACACGCCCCCACACAGTCCAGGACTATAACACCCGAGTCATCGGGCAGGTAACCTTCTTAACTGTATTAACGGTCATATTATTTAAATCTTTGCGGTTAGGATTTTATGACAAGTTTAATTAATTAAATGTGGGTTTTAAACTAGGTTGAGTGGCTAGATTGTAATAATGGGAGATTGAGGTCAGTATTTAAAGAAAAAGGAAATGTTTTAAACCTCACTTAAACTACTGTAGCCGACACCTTCCTTTTCGGCGATTTCTTCTTCCCCAAGCTCTTGCTCCCTGCTTCTGGCAAAACCTCCTCGACGGCCGGTTCACTCCGCCACCACTCGACTACTCTGTGCCCGAGGTATGTATTAGACAATGTGGCTATCCGTTAGATCATTAGTTTTGTTTTTCAGCTCTGTATTGAAGTTCTAGATTCTTCAATGACCGTGTATTGTTATGGACATTTTGAGACCCGAGATTGTTAATGTCGTTCCGAATCGATTCTGAGTATTTAGAGTAACCAAACCCGGATTAGTCTTAGTTGCATCTAGCTGTTTCGACCTTGGATTTCGGACTGCACACTGAGTGTTGGACTGTTAGACTCGGGAATGGCTTTAGTTACTAGAACCTAGGATGACTGTGGTTAGAACTTTTAGGATTTTATTTTAACTACTGTAATGTGATTGTCTTAGGTGAAGAAGTTTGAAGAGAAAAGAGATCAACTGCTAAGGAGACCAGGTAAGTGGATGTATTAAGATTTCCGGCCAATAGGGCCCTACACCGCAAGGATACTAGGAAAAAATTGTTGAAATGTTTGTCTGATGATTATGACTAATAGTTGCCATGATATAAAGTGTTTGAGCAGGAAGATATTAAGTTACATGGTGTTTTACTCGTTCATACAGTATGACATTTCTCTGTGAACTTCATGTCAATGCATTATGTACACGTTTATGATTGAGTTAGGAACATGAAGAACAAATGTAATCATGATTAAGTGCAGAACGGGGGAAATGACTATGATATGTTCACAAGGCTAATGAATGGCTCGCGGATTCTCCCATTGGTGGAGGCCGAGTTGATGACATGTATGACTCGCGAATTCTCCCATTGGCGGAGGCCGAGTTGATGATTAGTATGGCTCGCGAATTCTTCCACTGGAGGAGGCCGAGTGGATGATAAGTACGGTTCGCGAATTCTCCCGCTGGTGGAGACCGAATTGGCAGGAAAACTCGCGAATCCTCACCCCGGTGGAGGCCGAGTTTATACTGCACGATAGTTCGTGAATTCTCCCACCGGTGGAGGCCGAGCTAGTCGTTACTATGATTGCCCAATTGGCAATTGATTATGTACCCCTGTCTTTCTCCCTCGTTTCCTGCCTTAATACATGCTATGTAAATAATGAAAATGAGCATGAATGAAGAAAGATTTACGGACTTATGTTTCTTAATTTGTACACTTATGTATGTCTGCCAGCATGCATTCCTTACTAAGCATTAGGCTTATAGTTAAACCTTATGGTGTAGGTGAAGAAGGTTCAGGTGAGGATACAATGTTCAAAGATGATGTTTAAAGCTGGTTGCTGGAGGATGCTCAGAATGACAGTGCAAGGCTGGATAGGCGATTAAGACCCCTGGTTATGCTCACAGTATGTCCATGAAGTTTATGTTGAACAGATGTCTAAGTAGAGTAAGTTTTCTCTTAACAATGAGGTTAGAATCTGATTGATCAAACTTCAGAGTCTGTTAGTGATCGTGAGAATTAATGAATGGTCTGTTTTACTTAAGTCTTCCGCTACTTATGCTCTGAATGGATAGTAGTCTTATCGGTAAAGTTTATAGACAAGATGAATCATGTGAATTGTTTGGTTGAGTTCTGTAAGTAGAAGTTTTCTACCGGCTGACGTCACCGGTAGAAGTAGGAATAATGGTTTTGTCATCTAGTGACCGGTGGGTGAAGTGTGTTTCTTCACCGGATGATGTAAATGCTACTTTGTCATTTAGTGACCGGGTGTGATTTTATTGAGTCACGTGTTTGGCTCGTGTTCACCAGTGGATGTCCACCGGAAGATGTCGGATGAATATATCATCCGGCTGACGTCATCGATAGATGTAGGTTTAAAGTTTGTCGTTTTGCGTCCGGGCGATGTTTTAATTTGGTCACGTGGTTTTGCGTGTGCCACCGGATGATGTCTTCACTAAGTGATGTCTAATGAGCCACGTGTAGAGCATGTGACGAGCGGTAGATATGTTTCTACCGGACACGTGTAGAGCATGTGACGAGCGGTAGATATGTTTCTACCGGAAGACAACTGCAAACCCATGCAGTTTGTGTTGATCGACGTTGAGTGGTCTGAGGGCATCCCTTCATTGCCCAATTAAGTTATCGATCGATTGACCGTGTATAGTCGCTCGACTCTGTGAAAGTTTGAGCCGACGAGGTGTAGGAATTCGAGTCGCGAGAGGGTTCGTCTTCCTTGATGGTTCTGTGTCTCTGTTTCAGTTTAGTAAAAAAAAAAGAGGATATGCGAATGTAAATGCTTGTCAAGGAATAGGAAAGATGAAATAATAGTAAAAGTTAAGCAAACGATTAATAAAAGATTATGATTTCGTGGCGATCCTTCTCGGGTCGTTACAAGGACGGCCACGCCTTGACCCACGGAGCTAGACCGGAGACACACGTCCCAACACAGTCCAGGACGGCCAACACGAATCTCCCCCAATCGATCGTAGAATCCTCATTGTGCACTTCAAGCACGAACAGGTCGAGGCATTCATACTCACGATACATTACGTACATTAGCATAGCATCTCGAATAGAATCCCTCGCGGGGTGCTGAACGAGCCACTAGCCCGACGAAGCTATTCTACTCCGAGACCACGTTGCAATCAATTCTTATCTTTACGTTTCATTCTCACCACTAAAGCATGCAAAACACGTTGTTTCGTAGTTTAGAAAACAATGATGCATGAAATACAATGCATGACACGAATTTAAAACATAGTAATCAAACAAACAATCCCTACCGTTCTATGGTGTAGGCCCGAAGGCAACAAACATGCATCCACTACTTACTTGGCGTCCTAGCCCGTTCAGAATACTCGAATTCCTGTCCACCTACGGCTCGACCTACGATAAATATTCATCAAATCATTAAAATCAAGCCTTCATTCACTAATTACTCTCAAACTACTATTTCTAGCCTAATCCCAATAAAACCTAACTAAACGGGCCACTAATTTGGGTTCGGTAAAAACCGACCCGAAACTTCAAACACGCATAACTTTTGCGTCGGATATCGGAATCGAACGATTCCAGCGGCCACATACTCCTCTAATAACCTATTTTAACCTGCCAAAAGAAATTTCAAAACAAATAACCCTAGCTAGGTCAAAATGGCAAAAACCCGAACTGCCTTTTACCCGAAAAATCCCCATTTCCAATTTTTCCATAAATTCTCACTCAATTCATCACTAATCAACCACATATATCCTCAATTAGCATAACCAAAAGAAAAATCAAGGTTTCCCCCAAAAAACCTGAAGCACAGAGAACGGGGTTCTCTGTTTTTAGCCAAATCCGAGCTCCACATTGCCCGGTTATCCTTACTGACACTATGCTCAGCAATTCGACGCTGAGAGCAGCCAAAAACGGCTGGTGATCGGAGCTCGATCGAGCTCATCACTCTCGGCCTCCAACAGGGCCAGAACAGGGCGACAAGAGAAAAAGAAATCAAGCCCTACCTGTCAGCCTGCGCACGGAGACGGACCGGAGTTGCTGGCCTCTGACGCTTGGCAGGAGAATCGCTGAAACGCCGGTGAATCTTCGTGCTCCATCAATCGCCGTTCTCTCGCCCCCCCCCCCCCCCCTCCCCCCTCTGTTCTGTTCTTGCCCGCGAGAAAATGAACGAATGGCTTCTTCGTGAAGCCATTCGTTTGTTTTAAAAGAAAACTTAAATGTTTTCTTTTAAAACAAAACAAAATAATAAAAATAACATTAATAAAAATTGCCATTTACCATTTTGCCCTCCCGTAGATTCGGTCCTCAACAAAACCTCGTTAAATTTCGTCTTTAATTCACTTTTAATTATTTTACCTTTTTATTGTTACTTTTCCTTCTTTTTGCTATTTCTTTTCAATTAATTAAAACAACTATTTTATTATTATTTTATTTTCTCTCCAATTTTATCCTTAAAAAAAAAATCCCGGGTGTTACAGAATCCCTCTCGGGGTGCTCCAATGAGCCACTTGCTCGACGAGGCTATTCTACTCGAGACCAAGTTGCATATCCATTTTCATATTTTACATTTCATTCTCACCACTCAAACATGCCAAACACGTGGTTTCGTAGTTAGAAAACAATGATGTATGTCACACGATGCTCGATACAAAGCAAAACACAACAAACAAGCAAACAATCCCTACCGTTCCATGGTGTAGGCCCGAAGGCAACAAAACACGCATCCACTACTTACCTGATTGCTCGGCTTTCACTTGCTCACTTCGTCTTATCACTTCACTAGCTCGACGACTTAAAATAACGAAAACTTAACTTGATAAGTCACCAATAAAGTCTAAGGGATTTTCTAACTAAAACTAAACAACACCCAAAACAAATTGTACTCTCAAAACACAAAACCCGAGTTTTACCCAAAGTTAACAACATCCAACTTCGAACGGCCATAACTTTCTCGTTTTTCAACGGATTTCGACGTGACACACCAATCCGTAAACCTCTACACATCTACTATCCATTGAAATACTTAAAGTAACCAACCAAACACATTGGCCAAGTTGGAAATACAAAAATAGAACTGGCACCCTTTGCTCTAAAAATCGGTTTTTCACAATCTTCCACCAAATCACCATTCTAACTCCATAAACCACCTAAACTAATCCATTCAACAACTAAAACATAAAAGTTGGAAAGAAATCTAACATTTGAAACCAAAAATTCGGACCTCATGGTTAGGGTTTTCCAAACCCTAACCAAACCCTCCAAAAACACCTTAAAACTACCACAAATCAACACCTAAATGTAATAAACCAAAAACCCAATCAATTTTACCTTAAAACCTTGCAAACCCTAGATGAGAAGAAGGAGAGAAGATGCAGCAATGGAAGAAGGGAGATCGTGGAAGAAAATGAGGGAGAAAATGGCTAATTCTCATTTTAACCTAACCATTTTTCGCTTTTTTTAAATTTCCTCCTCCAAACTTTTTAAAATTGCCATTAAACCCTCTCTTTTCTCCCTTTCCATTTCCAACATGAATACCCTTTAATTCACACATTTCTTTGCAATTTATTTCACTTATTTACTAACTTTCTGTAACGCCCGACATTTCGGCCAGGTGATTTTCTGACCATTCTCATTGTTACCCTTTATTTAACCTTTATGATTAAATTTAATGTTGAGGCAAATTCATTACAAGTTGAGTAAAACTAGGTTGAGTGGCAATTTTGTAATAAAGACTGAAGGATTAGGTATAAATAGAAAATGGAAACCTTAAATCTCATTTAAACCTCACTGCAGCCGACATTTCCTCTCGGCGACTCCCTTCTTCTCTGGAGCCTTCTTCCTCCCCAGCAACTGGTTTTTCAGCCTCCACTCCGATAACCCGCATTCTAGGTAAGATTTTGACAATGTAGATGCCGGGTAGTCATTTAGAACTCTGTTTTCAGTTGCACTAAAGAATGTTCCAAAACTTCTCAACAAAATGGAGTTGCGAAACGAATGAACAGAACTATCTGGAGAAAGAAAGAGTGCTGCTATCACATTTTAACTTCCTAAAATATTTAAGGAGAAACAATGAATATGCAGTGAATATCATAAACTTGTCTCCATTAAACATTTGAGGTGGGAAGTGTCCAAACAGACTTTGGACAGGAAATGACGTCTCTTGTACAACATCAAAGGTATTT
>CM039509.1:25597863-25726113 GCA_022432975.1 Begonia masoniana | reverse complement strand
AGAATCCGAATTGTTGGACATTAACGAAACGAGGACGAAAAAATAGATTTAGTAAGAAGGGCACAATGGTAAATTCAAATCCTTTTATAAAACATCACAAATTCATTTTCTCTCCCCTCACTTCTCTCCTCTCTTCTCTGGATCCACAAACATGGAGTGTCCTCCCTCTCTTTGAACGCCCGGCGATTTCCTCCTCCGAGCTCCTTTCGAGCTCCGTTCTTTCGTTTTCGCTTCACGGTTTTCTCCTCCTCTCCGCCATCGTCGCTACCCTCGTATGTAGCTTCGGCCTCTGGCGTTTTATTGCGAGTTTTCGTTCATTTAGGGTTAGGGTTGTCGATTATGAGTTTTCGTTAAAATGCTAATTAGGACTGCGTAATTAATAGGTTTAGCCTTATTAAGTATGTATTGAACGTTAATTTGACGTTATTGGACGAAGATAAACATTTGTTGAAAATGTATAAATTTTGGAATTTACGGTTTTTCAGAAATAACTCGTCATTGGAATTTCAATTAACGAGCGGTAAGTCTCGTTATACTACTTCCGATAATTAATTGAAGACTTTAGGATTGCCTTAGTTAGGGTTTAATTGAAATTTTTTTTTTTAAAATAGTAAATTATGTTCGTTTTGTGAACGAAAAATTTTGTTAGAACCCTAGGAATAAGTTGGAATATTTGGAGAAATAAGAAAATTTCAGAGAAACCAAATCGATAGGCGAAATAACTAATTCGTTAGACAAATGGGTGAAGGGGCAAAAGAGTAAATTTGTGAGGTTTGATTTATTAAAACACCAAAAATCCTCCTCCCCTCATACACTTTCACGATTTTTTCAGTGAAAAATTTCCCTCCCTCTGGCGATATTCCCTTTCTCCCTCACCGTTTCTCTTTCGACTGATCGACGCTCCCAATTCCGGCGATTTCTTTCCGTGTTCTCTTCCCCCAATCGACACCCTAGGTAAGCTCTAAGCTCTAGGCTCACTTAGTTGTCGTTTTCAGGGTTGATTTCGGTTAGGGTTTCGATTCGGCTTTTCTTGAATTTGTCGTTTTAGGTTAGGAATGAGTTAGGTTGTTGATTGGTGAAGTATTTATTGTTATTGTGGTTGATTTGATAAATTATTAAAGATTTTGGTTGTTGGAATTTGAAGAAAAGTCATTAATGGAGTTTGATAAATTGTGAGCGCAATGTGCTCGATGAAATGCATGAATGACAAAAAGCATAGTTTTAGAAAAATTACTTTAGTTAGGTGTTACGTTATAGCTTTGAAAATCGTTTATTTAGGATCGATTTTAATGCCCTTATTTGTGAAATGTATTAGGTGAACCAAGTTTTTGGACGGTGCTCGGCTTACTAAGGATGCCAGGTAAGTGGGTGCTATGTTTCTAGCCCTTAAGGCCCTATATCGTGTCGATGCTAGGTTTTCGTGTTTTGATGATGATTTTCTGATTGTGGGGCTTAACGAGTCAAGTAGCCTAGGATGTTAGTTATTAGCTGTTTGTTAGGTTCGTCACTAGTAAAGTATGTCCAAGTACGTTTGTGAACTGTTTGATGATATGTTATACGTAAACTCTTCATGCATTATGTTTTCTCAATGACATATGAAATATTTTACATGCATGAAATTGAAAAGTAAGTAATGATTAAGTGAGGGTTGGGGTGGTATGGCCATGTTAACAAAACCGTCCATCTTGAGGGACCATGATCACTGTCCATGCGATGGACCATGAATACTGTCTGTGAGGACCATGTACATGCACTCGGCCTACTCCCCAGCACAATCTCCTCCTTAATCCATGACAAGTAAAAAGGATAAGAAAAAGTAAATGAATATGTTTTATGAAATTCATGCATTCATGTATATGTTAAGTATAGTGCATTCTCTTGCTAAGTATTAGGCTTAATGTTTATGTCGTATGATGTAGGTGAAAAGATCGAAGGTGAGAAGCCTCTTCTCGATGGACAAGCATAGGTGGTTGATGGATAGGACTCGTGGCGATGGAACGTGTTTTGGCAAGGTTTACCGACCTGTGGGTGGCTCTGAGCTCTTTTGGTAAAAGTAGACGTATGTGGTAGATATAGGATTTATTGGTTATGGTTTAGTTGTATAGTTGTTAGCTCGGAGAAAATGTGATTTTAGATAGTTGTATTTTTATGGGTTCGCTTTTGGGATGATGTTGGAAGTTTCCACTGCGTATGTCTGATATCGATGGGTTTGATGATTTTGGTTATGGTTTTGAAATGAAAATCGTGTGTGTGTTAGGTGGAGATAGAAGTAATGGCTTGAGGATATAATGGAGTTGTTTTAGGTACTTTAAACCTGTAAGGATATTTTCGGTTTTCAAAATGATCAATGCAGTTTGTTTTCGTGAATTTTAAATACGTGTTCGGATACGTTTTTTAGTCGGGTTTTCGGGAGTTTTGAAGTATTTTGTGTTTAAAAAGGTTGGGAAAGGTTTTAGGGAAGTTTAACGTGAAGGGTAGAAGTTTGAAATAGAAGAAAATTGTTTAAGTGTGTGTGGCGTCCCTTAACACTATTCCTAATTTTCCCGTATTATTTTTTTTTTTATCCTTATAAACTTTAAGTTTAACGTTTAAGCGGAAAACAATTTGAAAACCTTTGAATAAAACGTATTTAAAGTAAAGAAAACTAAAGAAAACAAATTAAACTAAAACCATAAAACAGAGAAGCAATCGTTGGAGGGCAAAATCGTCATAGGGCTGCAAATGAAAGCCGATCGATCGGCACCAACAAAATAGGGGGGGAGATCGTTCGCCCCCACATCAGGCGATCGATCGCCCTAGCGAGCAATCAGCACACTCTCAGGATTTATCCAGAGAGTGGCGATCACAGATGGCAATCGATGGCCCTTCCCTGCGATCGATCGCCAAGTTCTCTGGAATCCGAATTCCAGAGAACTTGCACCCCTCTTTTCTTTTTTTCTTACTTCCCCTGCATATAACATACATTACACTCCCCTTTTTCTTTTCCACTTTAACTCCAACATCTCATACACACTAAGCAATTCAATATAAAATCATTCATAACTTCACTCATTTTGCATTTCGTCAACCACCAAATAAACAACCTAAAACATATCCTAGAACGTGTTTAAAAACAAAGTAAATTTTCGTAAAAACGAACTGCGTGGATCCATTTAAAAACTAAACAATTCCTCCTGTTTAAAATAAAACTCCAAGCAGTTCTCTGAAATCCAGATAAAAACCTTAACAAAACAATTTATAAATTAAGTTTACCAAAACATCAAACTATCAGCTATCTAGATTTCCAAACATCCTAATATGTTCAACTATACATTCATCATTCATATCTAACTATTGTGTCCCCAAAATACCTACATGCATCCCCACGGGTCAAAAGTGTGCCGACTACCTAGCACACTCCCACAGGCCATCTTTCTTCAACTGATCATTCCTCGGGTGGAGGGATCTCGTCCTCACCTGTATTAAGATCACCTACACCATACAGACAACTATGAGCTAAAGGCTCAGCAAGTTTCGTAAATACAGATGCATGCTGTGCATATGAAGTTCAGAAATCATGCAACATTTTCTTATCATTACGTCGCAGACAGAATGTCATCGAGATCTCAGCCCGCTAGATGGAGAGGGCACATCCAGCAGTTGGACAACCCTTTCTACCTAGCTGGGGGGGGGGGGGGGGGGTACACGCTTACATCCGTATACTGCCGTGCCTAAGCCCCACCTCGCATGACCAGATAACAGATTACATAGATTCATTTCGTTATAGGCGATGTGGTATTGGGACAAGTCCCTTTCGGCTTTCACAATAGATCAATAGCCCCCTTTCGGGCCACATCTCTTTTCATGAAAACGTAGTGCGGAAATTCATTTTCTATGCATAATTGAAAACCATGATGCATGAACAATTACGTGCTTAAAGTAAACATACATCTTGCATACCATCGAGACAATAAAAGCATATCTTATAAAAGAACTAATCCTAACTACCCAACCAAGACATTTAAACAAGCAATTCACCAATGATCCTCGACGCGACTTCGACGTACGGTGTAGGCCAATCGGCCATAGTAAGTCACGAGAACTTACCTCGCGTCCGTTGCAATTCTAGCTCCGTCCACGAGCGTTGTTCACCTAAGGCAAATCACAACATTTGTCGTTAAAACGAGTTTGAACTGTTAAACGTCCAAATTAACAAACCCTTAACTAAAGAAATTTTCCTAAAACTCTAATTTAACTCATTGAGGCATTTTGTCGAGCAATTCGTGCTCATAAACTCCTAACCTCCACTAATGGAGTTTTTAAGTTTTCCAATCCAACCAAAACTCTAATATTCATCAATAATTCTACTAACTTCGTCCAATAACCATCAATACGTCCATTATACCCATAAATAAAGTAGACCTACAATTTCAAACCCTAAATCACGTTTTTCACAAAACCTTAAACAAAACCCTAACCGTTTAACTCTCCGAAAATCGAACGTAAACCTTATAGAACTATAGAATCATACCTAGGGTCGAGATTGGAGGAGAAAGCGTAAAGAATGGAGGTTGATCGGAGAGCGTTGGTCGTTGGAGAGGGGAATCGCATGAGGGAGAGGTGAAATCGCCGAGAGGAGGAAATCACAGAGAAGGAAATCGTGAATGAGGGAGGAGAAAAGAAAATTTAAGATTTTAATTAAAAATTTGACTTGGCAAATTCCCTTTTTTCCCTTTCCTTTGATTTTATATTTCTTTCGTTTTTTGTTTCTTTAATTAACCAACCATTCAGTTTTTCCAAATTTCCTTATTTCGCCAATAACTCCAACTTATTATTAGGGCTTTATTGAAACTGTCCATACGCAAAACGGACCTCATTTACTATTTTTACCAAAATATCTTTTATATTACGAGAAACATAAAATCCTCACAATTTGCGTTACAACTCCAAAAATTTCTGAATTTTTCCTAAAATCCATATTAATTGTTAGGATTCTAATAACGCTTTCTGTTCGTGAAACAGACTTAATTTGACATATTTACAAAATGCCCTCATATATTAAAATAATAAATCCCGTAAAGAACCGGGTGTTACAGTGTGAAAATGAGCCAAGGAGTGCGCTGGTGGCACGTTGGCTGCGCAAGCGCAGGGTGCACGGTGAGTGCGCCCAGGACGTGCCCAGCCGATCGATTGCATCCGAGGGGCGATCGATCGGTGTTTTTTATCGTTTTTAGTCAAAAATCCAGAGAAGGTGCCGATCGACCGGCCCTGACACGTGCATGGCAAGTGGGGAGTTGCCCAACGCTCACGCTACCCGGGCGCAGCGCGCACCCGAGTGGGCGATGCACGCGCTCGCGGTGTCTGGGTTATTTGAACTCTCTGAACGCTGTCTGGGCACGCGCGCGCTGCACTACCTATGCCTAAATGTGATTTCTTTTAATGTGAATTTTTCAAACACGTTTCAACCCAACCTTTTTTGATACTTTTTAAATGTATTATATGAGCGTCCCCCACGTATTTTTAAGTATTTTAAGAACCCAAAAACCAAGTCGACATTTTATCGAAATATGGTTTTAACCTCGTTTTAAATGTTTTAAAAGTTGACGAACTTTACGCTCAACATGTTTAAGTCAAAGTTAGACTCTAAAGGGGTCGATTGAGGTGGGTCGTTTGTTTAAGTCTGTTTTACTTTAGAGGGGGTTTGAGTGAAATCAGAAAATGAAAAATTTTATGTGAACTTACTGGGGTATAAGTAAAGTTTACATCATGCCAAGTCCGTGGCGGCCCTGACCAGGTTGGGGTCGTCACACTTTCTCTCTCCCATGATCTCCCTTCCCATTTTACTCAATGCATTCCACCTTTTCTCTCCTAAGTATTCAGCTATCCCTCGCCACAAATGTTCACGTATGCATGCAACTTAAAACCTAAAATAAACTACAGTTTTAAAGAAAAAAAAAAGTGGTGCAAAATTTAAACCAATTACATGTATTTGTCACAAGGAGAACAAACTCTTTCTTCTTTTTTGGGGCCGAGGATGTGCTATTGTGTTGGCAACGTGGATGGCCTCTCCAAGCCTTGAGTGTTTGGGCGTCCACCACCATGATGGCCAAGGGTTTGTTCCATTCCTCTAGGTGAATTTGAACATGAGGTTACTTCTTTGTTGACAAGTGGGATACTTCTTCCATGTTTTTGTTGTTTGGTTTAAACTCCACTTGACCCTTCACATTGCATCCTATGAAATGAACAAATGAAATAGAAATATAGTTCGGCCACAGGTTTGGAAAAGATGGTATGATGGCTTTCCTTAGCACATCACTAATCTAGTAAAAGGGAGTGCTATTTAAACCATCATTATGGCTGCTGAGGGGAAGCACATTTTGAATGCAAAACTGAAGTTCATCTTCGTCCAAAACCTCAAAGCTTCCAAACATCAAGTAATCGCATCTCCTCGGTGAGTCATATCTGACATGGTGGCCCTTAGAAAAGGGTCCGTGTAAAACCTACAAATTTAGTCAAGAGAGTGTTTGGGGGTGTGGTTGCGAATATGGTCGAAAATAAGAAATAAATATGTCAATAAATGCAAAGAAAAAATGAGGTGAGTGATGTGTGTGCTAGTGGCCTAATGTATGATGCATAATGAGCATAAAAAAAATAGAAATAGATGGGAGAAGAAGTAGTGGAATGAAGGAAATCCGTGGAGATGAAAAATGCAAGAAAGATGAAGAAGAAAATTGCAAGAAATTAAAGGTGAGGTGTGTGAGTGTGAGAGCCAAAATTAAAGGTGGAGATGTGTGTGAAAGGTGATGGAAATGCTAGAAATGAAAATACCTTCGGCGGATCCAAAGAGCTATCATACGTTTTACGCTTTTGGATAAACGATTTTCCCAGAGGAAAAACGACCACCTAGGGCCTAGGTTTTCATCCTCACTCCTAATTCCAATGGAGAAGGCGAGGGAATAGCTAAGAGTTAACCTAGCAACCCGAAGGCTAGGTTAACAATGGAGGCCTTCCTTACACTATTCAAAGAATCAAGGAAAACCAAAGCAAACAAGCTTGAAGAGAAATAGAAGTTTTATAAATTTGGCAAAAGTTCCAATACATGCACCAATGCTATGCTTAAATAGGCAATCCTAAGGTGGATGGTTATGGTTTTCATAAGGATGAATGAATGGTGGTCCTAGGATGAAAAAAAGATGGATGGCCAAGATCAATGCAAACAAGCACAAATCCTAGGGAGGAGATGAATGCTATGCCTAAATAGATTAATAGAGGGAATCTTGCCATATCATCAATCCATGAGGCCACTATCTCTTGTCCTTGCAAGGTTAAAAATCCAAGTTTGGGCCTCCCTTGGGTTGAAACACTATGGGCCTAAGTATCTTCAAAAAAATGGGCCAAATGTGATGCCTCCAAGTGGTGCATCCAAATGTGTCAAGTGATGTCCCCAAGTGGACCTCCAAATGCCTCCAAGTAATGGGCCAAATAATGGGTCAAGTAATGGATCCTAAAATTTGGGCCAAATGGTTAATCTCAACCAAGTCACCAATATGTGACTAATCCTAAGTAAAATACTAAAGCATGAAAATGACTAATGCCTAAGAGTTTGCCAAAAGAAAAAATAAAAATAAAATAAAGGAAAATTACAAAACTTGATCTCCGGAAGACAAATTCCGGCTTCTACTAGTCCAGCTGGTGCTCGAGGATTTTCTTCATTACATTTCGAGCTTTGCTTCCATGTGAACTCCAAATTCGTTAAACTAGCTTCCCATGCACCGTCTTCCAATAGTTCGTTACCTACACAAGAGAGCACGTAATAAGTAAGGAGAATAAATAACGTTTTGGCCTTTATCGGATTTTCAATTAATTGAGCATCTTGGCATGTCATCCTCTCTGGATGATTTGAGGATTTGACCTCAAATCCATTAGTTAACTTCTTCTCGAAGTTGTCTCCTCCAAAACTTGTGACAAGGATCTCAAGTAGACTCTTTAAATGCTTGTATTTGATGATGAATAAAGTATAGTCTGCCAATAGGGTATGGAGTTGAAATCCCTTTAACCACCAATAGTGTTCTTGACATAATTTCCAAATTTTAGGTGGTTGGGTGGTCTTTTCACAAAGTTCTTTGGTAAATGTGAGAAAATTGAATTCATAAACTACTTCGAAGGGCGTTTGCTCGGTGATGGAATGAAATTTTCTAAAGTAGTTTAATTCCACATGTGGGGAGGTGAAAATGTTATAATTCTCCGACCAAAGAATTAATCTGTGTACTCTTGAGACCATAAATGTAAATTTTCTTACCAATTGAACCTTGTCCCTCGTTCTATGGTAGAATTTGTAATAATCACATGGTAGGGAATACTGTTTTAGTAATTCTCCCAATTGTAAGATAGTGTTTTTGTTGGTCACAAAGGGAGTAAAATTTTTGCTTATTTGTACGGTTTGAAGGAACAATGTAGGAAGGTAATAGTGAGGCTCAAGGCCATAAACTAACTTCTTCCTAATTGATGGGAATGGTATGGAAATTTTCTCAAGTTTTAAAAAGGGGAGAAATGGAGCAATAATCATACTACTTAGTCCAAAAATATTCTCCTCATTTAACTCCTCTTTCTTTGAAAACCACAAGGGTACGTCTGCCAATGGTATTTCTTCGCCATATAAGGGATTGGTGTGCCACTTTATATGAGAAGGCTCTTGTTCTATATTCGATACCAAACCACGTTTTGATAGCAAAAAATTTTCTTTTATTTTTCGTTCTTTCCTTGCGGACTCATCACGAGCCACTTGCTCAGGAGTTATCGATAGCAACTTGATTTTTCTTCCTCCATAATCAAAGACATAACGGTTGAGGAATCCATCGTATTGGACTCTACGGTCAAAATGCCATAGTCGTCCAACTAGAACATGGCTGGCAGTCATCGGGACAACGTCGCAAACAACTGAGTCTTTATGCATTCCTATGGTGAATTCTACGGTCACTTGCTTAGTTATCACGTGATCCTTACTATCGTCCAACCATTTAAGCTTGTAGGGGGTAAGGTGGATAGTGGTTTCCAAACCTAATTTGTCGACCATGTCTTGGGAGGCCGCATTGATGCAACTTCCTCCATCAATTATCATTGAACAAACCTTGTCCTTGACCGCACATCGACTATGAAATAAATTTTCACGTTGACAATCCTTGTCCACGTTCTTAGACATTAAAGCTCGTCTTATAACAAGTAGTAGCGGTCCTTCTTGAGTCGTGCATTCATCGGCTTCTTCTTCACTTCCTTCTACTACATCCTTTTCTTTGATCTTATTATATTGACCTTCATCTTCTTCACTTTCTCATTCACCCGTAGATTCTTTAATGACCATCACACGGCAGTTAGTGCATTCATTAGTGTAATGTCTTTTTCCTAGGCACTTAAAGCATTGGACATCGCGTGCTC
This sequence comes from Begonia masoniana, assembly GCA_022432975.1. NCBI lineage: Eukaryota > Viridiplantae > Streptophyta > Magnoliopsida > Cucurbitales > Begoniaceae > Begonia > Begonia masoniana. The sequence continues at coordinate 25,716,702 of CM039509.1, read as the reverse complement.
TTGGTCCTTTCAATTGATTTTCTTGGATTTGGTTCGTGGGTGAGGGATTATGAGTGGTGTTAGTTTTGTCGGCATTGAAATTTCGGGGTGGAAATTTGTTAGGTAAGTCGATCTTGCGCTTCCTCTTTAATTGTCTCTCCACTGTGAGGGCCAATTGTATGACCATATCTATGGTCTCCAATTGTTGCATTTCTACTGCATCACCTATATCGCAGTTCAAACCTCGTATAAACCGAGCGATGAGTTGTTCTTCAAGCTCATCAATAGCAGATCGCATATTGAGAGTCTCGAATTTCGTAAGGTACTCATCGACCGTGAGATTGTTTTGCTTGAGGTTGTGGAGTTGATGGAAGAGCTCGTGTTTGTAGTGACGGGGGACGAACCTATGGTGCATTAATTCCTTCATGGAAGTTCAAGTGGAAATGGGGTATCCTAATGTTCTCATTCGTTGGGCTTTGAGGTTGGACCACCACAAAGCGGCGTGGCCCGTAAGTTCGAGGGAAGCTAGTTGGATCTTTACTCGCTCGGAGTAGTCATGGAATTCAAAAACTCTCTCGACCTTATCAACCCAATCTAAATATGTATGCTCGTCACACGTTCCATCGAAAGGGGGAATTGTAATCTTAATATTACGGAGGTCGTCGTTGTCCTTACGACGATTTGGGCGATACTCTTCATCATCTTCTGCCCACTCCTCATCCTCCGATTCAAAATGACAGGGTCTCCTTCGTCGGGGCTCAGCCCATTCTTCTTCCTCTAAGGGTTGGGGAAAAGGATTTATACGTCTAGGACGTTCGGGAATAATTCTAGAGGAGGTCTCTTGTGAAGGAACTCGTTCATTGGTTTCTCTACGAGGAGGATTGGTCATAAGCTCTTTGACTTGTTGGGTAAGAGTGTTAACCAAGCCCGTTAGGGCATTGATTTGGCATAGCATGCCACCTTGCATGCTAGTTTCTGTAACGACCCGGGGAGGATCGCCACGAAATTCTTGACTTTACATAAAACTTTAATTCATATTTGAACTCTTTTCTCCTTCTCTATTTTTTTTTTATAACAGTATACCTAACAGGCTTAAAGACTTCAACTTAACGGATGGAAAATTAGTCCCTCGTACATGCTTCCATTGCATGGGTTTGCATGCATCAACGATAGACATTGCGTCTTCCGGATGGCACGAGCACCCCACATGACACATTTAAACACCTATCGGCAGATGCGAATACTCGCATCGACTGACAATCACGTGCATCTCGTGTGACCAATTAAACATCTACCGATAGACGTGTGAAATTCGTGTGTTCATCTAAGACATCTTCCGATAGCTTACAAGCTCTATATCATCCGATCACTAAACGACAAATTATCACTTCCATCATCAGGCGAGGAAATATACTTCATCTTCTGGTGAATAGGGAAACATCAGTCGATGGACATGTGCTCCCACGTGCATATTAAAACATGACCCGGTCACTAAACGACAAGAAAACCCTCACATCGCCGATGGCTAAACACTCTACATCTGTCGATCGCTAGACGACAAAATAGCCTTTCATCATTCGATGGCTGAACATACATTGTTCATAGTCATGGATCATATTCATCATTCATAATCATTGATCATATTCATTGTTCATAGTCATGGATCATATTCATCATTCATAATCATTGATCATATTCATTGTTCATAGTCATGGATCATATTCATCATTCATAATCATTGATCATATTCATCATTCATAATCATTGATCATATTCATTGTTCATAGTCATGGATCATATTCATCATTCATAATCATTGATCATATTCATCATTCATAATCATTGATCATATTCATTGTTCATAGTCATGGATCATATTCATCATTCATAATCATTGATCATATTCATTGTTCATAGTCATGGATCATATTCATCATTCATAATCATTGATCATATTCATTGTTCATAGTCATGGATCATATTCATCATTCATAATCATTGATCATATTCATTGTTCATAGTCATGGATCATATTCATCATTCATAATCATTGATCATATTCATTGTTCATAGTCATGGATCATATTCATCATTCATGATCCTTAATCGTTAACAGACTCTGAAGTCAAACCATTCAAATCCGAATCTCATTGTTATAAGAAAACTCTATCTACTTAGTCATCTGTTTATCATAACTTCTCTGACTTACGATGGGTAGAACCGGGAACTTGATCGCCTATCCCAGCCTTCACTGTCACACTGAGCATCCTCCGCAACCAAGCTTAGACATCTTCATTGACTATGAGTTCCTCACCTGAAAACTCGTCACCTACATCATAAGGTTTTAAACTATAAGCCTAGATGCTTAGTAAGGAATGCAACACTAACATGGATGCATGAATGCAAAATTTGGGAAAATCACAATGCTCATAGTCTTTTCTTAGTCATGTCCTTGCTCAGTAAGGATCATATTCATCATTCATAATCATTGATCATATTCATTGTTCATAGTCATGGATCATATTCATCATTCATAATCATTGATCATATTCATTGTTCATAGTCATGGATCATATTCATCATTCATAATCATTGATCATATTCATTGTTCATAGTCATGGATCATATTCATCATTCATAATCATTGATCATATTCATTGTTCATAGTCATGGATCATATTCATCATTCATAATCATTGATCATATTCATTGTTCATAGTCATGGATCATATTCATCATTCATAATCATTGATCATATTCATTGTTCATAGTCATGGATCATATTCATCATTCATAATCATTGATCATATTCATTGTTCATAGTCATGGATCATATTCATCATTCATAATCATTGATCATATTCATTGTTCATAGTCATGGATCATATTCATCATTCATAATCATTGATCATATTCATTGTTCATAGTCATGGATCATATTCATCATTCATAATCATTGATCATATTCATTGTTCATAGTCATGGATCATATTCATCATTCATAATCATTGATCATATTCATTGTTCATAGTCATGGATCATATTCATCATTCATAATCATTGATCATATTCATTGTTTAGGTTGTGTGGATCAAGAGAGGATTTGTGCCGGTAAAGGGGGTTCGACAGTGAGTTTGATCTTGTTCCCTACTGCGGGTCGTATTCATATGTCCTTCTTTGGACTGTGACATACGCCGAACCGCCCCCAACCCTCACTTAATCCACGTTGCATAAATCTTATACATATACATATATACATACATATCTTGTTCATGGAAAACATGCGTTAAAACATTTTCTTATGCTTGAGAAACATTCATGATGCATGAACATGAGAGCTTTTAACTCATCAAACTATGACAAGGATCATACCAGAGCAGACAACTTCACATTCACTAACAGGTCATCACATAGTATAACTCGCAACATACATAAATCCTTCGAGTGCAGACAAGCTCATAATCATAAGGTAAACATTAGACATCTCTCCTTAGTACTCCCACGATGTAGGGCTCTATTAGCCGGAAATCTTAATACATTCACTTACCTGGTCTCCTTAGCACTTGAGCTCCTTTCTCTTCAAACTTCTTCACCTAAACATTTACATTGCAGTAGTTAAAACAAAATCCTAATAGTTCTAATCTCGAGTTATCCTAAGATCTAATAGCTAAGAGTCCTTCTTGAGTTCTTAGTTTAATACTCAATGTAACCCGAAATCCCAAAATCAAAACAGACGGATTCGATAATGATAACTCAGGGTTGGTTGTTTTAAATGTCCAGAATCGATTCGGAATGACATTACCAATCTCGGGTTTCAAAATGTTCTTATCAATACTCGGCCATTGAAGAATCCAAAACTTCAATACAGAGCTGAAAACAGAGCTAATAAACTAACAGATAGCCACATTGTCTAATGCATACCTCAGGCGCAGAGTAGTCGAGTGGTGGCGGAGTAAACCGGCCGTCGAGGAGAATTTGCTGATAGCAGAGAGTAAGGACTTGCGAGAGAAGAAATCGCCGGAAAGGGTGATGTCGGCTACAGTGGTTTAAATGAGGTTTGAATCTTTTCCTTTTTCTTTAAATACTGGCCTCAATCCTCCATTATTACAACTTTGCCACTCAACCTAGTTTAGATCCACATGTAATTAATTAAGCTTGGCATAAATCCTAAACTACGAAGATTAAATATTTATGACCGTTAATACAGTAAAGAAAATCACCTAGCCGTTGACTCGGGTGTTACATCCACCCCTCCTTAAACAAAATTTTCGTCTCCGAAAATTGATCAAACAAACAACTCTGGATACTTGTCTAACATGTCCTGTTGCCGCTCCCACGTGGCTTCCTCTATGCCATGATGCTTCCATAAAACTTTGACCAACGGAATCTCTTTATTCCTCAGAGTCTTAACTACGGATTCCAATATCTGCACTTGCTTCTCTTCATATGTTAGCGTCGGCTCAATCTCAAAATCCACTGGTTTAACAACTTGTGTAGGGTCTCGTATACATTTCTTTAACATTGACACATGGAAAACATTATGAACTTTATCCAATGATGGAGGCAACTGCAGTCTGTAGGCTGTACTACCAATTCTAGCTAAAACAGGGAATGGTCCAATAAATCGTGGATTAAGCTTTCCCCTTCTGCCAAATCTTAGTACTCCTTTAAATGGTGAAACCTTCAGGAAAACTTCATCACCAACAGCAAATACAAGATCTCTCCTCCTTTGGTCTGCATAACTTTTCTATCGGCTTTGTGCAGTAATCATCCTCCTCTTAATAGTGGCAATCTTGTCTGACATCTGCTGTAACATCTCGGGACCTATGAGTTTTGCTTCACCAACCTCATCCCAATACAAAGGTGATCTACATTTCCTACCATACAACGCCTCGTAAGGTGCCATACCTATGGTGGACTGGTAACTATTGTTGTAAGAGAACTCAACCAAGGGTAGGTATCTACTCCAAGATGTCTGGAACTCTAGCACACAAGCCCTCAACATATCCTCAAGTATCTGGATAGTCCTTTCTGATTGACCATCTGTCTGCGGGTGAAAAGCAGTGCTGAAGGATAACCTCGTGCCAAGTGTGCCTTGTAGACCTTTCCAAAACCGGGAGGTGAACCTAGGGTCACGATCAGAGACAATAGATGCAGGAATTCCATGCAACCTAATAACTTCTTGTACATAAAGATCAGCAAGCTGGTCCATCGAGTAGGTTGTCCTTACTGGTAAGAAATAAGCTGACTTTGTCAATCTATCAATCACAACCCAAATACTATCATGTCCCTTAGTTGTCTTAGGTAATCCTACAATGAAATCCATAGCTATGTGCTCCCACTTCCACTCGGGAATAGGTAGGGGCTGAAGGGTACCTCCTGGACGTTGGTGCTCGGCTTTAACCTGTTGGCAAACCAAACATGACTCTACATGCTTAGCAACATCTCTCTTGAAGTTTGGCCACCAATAGAGTAACTTCATGTCTCGATACATTTTGGTGCTTCCAGGATGCACAGAAAAGGGAGACGAATGCGCCTCAGCCAAGATTAGCTTACGTAATTCTTCATCATTAGGGACATACCATCTATTTCTAAACTTCAGAATCCCATCCTTGGAAAGACTAAACTCGGAGGTGGTGTCCTTCACCTTGTTCATCATACCGTTATTCTCCTCAGAGTCCTTCTGTTGTGCCTCTTTGATCTTTTCTAAAACCGTTGGTTGAATGGTCAAATCGGTCAGTAAGGTTGATAACTCTGGAACTATCTCCAATTCAAACCTCTGAACTTCTGTCCTCAAAGGTATAGACATAGTTGATACAACGGGTTGCATTGTTGTTGACATCCTGCTCAATGCGTCAGCTACAGAGTTAGCCTTACCCGGGTGATACTTGATCTCAAAGTCGTAATCCTTAACAAATTCCAACCAACGCCTCTGCCTCATGTTCAATTCCTTTTGTGTAAAAAGATACTTCAGACTTTTATTGTAACACCCCTAATACTGTACCTAATTACCCGTATAAATTTTTCATTTTTATTTTACTTTTTAAATAAAACTTTACGCGGAATTTATACTGAAGTTGAAATCAGAACTGAAACCGTAATTAAAATCGAACCTTGAAATCATTTGAAACAAAACATTTAATAACTAAATAAAACTTAAAAACATTTAATAAATACATTCAGAAAAAGGGGAGGGCAGAATTGGTATTCTGCCCCCCAAAAGGAAGCAGCGACCGGCCGCTGCCATTTGCAGCGCTCGGTCGCCGCGTGCGCTGCACAATGCAGTGCACGATCGCTGCATTGTGCAGCGATTGGGCGCTGCATGTCGCTGCACTTTGCAGCGACCAGTCGCTACACTTGCAGCGACCGGTTTCCTTGTCCCTCTCTGGAATCCGAGATTCCAGATAGCAACCCAAACTATACAGCCAGCAGATTTCAACATTTCATCCATTCCATTAATCAGCATTACACCCTAATTAAACGATCTAAATCCACGTTAAATTTCATAAAAATGAACGGCATGGATGTATTTAAAAGTTGTCTAAATCCTCCTGTTTTCAAATTACCAAACAGTTCCAAAATAGACTTCCCAAGCAATTATAAAACAGTTTTCAAAAACGTTTAAAAACTCTAACGTACACCTATCACTACCAGAGCCAAGCATCCTATAATGTCTATACAATTATCAGTCCCAAAAACCCTCAAAATCTATACATACGTCCCCACGGGTCGGGTAAGCATCGATTGCGCAACACACTCCCGCAGGCATTCTCCATCAACAGCATCAGACATCGGGAGGAGGAACGTCGTCCTCACCTGGTTCGATGTCACCTAACACGTCACCTACACCATAATACACGCTATGAGATAAAAATCTCAGTAAGTCCTACGTAAATGCAAATGCGTGGTCATGCATGCTCAATGCTATGAAAACAGTCCATGTCAGTTCATATATCAGTACGTGTCAGTCTATGGTTATCGGAAACGCTCGACAGATAGATAGGGCACGTCCAGCGGTTAGACAGCCCACACCATCTGAAGGGAGGGAAACCCGCTCACCACAGAACGCCAGGTCTGAACCTCATCCCCGATAACCCCATGCCATGGTTGTTTACTGTGATACTTTACTTGCCTTTACGTTGCATGTTCTTTTCATGAAATCCGTGCATAAATCCATTTTCATGTCGTTTTTAAAACCATGATGCATGAACAGTTCAATATAAACGTAAAGTAAACAATCAACATATATACCATCAAAGACTACAAAAGCATAACCTATAACCTATAAAAGACTAAACCTAACTACCCATCAAAACAATTTAAAACAAACAATCCATTTAGATCCTCGACGCGACATCGAATTACGGTGTAGGCCAATCGGCCAAGTAAGTCACGAGAACTTACCTTGGGCGCGCAGAACCTCAAGCTTCGATCACGGGAGTCGTGTGTCTGAGGAAAACACGATATTCGTAGTTAAAACCAATTTAAACTATAAACGTCCAAATTACGAAATCCTTAACTAATGAATTTCCTAAAATTCCAACTTAATAATTCGAAGTATTTAACAACGACATAATGCTCGATAACCTGGAATTCCGATTAACGAGTTTTTCTCAAAAACTCGGAAATTTACCAATTTTTAACTTTTTCTCAAATTGATTTTTCTTCGTCCAATAATGTCCAATACGTTCAATACGTACTTAATCAAGGCTAACCTATTAATTACGAACCCTAATTCGCGTTTTTAACGAAAATCGATCGAAACCCTAATTAACTAAATCTCCGTAAAACTCGAAATAAATGCTCAAAGACTGAAGCTGCATACCTAGGGTAGCGAGAGGAGGAGAAACCGTGAAGAAATCGGAACGAACGGAGGTCGGACGGAGTTGAAACAGGGAAGGGCGTCGGCGGCCGCGAGAGGAGAAGCTCTCTGGTTCGTGAAATCCAGAGAAGAAAAGAGAGAAAGTGAGGGAGAGAAAGAAATTAGGTTATTTTATAAAAAATGCAATTGTAAATTACTATATTGCCCTTCACTGATTTTTATATTGATTTCGTCCTTCGGTTCGTTAATCGTCCAGCTATTCGACTTTTCCAAATTTCCATATTTTACCAATAAGTTCAACTTATTATTAGAGATTTATTAAGACTGTCCGTTCGCAATTCGGACCACGTTTACTATTTTTATTCAAACGTCCTTTACATTACGATAAACGTATCTACTCGGAATATAGCGTTTAATCTCCGAAAATTCCCAGAATTTCCTTAAAATTCTTATTAATCGTTAGGATCATAATGACGCTTTCCATTTGCGAAACTGATTTGATTTGACATATTACTAAAAATGCCATCAAATAATGATATAATAATATAATGTAATATATCCAAAAACCCGTACAAGCCGGGTATTACATTTATGGTCAGAAAACACCTCACACTGCTGTCCATATAAGTAGTGCCTCCATATCTTCAAAGCAAAAATGACAGCGGCTAATTCTAAATCATGGGTGGGGTAGTTCTGTTCGTAACTCTTTAATTGCCTAGAGGCATACGCTACAACTTTGCCTTCTTGCATCAAAACATAGCCCAAACCAACTTTTGATGCATCACAAAATACGCTATACTTTCCTTCTTCGGTTGGAAGGGTCAATATCGGGGCTGTTGTTAACTTCACCTTCAATGTCTAGAAGCTATTCTCACAAGCTTCGGTCCAAGAATATTTATTGTCCTTCTTTGTCAAATTCGTCAGGGGCTTAGCTATCAAAGAAAATCCTTTGATGAACTTTCTGTAATAGCCTGCCAATCCAAGGAAATTGCGGACCTCACTGGCATTCTTTGGTTGTGGCCAATCCTTTACTGCCTGAATTTTGGTCGGGTCCATTGATATGCCATTAGCAGAAACTACATGGCCAAGAAAATTAACCTTGTCCAACCAAAATTCACACTTGGACAATTTGGCATAAAGCTGGTGCTCCTTCAATGTTGCCAAAACTATTCTTAAATGCTCTGCATGGTCAGCTCCTGTCCGTGAGTATATCAAGATATCATCTATGAACACAATCACAAATTTGTCCAAATACTCCCGAAACACACGGTTCATTAAGTCCATAAAGGCTGCAGGTGCATTGGTCAATCCAAATGACATGACCAAGAATTCGTAGTGTCCATAACGGGTTCTGAAGGCTGTCTTTAGTATATCTCCGTCCTTAACTTTCAGTTGGTAATAACCTGAACGTAAATCTATTTTTGAAAACACTTTTGCTCCTTGCAATTGGTCAAACAAATCATCAATCCGAGGTAAAGGGTACTTATTCTTGATTGTCAACTTATTTAGCTCCCTATAGTCTATGCACATTCTAAGGGAACCATCTTTCTTCTTGACAAATAAGTCAGGTCCACCCCAAGGGGAATTGCTAGGGCGTATAAACCCTTTGTCTACTAATTCCTGTAGTTGGACTTTTAATTCCTTCAACTCAATAGGTGCCATGCGGTATGGATTCTTAGATACAGGTGATGCTTCGGGATATGTATCTATTACAAACTCTATTTCTCTATCAGGTGGTAATCCTGGCAAGTCATCCAAAAATGCCTCAGGGAACTCTCTGACTACGGGGATATCCTATAACTCTATCTTATTATTCATCCAAACATCCATTATGCTAGCTAAGTAACTCTCACAACCATTTTTCAGTAACCGGTAAATTTCTAGTGAGGATATAATCGGTATTTTGTTTATCTTAGGAATAGCTTGGAAGGAATAATGATTACCATTTGGGGGTCGAAAATCAACCATCCCAGATCTACAACTTATTGTGGCATAATGCCTAAATAACCAATCTATTCCCAATATCACCTCATATCCTTTCATGTCAATTACAATCAGTTCTACATATAGTTTCTTACTTCCTAAGGACACAACATCACCTTTAACAATCTGTTCAGAATGTAGGGACTTCCCTGATGATAACATAACATCATATGGCCTTTCGGCTGGTAAAGGTTCTAAGTTGTGATTGCACACAAACAAGGTTGATATAAATGAGTGCGTGGCTCCTGTATCTATAAGTGTGTAAGCAGCAAAACCACAGATCATAATGGTACCTGTTATGACTGTATGCTGCACGGCGTCCTCATCCTCCATCATTGCATAGACTCTAGGTGCTACCCTTGCACGGTTCGGATCTGGCGGCATGGGGCAGTCTCTGACTATATGTCCAACCTTGTCACATCTGAAACAACGGCCAGAACGCAACTTGCATTCGCCGGGGTGGTTCTTCTGACAGATGGGGCATAGGGGTGCCAGAGGCCTCTTTCCTTTTCCTTGGTCATCATTCTGGTTGAGGGGTCTCTTTATTCCTTGTTGTTGTTGCTGTGGTCCCCTGTTCTGTTGCGGCTGCCAACCTTTGTTCTGACGTGGTGGCGGCTGAGTGTCCTTTGTGAGTTTTCTTGGCTGCTCACGCTGTGCATATGCTGTTATTTCTGCCTCTTCCAGCTCCAAGGCCTTAGCCGTCACTTCACCATAGGGTACGTTGTGTATTCCAGCAGTCTTTACTTTCACATACAGACTCGGCTTCAGCCCTTGAACAAATTGGTAAATCTTGTCCTCGTCATCCTCAATCATACGGGGAGCAAACCGTGATAAAGCATCAAATTTTCATATGTAATCCGTCACAGAGCCAGTTTGTCGCAGATTCATGAACTCCTTCTTCTTGTTGGCCCGAACAGTCCTATTGAAGTACTTGTCAAAGAAAGCAGTCTTGAACATCTCCCAGGTCATGGCATCGGCATTAGCGGTGCTCTGGATCGAGTCCCACCAATGCCTTGCACTTAACTCCAAATGAAAGACAGCATAGGTGACCTTATCTCCTTCATCAACCTTTACATATTTAAACATGTCTTCTATCTTCCGAACCCACTCCTCAGAATAAATAGGATCTAAAACATGTCCATTAAACACCGGGGGTCGAAGCCGGTGGAAACGCTCACCCCCATGATCATGAGTTGCATTAGTACTGGAGTTGCCTTGTTCCTCCCTAGCAGTCATCAGTCGTTCTATCTGGTGAGATTGGCGCATGACCAACTCTGTCAACTGAGCAATAGCATTGCTATCCTCATTGCTCTCTCTCTGCTGACCTCTAACCATTTTGGGATTCCTAGACAAATCATTACAGATTTATCTTAACTTAATGACATATACTGAAATCATAAATACTTACAGTTGTTGGAGTGTGCTCATGTGACAGTCAGTGCTAGAAGGCAGTCTGCAGAATCGGTTTTAGAACCCGGTTTCGCTTTGATACCATAATTGTAACAACCCGGGGAGGATCGCCACGAAATTCTTGACTTTACATAAAACTTTAATTCATATTTGAACTCTTTTCTCCTTCTCTGTTTTTTTTTATAACAGTATACCTAACAGGCTTAAAGACTTCAACTTAACGGATGGAAAATTAGTCCCTCGTACATGCTTCCAATCGACGTACAAGTTGCATGGGTCTGCATGCATCAACCGATAGACATTGCGTCTTCCGGATGGCACGAGCACCCCACATGACTCATTTAAACACCTATCGGCAAATGCGAATACTCGCATCGACCGACGATCACGTGCATCTCGTGTGACCAATTAAACATCTACCGATAGACGTGTGAAATTCGCGTGTTCATCTAAGACATATTCCGATAGCTTACAAGCTCTATATCATCCGATCACTAAACGACAAATTATCACTTCCATCATCCGGCGAGGAAATATACTTCATCTTCCGGTGAAATAGGGAAACATCATCCGATGGACATGTGCTCCCCACGTGCATAATTAAAACATGACCCGGTCACTAAACGACAAGAAAACCCTCACATCGCCGATGGCTAAACACTCTACATCTGCCGATCGCTAGACGACAAAATAGCACTTTTATCATCCGATGGCTTAAACACTACATCTGCCGATCGCTAGATGACAAAATAACACTTTCATCATCCGATGGCTTAAACACTACATCTGCCGATCGCTAGACAACAAAATAACACTTTCATCATCTGATGGGTTAAACACTCTACATCTGTCAATCGCTAGACGACAAAATAACACTTTCATCATCTGATGGCTTAAACACTACATCTGCCGATGACGTTAGCCGGATGAATGCCTCATCCAGCTTCTGTCTTACGGCAGTAAAACACTATAATCATCAAACAACCTCATCCAACAGAAAATACTACAACTCACCCGAATCTTAACCTGGAAATTATAAACTCTAATGAGTAAAAACCATATCTCATATAAGATACACATAGCGGAAGGCTTAAGCAAAACAGACCATTCAATGATCCTTAAAATCGTTAACAGACTCTGAAGTCAAACCATTCAAAATCCGAATCTCATTGTTATAAGAAAACTCTATTCTACTTAGTCATCTGTTTATCATAAACTTCTCTGACTTACTATGGGTATAACCAGGGAACTTGATCGTCTATCCAGCCTTCACTGTCACACTGAGCATCCTCCAGCAACCAAGCTTAGACATCTTCATTGACCTTGAGTTCCTCACCTGAAAACTCGTCACCTACATCATAAGGTTTAAACTACAAGCCTAATGCTTAGTAAGGAATGCAACACTAACATGGATGCATTAATGCATAATTTAGGAAAATCACATGCTCATAAGTCTTTTCTTGTTCATGTCCTTGCTCGTAATCATCATTCATAGTCATGGATCATATTCATCATTCATAATCATTGATCATATTCATTGTTTAGGTTGTGTGGATCAAGAGAGGATTTGTGCCGGTAAAGGGGGTTCGACAGTGAGTTTGATCTTGTTCCCTACTGCGGGTCGTATTCATATGTCCTTCTTTGGACTGTGACATACGCCGAACCGCCCCCAACCCTCACTTAATCCACGTTGCATAAATCTTATAAATATACATATATACATACATATTTTGTTCATGGAAAACATGCGTTAAAACATTTTCTTATGCTTGAGAAACATTCATGATGCATGAACATGAGAGCTTTTAACTCATCAAACTATGACAAGGATCATACCAGAGCAGACAACTTCACATTCACTAACAGGTCATCACATAGTATAACTCGCAACATACATAAATCCTTCGAGTGCAGACAAGCTCATAATCATAATGTAAACATTAGACATCTCTCCCTAGTACTCCCACGATGTAGGGCTCTATTAGCCGGAAATCTTAATACATTCACTTACCTGGTCTCCTTAGCACTTGAGCTCCTTTCTCTTCAAACTTCTTCACCTAAACATTTACATTGCAGTAGTTAAAACAAAATCCTAATAGTTCTAATCTCGAGTTATCCTAAGATCTAATAGCTAAGAGTCCTTCCCGAGTTCTTAGTTTAATACTCAATGTAACCCGAAATCCCAAAATCAAAACAGACGAATTCGATAATGATAACTCAGGGTTGGTTGTTTTAAATGTCCAGAATCGATTCAGAATGACATTACCAATCTCAGGTTTCAAAATGTTCTTATCAATACTCGGCCTTTGAAGAATCCAAAACTTCAATACAGAGCTGAAAAAAGAGCTAATAAACTAACAGATAGCCACATTGTCTAATGCATACCTCAGGCGCAGAGTAGTCGAGTGGTGGCGGAGTAAATCGACCGTCGAGGAGAGTTTGCTGATAGCATAGAGTAAGGACTTGCGAGAGAAGAAATCGCCGGAAAGGGTGGTGTCGGCTACAGTGGTTTAAATGAGGTTTGAATCCTTTCCTTTTTTCTTTAAATACTGGCCTCAATCCTCCATTATTACAACTTTGCCACTAAACCTAGTTTAGATCCACATGTAATTAATTAAGCTTGGCATAAATCCTAAACTACGAAGATTAAATATTTATGACCGTTAATACAGTTAAGAAAATCACCTGGCCGTTGACTCGGGTGTTACAGTTTCACCCTCATTATGTGTGAGTTCAGGAGGGGGAGTATCCCTAGCCCGGTTTGGTTCTTGGTGTAACACCCCTAATACTGTACCCGTATTTCCCATATTAATTTTTCATTTCTATTTTACATTTTTAAAATAAAACTTTAAAACCTAACGTTAAAGCGGAATTGAAATCGAAACCGAAACCGGAATCGAAATCGAAGTTCGTTTGGTAAATCGTTTCAAATATAAACTAAAACTATTAATAAATAAAACTTAAAACATTTAAATATTTAATAAAAACTAAAGGAGGGGCAGAATCGGAAATGGGGCTGCCAAAAGGAGGCAGCGATCGATCTCTGTAAAATACAGAGATCGATCGCTGCTGCTTGCTTGCATGCAAGCTAACGATTTCTGCTGAAAAGCAGAAATCGATCGCTGCATGCTATGCAGCGATCCCCCTTCAAACACTCCAGCACTTCAACGCACTTCACCATTCTTTCATGCTTACACTTCAACGATTTGCTCTCTGGAATCCGATTTCCAGAGAGCAAAACTTACACTTCTTCACGCCAACAATTACCATAATTTACCACCTAAATCAAATCAATTAAACTAAAACGTATCCTAAGTTCAATCGACTCGAGTCAGGCTTTGCGAAATCCGACTGCGTGGATAGCTCTAAAAACCGAGCTATCCGTAACAACCCACAAACAATTCATAACACTTAATTTAAACAACCAAACAATTCCAGAATTTCTATAACGTTTAAATAGCGGTTCTAAACCAAAACATTTTATAACGTTCATCAAATAGTTTAAACCAAAACGTTTTACATACAATTACCAAAACGTTATCTAATCCCTATCCAGATCCAAACAACCTAAATATTCTATACAGTTATCAGATCACACATCCCAAAATAACCCCAGAGTCCATACATACATCCCCACGGGTCATATCGCGCCTCGACTACTCAGCGCACTCCCACGGCCATCATCCATCAACTGTCCCGACATCAGGAGGAGGAACGTCGTCCTCACCTGGATCTACGTCACCTAGCAGATTACCTACACCATACAGACACATATGAGATATTGAAATCTCAGTAAGCTACGTAAATGCAGATGCATGCGTGCGTATGCCATTCAGAAATCATGCTCAGATTCAGATTACAGATACAGAATTACAGATTACAGATTCATTACGTCACAGACAGACAGAATTGTCACCGAAACCTCTACCCACTAAGCGGAGAGGGCCCGTCCAGCGGTCGGACTACCCTTTCCACCTAGAGAGGGGGGGTACACGCTTGCAACACGCACAGCCGTGCCTGAGCCCCATCCCGCGTGACCAGAAACAGACAGATTACGTTTATTCATTCAGATTTCGTTACAGATTTCATTTCAGATATACGTTCATTTTCTTAAAAACACGTGCAGAAATTCCTTTTCATGACTTTCGAAAACCGTGATGCATGAACAGTTCATATCAGCGGAAAGTAAACAAACAGTTCATATCAACAGACAATATAACATAACCTATAAACAATTAACCTAACTACCCAACCTAAACAACGTAAAACAAGGAACCCTCAAGGATCCTTGATACGACGACGAAGTATGGTGTAGACCTTTCGGTCAAGCAAGTCACGAGAACTTACCTTGAGCGCGCTGGATCTCAAATTTCGTCCACGGGAGTCGTGTCGAGGGTAGCGAGAGGAGAAGAAACCGTGAAGAAATCGGAACGAACGGAGGTCGGACGGAGGTCGGAAATGGTGAAGGTCGCCGGCGGCCGAGAGAGAAGGAAACTCTCTGTCGTGCGATCCAGAGAAGAAAAGAGAGAAAGTGAGGGAGAGAAAGAGATTTGTGTTATTTTATAAAAATTGATTTGCAAATTACCATTTTGCCCTTATTTGATTTTTATATTAGTTTCGTCCTTCGTTTCGTTAATCGTCTAACGATTCGGATACTCGAAAACTTCATATTTTGCCAATAACTCCTATTCATTACCAGGGCTTTATTAAAACTGTCCGTTCACAATTTGGACCTCGTTTACTATTTTTACGAGAATGTCTTTTACTTTATGATAATAGTAATTACTCGGAATATAGCGTCACTATTCCGAAAATTCCCAAAATTTCCTTAAAATTCTAATTAATCGCTAGGATCGTAATGACGCTTTCCTTTTGTAAATCGGACCTGATTTGACATAATTACAAAATGCCAATAACAATAATAATAATAATATAATAAAAGGTCCGTACAAACCGGATATTACACTTGGTGTGTGGTATCTCGTGGGATTCCACTTCTACTAGTCATAATAAATATTTTAACTCAAATTCAAATTCTTGTCTAAGTTGTTTCATCCAATGTTAGTGAGGTAATTATCTTGTTAATGTTTTAGATAATTTTAGGTACTAAGGGAAAATTCCTTTTTCTAAGACAATAAGAAAAATAAGGTTCATGCTCACTTATCAATTAAGATTTAGAATTAAATAAACAACCTAGAAGTTCAATAAACACTAGACAACTAACTATAGAAATGCATATTTCAATAATCGTTTACACCACAATTTTCAACCAATATTCAATCAAGCTATCAACTTTAAACTATAATCACTCAAAATAATATTGATACTATCTAAATAACTCCAAAATCAGCAAGTAATAAAAGTAGAACACAAGTTTTATCAAAGTTAACATGCTGAAATTTCAAGTTAAATAGAGCAGAATTTTCACAAGTGCATAACATTCAATATAGCCGATTTAACATGCTATTTCTTAATCCTCGAAAATCAATTTGGTGCAATCAAATAACAGCATATAATAGATGAATTTATAAGCTATATCCAAGTGCAAACATTCAGCAAATTAGTATAAAAATCCGAGGCAAAATGCTAGAAAAACCGAAAGTAAGGTAACGTGTAAACCGATTTTAAACACTTGTATTTGTCATTTTTTTGCAATTTCGATTTTTATGCTAAAGTGATATCATGTAATAGATGATGCAATAGATAATTCTAGATGCTAAGAAGTAAAAACAAATATAACATTAAGCAAGAAAACTGAGGAGAAGCAAGAATGAAAAACCAAAGCTAAAGTAGACATAAACCCGATTTTATAACTTTAATCTTTAGGCCGATTTCTTGCATCAAAAAATATTCAGATTTTACCTCTAGTTATTTGACAATATTTAGATGCAAAACATGGGTAAAACATAACATTATAGTGCTAAAAAAATCGAGGCCAATATCAAGCAAAAACCGAGAGTAACATAGTCATAACCCGAGAAGAAAAGTGATGGATGTGTCTTGCTTACCTTGGCCGACATGATGTCCACATTAATTCCAAATTTTACCATGATAGTTTAAGTTAATAAATGACAAGGAATATGGCAGCAAATATCATGATAAATTTAGAACAAAATTAGATTAAAAAATAATGCTAGAATGAAGAGCGGCTTTCCCCATTTTGTGTCAACTTTTGACTAACGCCAAAGACAACTAAAACGTATTAGGGAAGCTTCCTACGCTTTGATACCACTTGACACGGAGGCCCTTAGAAAAGGATCCGTGTAAAACCCACAAATTTAGTCAAGTGAGTGTTCGGGTGTGTGGTTGTGAATATGGCCGAAAATAAGGAATAAATATGTCAATAAATGTAAAGGAAAAATGAGGTGAGTGATGTGTGTGCTAGTGGCCTAATGTATGATGCATAATGAGCATAAAAAAAAATAGAAATAGATGGGAGAAGAAGTAGTGGAATGAAGGAAATCTGTGGAGATGAAAAATGCAAGAAAGATGAAGAAGAAAATTGCAAGAAATTAAAGGTGAGGTGTGTGAGTGTGAGAGCCGAAATTAAAGGTGGAGATGTGTGTGAAAGGTGATGGAAATGCTAGAAATGAAAATACCTTCGGCGGATCCAAAGAGCTATCTTACGTTTTACGCTCTTGGATAAACAATTTTCCCGGAGGAAAAACAACCACCTAGGGCCTAGGTTTTCATCATCACTCCTAATTCTAATGGAGAAGGCGAGGGAATAGCTAAGAGTTAACCTAGCAACCCGAAGGCTAGGTTAACAATGGAGGGCTTCTCCACTTGATTCAAAGAATCAAGGAAAACCAAAACAAATAAGCTTGGAGAGAAATAGAAGTTTTATAAATTTGACAAAAGTTCCAATACATGCACCAATGCTATGCTTAAATAGGCAATCCTAAGGTGGATGGTTAGGGTTTCCATAAGGATGAATGAATGGTGGTCCTTAGATGAAAAAAGGATGGATGGCCAAGATCAATGCAAACAAGCACAAATCCTAGGAAGGAGATGAATGTCATGCCTAAATAGATTAATAGAGGGAATCTTGCCACATCATCAATCCATGAGACCACTATCTCTTGTCCTTACAAGGTTAAAAATTCAAGTTTGAGCCTCCCTTAGGTTGAAACACTATGGGCCTAAGTATCTTCAAAAAAATTGGCCAAATGTGATGCCTTCAAGTGGTGCCTCCAAATGTGCCAAGTGATGTCCCCAAGTGGGCCTCCAAATGCCTCCAAGTAATGGGCCAAATAATGGGTCAAGTAATGGATCCTAAAATTTGGGCCAAATGGTAAATCCCAACCAAGCCACCAATATGTGACTAAGTCTAAGTAAAATACTAAATCATAAAAATGACTAATGGCTAAGAGTTTGCCAAAAGAAAAAATAAAAATAAAAAAAAGAAAAATTACAAAACTTGATCTCTGGAAGACAAATTCCGGCTTCTGCTAGTCCGGCTGGTGCTCGAGGATTTTCTTCATTACATTTCGAGCTTTGCTTCCATGTGAACTCCAAATTCGTTGAACTAGCTTCCCATGCACCGTCCTCCAATAGTTCGTTACCTACACAAGAGAGCACGTAATAAGCAAGGAGAATAAATAAAGTTTTGGCCTTTATCGGATTTTCAATTAATTGAGCCTCTTGGCATGTCAATATCTGACAAGTGTTTGTGTGATTTTGTTTCCATCTTTGTAAGTGTAGTGGAATCCATTGTATTGCTCCCTTCTTCTACCTCTTCCTTGAAGGTAGAACATCCAACAATAGTGTATCATCCTCTCTTTACAGTAAGTTGGAGAGCTCTTTCTCAAGGAGAGCCAAAGACCTGAGAAGGTGCCTCATTATCACTTTCCAGACCAACGTACACCACTTCATCTATATCTCTTCATTCCCATCGAGTTAACCTTTGATTTTTGGAGGGTAGTTCTACCACATCCATGGTAAGATCCTAATAAATTTTTAGATTAATTGGAGCTTCTTTGACGGAGTTGTACATTTTGGAAAGTAGCCCATTTTTTTAAAAAAAATTGTTTGCAACCGAGAGCATTTTTGTGCTTCCACCTTCTTTACGATTTTGAAGCACATCAGAAGGGGTCTTGTTCACTCGTTGGAAGATCTATTTGTTTGAGTTAATTGGAGTAATGAGACAACTGACTATGTCATTTTCCTACGCGCAAAACCCAAAACCTAATCAATGTCTTTATTTTTATGGTTTTAGCGATCACCGAGTATCACTTTATAAATGCATATGGCTATGATATTGTGTGCTTGGAGTCCGTGAGTGGCTTCATTTTCATTGAGATTTTTCACAATATACAGTTGGGTCTATTTTACTTATACACCACACTATAGTGGAAGATTTTGATATTTTTCTTACTGATTGTTTATCAAAACTTTTTTATGAAAATGTTTTATGCTTGGCATGCTTCCACATTTTTCTTAAATTCATTGTTGAATGTAATATTTTACCCTTACAGAGTTAGTCACTCATCCAAAAAGATTTCTTTTCTTTTTTTCAGGTAAGATTCATATTAGCGGAAGGAAGCTATTCGCGGAAAGAGATTTTATCTCTTTTCTTTCCTTCCATTTTGATTGGTTTATTTCTCTTCTTGGTGAAGTTCACTCTATTTATTTTCTTCTCTCATATTGGTCTGTAATTCTATATTTGAGTGTTACGTATTTTATTTTGTTGCACAGTACTATTTGGATTATATTGGTGCACTAGCTTATAATTTTATGATCGTTATGTAGACTTCACTCCATCTCGTGTGGAACAGCTCAATCTATGTTTAAGTCTTCCACTGCAAAACTGGCATTCAACTAGGCAATCTGGTCCTCTTTTAGGTTCGGGTCGTGACCTAACCTCATAGTGTAAGAATTCATTTCAAGAACGGTGTTGAGTGAGCACATATAACTTCTTCGACTATGGCAGGAGAATTCATATAATGAAATACCTAATGGTGGAATATAGCTATGAAATTAATTTGGAAGAAATTGAAAGACCATTAAAGTTATTTTGCGATAGTATGTTGATAGGTTATATTCTGATAAACAACACGAGTTTGACTAAGTCAAAACATATAAACATCAAGTCCTTGGTTGTTTAAAGAAGAATTCATAGTAATTAATTGTCTATAAAGAATATTGACGCAAACTTTATTATTGTGGATCCACTAATTAAAGTAACAGCCAAAAGTCTTTCATGACCATATAGCTCATTTAAGAGTTGTATCATTTGATGATATTTTAGTTTAGTGAGAGTTGTGTTTCAATATACTTAGCGATGAACATTAGTTGGACAATTTTATTCTATGGATTAAAGAATTTGGTTTATTTGATTTTACTTTAACACTTAATTATTAATCTCATAAGGAATAAGGTTGGAACATAAAGAAATAGACATGTTGTGATCACATTGCATTTAATTTTCTTACTACTCATTTATGTTTGATCTATGACATTTGCTTTAACAGGTAAACATGACTATTGATGGACTTAGTTATCTATTGTAGTGTAATGAAAATCATTTTGATTTTATATTGATATGATTGATAGACAAGATTGCTTAAAATGTTTTTTGATAATAATAGCAATTAATGAGCTCACAAGAATATTTGATAAAATATAATTGTGAGAAAATTATATGAACCAAGTGGAGATTATTTAATACAATTTATAATTAAATGTTAGACACATATTCAATTATAATTATGTATTTGCTATCATAAAGTCAAACTCTATTAGAGTGTAAGATTTTATGTTTAGATAAAGGTTTGTCGGGCTTATTTTGATGATATGGCAAACTTAAACCCGACATAATTAAGAAATATAGGGCTACGGTCACTATAAAATGGTTGATAGCTTCCATTAAGTTAGTCTTCTTTATGCTAAGAGAACATTAAAAATTGATTTTCTCTTGGGAAAATCTTATGGATTTAGAATATCATAATCACTAATTCTATATATAAATACGAGTTTCAGAATTAAACTCGATTACAATTTTTACATTCTAGAAACTATCTTTTAAACATGATTTCATGGATTCAAGTATGTTCCATAAATATTTTATCTTTGCCGAATACAACATGACGATTACAATTTTGATAATACAGAAAATAACTCATTTTGTGTCATTTGGTATCGAAAAAACAAAGAGGAGAAAAACCTGAACACCAGACTCGTGTTCAGAGCATGATGACTTCGCATGCGGCTCCTCTTCTCTGAGGCTGGCTGACTACTTGGTGCGATTGCTGATAGGAGACAAGGCGACGACGGTTGATTTCTTCATGGCTGGCGACATGGCAGAATACCTAGTCTTCTTCTTCTGCGAAGAATACAAACGGTAGGAAAGGGAAAAGAAACTTGTTTTTTTCTTTTTCTTTAATTTTCTTTTTCCAAAATTTATAATTTTTTGATAATAGAAAAAAATTGTTCGAACAGCCAGAATAAATATTTTGGCAAATTTTGAAACTTGAATTTTATATCCATCCCTTGAGGTATTGATAGAAAAAACCCAAGCAACTAGATAATGAGATTTACGTGGGAATTTCTAATATGAAAAAGTCATAAACATAGAATGTATTTAGTAAATTAAAATCAAGATACAATTATATTTTTTGGCCCAAACATAAATTTATAATATTAAACTAAAATTCTAAAAATGATATTCACAATGCGAGCTTGTCAGTCCAACCCAAATTGTGCGATGCAACGAACTCTAACAATTATTAACTTGACTCTATTCATCCTATTATCGCACAAGGATTGCATTTATTAAAAAGTTAATAAGCGTTTTACAATAAAATGTGTTTAGGATTCTGAGTAATATTGCATTTGCATTATACACTCTAATCTTATATCCCAATATGAGATTTACAAGTCATTCATTCATTGATAAAATTATTATGGTATAATATAAATAATTAAATTAATAAATTATAATGACTCGTAATTAAATCGTTAGGGTGTAAGATTATAAAGTAGAATTGAAGTGTTAACTTAACGTACTTAGAGTCGTTCACTTATAGTCATCTACTAGAGTCGTTTATTGGGCAACAATTTGGAAACAACTAGTCTAAGTCAACCGTTAAATGTGCCTAATTAATTGCTTTTTTGCATATTAATTTGTTGGGCAATGGGAGTCTCATTTTTTCACAAGAACCATTAAATTTTATACTGTCTAGACATATTATCTAGACAGCATTATCTAGGAAGTTTAAAATTAGGTTGAGTCTTCCCAAAATTACACTTACATACTGAATTAGAATAAAGAATTGAATCATAACTTTCTGATATACTGTCTAGATGTAGTTCTGAAATTGATTTTCAAATGTTGAAGATGAACCGAACCGGACATGAATAGTCGGTTCGGTTTATCTGTAGCATTCAACTCTTCTTGAAATTGGCCGATGTTAACTTGAATGATTTGCGTTGGAGGGGTAAACCACGAGTTTTCTCGGTGCAGGTGAGGTTGACCGAGACGTTGAAAACCCAAAGTGATGACCTTGAAAATCCAAACAACCCCTAACTCCAACTCTACCAACTCTCTCATCGTCCTCTGAACACTTCTCTTTCTCTCTCCACATTTGCAGTCTAGAGAGAGAAACATAGACAGCGTTCTTCTCTGAAACAAAAAGAAGCTTCCGTAATTTTCTCCCACAACTTTTCTTTAAAACTCCTTTTGTTTCTCCTTGGGAAGATTAGATTTTCATGGCGGATAAAGACGGTGTGGAAGGGGACAACCTTTCAGCCACAACTGATGCAACTAATTTCTCTCACTTACTGTTTTCAGATGATGGTGAGTTTGGTTTAATGGACGGGGTTGATGGTGACTACTCATTCGGATTTTCTTCCCCTCATTTTCTAGACAAAAAGCCACCCAAAATGCTCAGCTTTGGGAACTTTCAGAGCAAGCAACTACATCTTCAGAAATCTGGAATCTCTTGCAGTGATTCTTCTTCTTCTTCAGGAAACGACTGTGATATAAACGCTTTGCGTTTGGCTAATGTAAGTGACAGACTGTAGAATTACATTTCGTGTTTTAGGCCTAACGCAAGTGTATCTGACATTTGAAGGCGAAAAGAAGTGGGTCAGGGCTGGATCCCGGTATCTTCGCCGTATCTCCGATTGTGTCTAAGATGCCAAATCAGAGAACTTCGAAGAAGATTAAGTCCGATAATCCCAATTTAACCAGCCATGCAAAGGTCTCAGTTGAGGTTCTCTCTCCTTAAAAACAATTTCTAATAAACTCACGGCCACTCTTACTATACCCATCGAGATTCAAAAATCTAAATGAAGATTGAACTGTGGAGAACTTAATTTTAACTCGGTAAATTAAACTGATTAGTTTCGTTCTAGATTGCATTGCATGTCTAAGATTTTACAAATAACGAGCTCATTTGAAATGTAAACCAGAGGAAGGAAAAGTTAGGAGAACGAGTCGCGACACTACAGCAGCTAGTGTCTCCATTCGGAAAGGTGCGTCAGAAAAAATGGGAGCTTTCAGTTGATTTTTTCACCTTATTTCATGGCACAATCAATGGAGATTGTTATGAGATTCTATGGAATTGCAGACAGATACATCCTCCGTTCTTAACGAAGCGATGGGATATATTAAGTTTCTTCACGAACAGGTTGAGGTCCTGTGTTGCCCATACTTTCAAAATCTGCCATTTTTATCTGTAAGTGCTTCTAGCTCACTTCCTTGTCTTCTTCTTTTCAACAAATCATCTGCAAAAAGAAACTTCTGCTTTTAGATCCCTACACACATCCAAATATGGGGCCCAATCTGGTTGAATGAACGGTTCAGATTTAATTAAGGACCAGGGTGTACCTGCACCCACGTATCTACTAAAAGTATATACGTGTTTGCTAAAAGGGGGATAAGGTCTTTCTTTTCTCATTTGTCAAACTCAAAACAGTGACCGTTCAATCTAACTTTAATTACTAGTAAAAATAAAACTTTCCAACATAAATAACTTTAGATGACCTGAAAAAAAAAAACCTATAGTTCCAGAAACTTGTTTTCGATAAATTTTCTATCTTTTTGACATTTGCTGGTTCATGAGATGCACGATAGGGTAATAGAGGCGAAGAAGAGGAGGCAAAAGATACAAACTTAAGGAGCAGAGGGCTATGTCTGGTTCCAGTAGAGACTACTTTAAACATGGCGAACAACAATGGCGCTGATCTCTGGTTACCTGGGATGAAGAAAAACTCCACAAAGCACTGAGACTGTTCTGAAACAGAGCTTACTCCTCTATTTTGGCTTTTGTAAATGTTCAACTGTCCATATTACGTTGGCAAATATTGACTGTTTTCTGAAAAAGGGTCATGTCAGATTTGACAGGAAAAATGGGAAATCAGATCTTTTAGAAAGGTCAAAAAAAAAGGAGCAAACGCTGATTTGTGGAGGTGGATTTGGTCTGTTGTAATGGGTCCAGCTTTAGCTTTTCTGTAAGCATCTAAGATGGCTTTGGAGAAGATGACGATGGTGGATCCAATTATCTGTCTTTTTGGTTCTGGAATCTAACATCAAATGTGAAGGTATCACGGTCCAACAAGGTTATCCTAAAACACCAAAATGAAGTCATAGATTATTTGTTTGATTCAAAACACTTCCACTATAATAGAAATCTAAGCATTGAAATGTGGTTTTGATCCTCGAATCTGATTATTCTAAAATATACTTTTGCCATTTTCTCAGTAGTGGTTGAGGTGTCGAATTCACTTGAATATGATGTCAAGAAAAGGAATTTTAGGCATTAAAACATAAACTAAAGAGAAACACATATATAGATAGAGATATAGATATGTGTGTGTGTGTGTGAAAGGTTAACAGATGATAAAAGAGAACAACTTATTCTAGTTTTACAAAATCATGTACTTTACTTCTTCTGACTTGATTATAGTTTTTTATCATTGGATTACATGTCAAACAAGTAATCCAAACATAAGTTCATCAAAGTTTTTTAAACTTAAAAGATATTTTTTTTGAGAAACTCATGGTATTAACAACAAACATATATTTGAGGCTAAAAACTACGATGTAGATACTAATTGTTTGTATTTCTTACAAATTAGTTCTTAAGTTTTTTTTTTTTTTCAAAAGGATACTCTACCTTTAAGTTATTAACAATTTAGACATTTTTATTAATTTGTTCATTAAATCTAATATGTACATACCCCATTTTCAATTTAATCAAGACTTTTTACCTAATTTTTAGACCCTTTTGTCAATTTCTAACCAAATTTCCTACTCAATCGATGTTCTTTTTGTCGATTTTCAATCTTTGTCCCAAGATCGAAAAACTTTGAAACTGCATCGAAAATTGCTAGAGGAGTTAGAAATATGATTAAATACCTGATTAGATAAAAAATGTCTCATGTTGATTTAAAGAATAAATTGACAGTTAGGTTTAAATGACTGATGAATAAAAAGTGAAAGTTCTTTTATCAAGAAAAATAATTTAAAGTTTACTATGTTAATGACCCTAAACTTTAGGTTTTAAATTTCACTTTGCCTTAAATATATAATACAACTTATTTAAGAGTATCTACATGCATAAAAGATAAACTCCTATAACATCATGAAAAGTAGGTTTTGGTACTATAAATTAGATAGTTTCAATCTAATACGTTGCTGGTGAAAAGACCATTAAGAAGGAAAGAAAGAAGGATTTTGTTAACTTGTTTATCTTCTTCAATTGGGAAAAATTACAAAATCCAAATGTATAGAAATCTGGCTACAATAAATAAGGCTGAAAATGTGAATTGTTGCGAAATATTAAATTCATCTATCAACAACAAATTTCAAACCTAGTAGTTTAAAAACTTCTTAATTCAATTCCAAGTGGTTGAGTATGTGTGCCAAATAGTTGCCAGATGGTAGGTAGGAAGGAGTAATAAGGTTTGTTTCAATCTTTTTGTAAATAAAATGAAAATTAATCTCAATTAGTTTGGTGCTTTTCAACCATGTGAATAACATCTTGGTTACCACAATGAACATGTGTAACATCCCAAATCCTCATAATATAATATTGTTTGTGTTGGGTCAAATCTTTCACGATTTTATTTTTGGAGTTAGCCTAAAAGACGTTATACTAGGTATGAAAGAAAATTTTACATATAAACCATTTACTTTCTACTCTCCAACGATATAAGATTGTGTACCCCCGCTGATATGGGTTGAACCCTGACATTGGAGCATCTTGTTTTTCACATGGCGAGTTCTCAAAACTGAAGATAAATTAGTTTTGGTGTTTTTTTTTTTAAACGTACAAGATTTGTTGAAGCATTGAAGTAAAGGTTAATTTTTTGGATGCAAATAGCAAAATTTAACTCAATTTCAGTCCTACAAAGCCCAATTAGAGCGTTGTAGTGCTTAAGCGAAAGTGGAGAACAACAAGAGTGGTAGAGTTACCATTCAGAGTTGTAGTGCCAAGAAGAAGATTTGCAACCCAAAAGAAAAGTGCTGCAACACCTAGTCAAAAAGTTGCAGTGCCCATAAAAAAACACCTCGATCCGAGAAATAGCGGATAAACACTTATGTATGGTGTTGTTGTAATACCCGGTTCTATCAAACCGTTTCTCTATTCCTTTTAAACTAATGGCACAATTTATATGGCAATATTAAATGTAGGGTTAGTGGATGACTAGGCAAGGGCATAAGGGTAATTAGAAATTCAAAGGTGGATAACGTATTTAAGGAAACTATTAATGAAGTAGCCGCCACTGTTTACTTCATTTCCTCTCCATTCTCAGCTCCTCAGCTCAGCAGAGCGCGATAGGAGACCCCATTCGACTTCCTCCAGTGATTTCCTCCGAACTTGGTGAGTTTTGCTTCTATTTCTTGTTACATTGTATCTATTGTTGGTAGGAGGGATGATAAATGAGGTTTTGAGAAGGCGGTAAGCGAGTGCTGGTTTCGGTTTAAGTTGAAATCGGAAATGCACAATGACTAGAGTTCCCAAAACAGTTTCCCTTAGATTTCTAGTGGTTTAGAATGAAGATTAGAGGGAATTTAATGTATGCTCTGTCTATGGTTTTAGGTTTGAGTAATACCCGAAGTAGCTTGCAACCAAGTTTTTCCAGGAGACCAGGTAAGTAAAGTTTGCTTGTGCCTTCGGGCCTACATCACAAAACATTAGGGTTTGTATGCTGGAATGTGTTGGTATGTCATGCATCATTTTTTTAAAAAGTATACGAAAATGAATTTGAAGGCATGTTGGCATAGTGAGGATTGAACATATTGAAACAGCTATGTGAATCAGTTTTACTGTTAAGGGAAGTAATCCGCCCCTTAATGAGACAGTGGATATTTATACTTTGGGAGAGTTGATCCAACTTCCAATTTCACAGGGGGATCTGAACATGTGAATCAGATTTTCTGTTAAGGGAATTTATCCGCCCCTTAATGAGCCAGTGGATGTATATACTTTGGGAGAGTGGATCCAGCTCCCAATTTCACAGGGGGATCTGAACAGAAACGAAACATGAACAACTGAGTTGAGAAAGTAGAAATTGCATGATTAGGAATTTATATATTTCGGTGTTTAATTTCATTACAGTTTTACTTACTTAGCATTAGGCTAATAGATGAGTTTTGTGATGTAGGTGTTGAGGATACTGCAGGTGAATTTCCTGATTGCACAGATGATTAGATGTGGTTGGAGGAGCACATTCATGCCTCGCCCTGGTAAACTGATGAGGCGGGTTAACTGTTGTCTGCTATGGTGCGAGTTTAGTGGATAATGCTTTAATTTGAGTATGATGAGTTTTCATGACAGTAGAGATTTTAATATTCTGACTATGTTTTGAGTTTTACTGATACTAGAGATCTGAGAGTTTTAATTATTGGTTTTACTGGTTTTAAACATCACAATGTGAGTTGTTTCTGAATGGTCTCGATGAAGTAAGTAAATCCCTTTCTGAGTTGGTGTTGTGTATGTATAGCGAGAAGCAGTTGGAATGTAGGTTAATTCTATCGGAAGATGCCTTAAGAAAAGTCATCGGATGATGTAGGTTAATCTTATCGGAAGATGTAGGTTTAAGTCCATCGGATGATGTCTCAGTAAACTCATCGGCAGATACGAGCTGACGTCATCGGAAGATGTAGGTTTAAGTCCATCGGAGGATATCTCAGTAAACTCATCGGCAGATGCGAGCTGACGTCATCGGAAGATGTAGGTTTAAGTCCATCGGATGATGTCTCAGTAAACTCATCGGCAGATGCGTGCTGACGTCATCGGAAGATGTAGAGTGTATTTTGTCGTTTAGTTACCGGTAGATACAGTATACCGAGAGATGTCCTTTGCTTTCCATTCAGCTGACGTCATCGGCAGGAGTCTTCTATTTTGGTTGTTTCTTTCTGTTTCTTCCGTTGACTTTATTCATCGGCGGATGCGTTTGACATCTGCAACTTTTAAAGTATTTTCATGATTCAAACTTCTATTTCTTGACCGATTATTCCTTAACATTTCAAAAGATTTCCGCTGCAAGTTTATTTTAAAAAAAAAATAAAAAAAAAAATAATATAGTAGAAATTTTAGTCATGTAAGGGCATTGTGTGACGAACCGGGTTCAGATAACTCGGGGCGTTACAGTGTGGTATCAGAGACATTCAGTTAAACCGTTCAAAAGATCACTCATCAGTGCCAATCGTTGCATGGAAGTACTCCAACAACTGTAAGTGTTTATGTTAAGTACAGTTATTAGATATTATAAAAATAGTTGACCCTGTACAGGAATATAGCAAGGATGTCCAGACGACCGGGAAGGCCAAGAGTGCAGAGAGAGACACCAACTCCGGGAAGCACAGAAGATTCTAGTGTAATCGGACAATTGACAGATCTAGTGCGACAGCAGGCAGAATTAATGCGCTAGCAATCCGATCAGCTAGGAGTACTGTTGAACTGAGAGGTACAAGGAAGTGCCAACTCGGGTTCTAGCAATGAGCATTCCGGGGATAGATTCCGGAGACTAAGACCACCCACGTTTGATAGTCAGTCATCTGATCCTGCTGTAGCTGAAGGGTGGCTTAGAAAGATTGAAAGCATGTTTAGGTGTGCCAACATTGGAGAAGGAGAAAAAGTCACGTTGGCAACCTTTCATTTAGCTGGTGAAGCTCAACTCTGGTGGGAAACAATCGAGACCACCACAGATGTTTTGACGATGCCTTGGTCACAATTTAAGGACATTTTCTATGGGAAGTATTTTAACAGTACTGTCCAGACCGCGAAGAAGTTGGAGTTTCCTGAACTTGAAGCAGACAGGGTCTGTGGCTGAGTATAGTAGACAGTTCGAGTCCCTATCTAGGTTTGCTGGGCATTTTGCTCACAAGGATGAGGATAAGGTGTTCAAATTTATGCATGGACTGAAGCCAGAAATTTACCGAGGGGTTAAATTCTGTGGAATCAAGGGCTTGACCTTCAGTGAGGTTGTGTCCACTGCCCTGGAAGTGGAAGAAGCTGAAGGAAAGTGTGCTAGACCAAAGGAGGTCCCACAAAGGTTTAACCAACCACACCAACAGAGAGGAACGGAGAGGCCGAGTGAAGGCCAAAATAGCCAAGGAGTAGGGGGAAAGGTACAGAATGTCAGGAAATTTCCCTAGTGTCCCAAATGTTTGAAGAACCATCCGGGAGAATGCAGACTGGGCCTTGGAAAGTGTTTCAACTGTGAGGAGGTTGGACACACGTTCAAGGAGTGCTCGAAGCCTAGAATCACCAGATGTTACAATTGTAACAAGGTCGGCCACATTAGCAGAGATTGTCCGGCTCCTAAGAGTGGCCCTACTATGATCAAACCAAGAATATTCTCCATGACAGAGTCGGGTGAGGAACAGCCTGCTGTGGTGTCAGGTACTGTATTGATCAACTCTGTGCCTGCTTTTACTTTAATAGATTCTGGTGCCACACATTCATTTATAGCATCTGCTTTTGCTGTTAAGTTAGACGTACAGTTTACCCCTTCCATGCATGTGTTTAATGTTGCATTGCCTTCTGGTGAACGCATGCACTCTAACCAAGTGATGCTTGGCAGTGAAGTGTTAGTAGGGAATGTAAGTCTACCTGCTGACCTTATAATTATGGATATATTAGGATTTGATGTAATCCTAGGAATGGACTGGCTGTTTAAGCATCATGCCACAATAGATTGTAGGACTAGAATAGTTAGCTTCCAACCCCCTGGTAGTTTGAAACACACCTTTCAAGTCTCAAAGAAAGGTAAGGAAATGTCTGTGATGACTTCTATTAACACAAGACCCTCCCCTTGCAGAGAGTATTTGTGCTTTTTGGCCAGTGCTTTAGACACACAAACAGTAGGAAAATCAAGCCCCAAAAATGTTTTAGTTGTCCAAGATTTTCCAGAAGTATTCCTAGATGACCTTCCTGGTTTGCCATCAGATAGGGAAATTAAATTTGTTGTAGATATTTACCCCGAAGCCGAGCCTGTGTCTAAGAATCCATATAGATTAGCTCCAACTGAACTTAAGGAATTAAAGAAACAATTAGAGGATTTGTTGGAGAAGGGGTTCATACGCCCTAGCTTTTCACCATGGGGTGCACCTGTCCTTTTTGTCAAAAAGAAGGATGGATCAATGCGTATGTGCATAGACTACAGAGAATTGAATAAGTTAACTGTCAAAAACAAATACCCTTTGCCGAGAATTGATGACTTATTTGACCAGCTTAGGGGTGCAAGAGTTTTCTCTAAGATTGACCTTAGATCCGGTTATTACCAGTTGAAGGTTAAATCTAAAGATATCCTAAAGACTGCCTTTTGCACAAGGTATGGACATTATGAGTTTTTGGTTATGTCTTTTGGTTTGACAAATGCACCAGCAGCCTTCATGGATCTCATGAATAGGGTGTTTCACGAGTATTTGGACAAGTTTGTCATAGTATTCATAAACGACATTCTGATCTATTCTAGAACTAAGGATGAGCATGCAAGGCATTTGAGTTTGGTGTTAGGAGTACTTAGACAGCACCAACTTTATGCTAAGTTTTCCAAGTGTGAGTTTTGGTTGGACAGAGTTCACTTTCTTGGTCATGTGATCTCTGGTGATGGGATATCTGTCGATCCAGCCAAGGTTCAAGCAGTTAAAGAGTGGCCCCAACCGAAGAATGCTACAGATATTCGAAGTTTCCTCGGGTTAGCAGGATATTACAGAAAATTTATTGAAGGATTCTCAAAGATTGCAACACCCCTCACTCGGTTAACTAGGAAAAATATCAATTATGCTTGGACAGAGGAGTGTGAGTCCAGTTTCCAGACCTTGTAAAAGAAACTGACCAATGCCCCTATATTGACCCTACCCGATGAGAGTGGAAAGTTTAGCATTTACTGTGATGCTTCCAAGATTGGTCTTGGATGTGTGTTAATGCAAGGTGGAAAGGTTATAGCTTATGCTTCTAGGCAGTTAAAAGTGCATGAAAAGAATTACCCTACACATGACTTAGAATTAGCTGCTGTGGTCTTTGCATTAAAGATTTGGAGGCACTACCTGTATGGGCAATCTTGTGAGATATTTTCATATCATAAGAGCCTGAAGTATATCTTCACACAGAAGGAACTAAACATGAGGCAACGTCGATGGTTGGAATTTGTAAAAGACTATGATTTTGAGATTAAATACCACCCCGGCAAAGCAAATGTCGTGGCTGATGCTTTGAGTAGAGTGACCCCTTTAGTTTCTGCTTTGACTCTAGACATACCGATAGCTTTAGAGACAGAATTCCAAAGATTTAACCTGGAAGCTGTGTCTAGTGTGTCAGCCATGCTTTCGGCCATATCTTTGAGGCCAACTATTTTGGAGAAAATAAAGGAAGTTCAAATGAATGACACTGAGTGTAATAAGTATAAGTTGTACATAGATTCTACTGATAAGTCGGATTTCAACTGCTCAGCTGATGGAATTCTCAAGTTTCGAAATAGATGGTTTGTTCCGGCTGATATTGAGCTTAGGAAGGAAATCCTATCTGAGGCTCATTCCTCCAGACTTTCTGTTCATCCTGGTAGTACGAAGATGTACAGAGGACTCAAGCAACATTATTGGTGGCCAGGTATGAAGAGAAGTGTGGCGGAGTATGTGGAGTCATGTCTGGTCTGCCAGCAAGTTAAAGCTGAACATCAGAGGCCTGCTGGGACATTACAACCTTTACCAGTTCCCGAATGGAAATGGGAACAAATAACTATGGATTTTGTTACAGGACTACCTAGAACAGTAAAAGGACATGATGCAATTTGGGTGATAGTTGATCGTTTAACCAAATCAGCTCATTTCCTACCAATAAAGATGACTCACTCGATGGATCAGCTTGCTGAATTGTATGTGCACGAAGTTGTTAGACTGCATGGTGTTCCAAGCACCATAGTTTCAGACCGAGACTCCAGATTTACATCTAAGTTTTGGAAAAGTTTACACAAGGCTATGGGGACACAGCTTAGTTTCAGCACAACCTTTCATCCTCAAACCGATGGACAATCCGAGAGAACTATCCAAACGTTGGAGGATATGCTCAGGGCTTGTGTACTGGAATTTCAAGGTTCTTGGAGTAAGTATTTACCATTGGTTGAGTTCTCTTATAATAACAGTTTTCAGGCAACAATAGGCATGGCACCATACGAGGCATTGTATAGACGGAAGTGCAGATCTCCATTGTATTGGGATGAAGTTGGAGAAGCACAGTTGATTGGTCCTGACATTGTGCAGCAGACAGTGGAGAAGATTGCTCTTATCCGACAAAGGATCTTAGCAGCTCAAAGCCGGCAGAAAAGCTATGCAGACAAAAGACGAAGAGAATTAGAATTTGATGTTAGTAATGAAGTTTTCCTTAAGGTGTCACCTTTTAAAGGAGTTGTGAAATTTGGGAAAAGAGGCAAGTTAAACCCCAGATATATTGGACCTTTCCAAATCGTGAAGAGAATTGGGAAGGCAGCATATCAACTTTAGTTACCAGCCTCTTTGGAGGGAATTCATAATGTGTTTCACGTTTTAAAGAAATGTGTTAGAGATCCTTCGCAGATTATAGAACAGCAGAACATTGAAGTCCTTCCTACTCTTACTTATGAGGAGAAGCCAGTAAGGATCTTAGATTATGCAGTAAAGGTATTGCGCAACAAGGAGGTTCCACTGGTAAAAGTCTTATGGCACAATCAGAACATAGAGGAGACAACTTGGGAGCACCAGCAAGACATGATGGACCAACATCCAGAATTATTCAGGTACTGAATTTTGAGGACAAAATTCTTTAAAGGAGGGTAGATTGTAATACCCGGTTCTATCAAACCGTTTCTCTATTCCTTTTAAACTAATGGCACAATTTATATGGCAATATTAAATGTAGGGTTAGTGGATGACTAGGCAAGGGCATAAGGGTAATTAGAAATTCAAAGGTGGATAACGTATTTACGGAAACTATTAATGAAGTAGCCGCCACTGTTTACTTCATTTCCTCTCCATTCTCAGCTCCTCAGCTTAGCAGAGCGCGATAGGAGACCCCCTTCGACTTCCTCCAGCGATTTCCTCCAAACTTGGTGAGTTTTGCTTCTATTTCTTGTTACATTGTATCTATTGTTGGTAGGAGGGATGATAAATGAGGTTTTGAGAAGGCGGTAAGCGAGTGGTGGTTTCGGTTTAAGTTGAAATCGGAAATGCACAATGACTAGAGTTCCCAAAACAGTTTCCCTTAGATTTCTATTGGTTTAGAATGAAGATTAGAGGGAATTTAATGTATGCTCTATCTATGGTTTTAGGTTTGAGTAATACCCGAAGTAACTTCCAACCAAGTTTTTTCAGGAGACCAGGTAAGTAAAGTTTGCTTGTGCCTTCGGGCCTACATCACAAAACATTAGGGTTTGTATGCTGGAATGTGTTGGTATGTCATGCATCATTTTTTTAAAAAGTATACGAAAATGAATTTGAAGGCATGTTGGCATAGTGAGGATTGAACATATTGAAACAGCTATGTGAATCAGTTTTACTGTTAAGGGAAGTAATCCGCCCCTTAATGAGACAGTGGATATTTATACTTTGGGAAAGTTGATCCAACTTCCAATTTCACAGGGGGATCTGAATATGTGAATCAGATTTGCTGTTAAGGGAATTTATCCGCCCCTTAATGAGCCAGTGGATGTATATACTTTGGGAGAGTGGATCCAGCTCCCAATTTCACAGGGGAATCTGAACAGAAACGAAACATGAACAACTGAGTTGAGAAAGTAGAAATTGCATGATTAGGAATTTATATATTTCGGTGTTTCATTTCATTACAGTTTTACTTACTTAGCATTAGGCTAATAGATGAGTTTTGTGATGTAGGTGTTGAGGATACTGCAGGTGAATTTCCTGATTGCACAGATGATTAGATGTGGTTGGAGGAGCACATTCATGCCTCGGCCTGGTAAACTGATGAGGCGGGTTAACTGTTGTCTGCTATGGTGCGAGTTTAGTGGATAATGCTTTAATTTGAGTATGATGAGTTTCATGACAGTAGAGATTTTAGTATTCTGACTATGTTTTGAGTTGTCTCAGTAAACTCATCGGCAGATGCGAGCTGACGTCATCGGAAGATGTAGGTTTAAGTCCATCGGATGATGTCTCAGTAAACTCATCGGCAGATGCGAGCTGACGTCATCGGAAGATGTAGGTTTAAGTCCATCGGATGATGTCTCAGTAAACTCATCGGCAGATGCGAGCTGACGTCATCGGAAGATGTAGGTTTAAGTCCATCGGATGATGTCTCAGTAAACTCATCGGCAGATGCGAGCTGACGTCATCGGAAGATGTAGGTTTAAGTCCATCGGATGATGTCTCAGTAAACTCATCGGCAGATGCGAGCTGACGTCATCGGAAGATGCCTTAAGAAAAGTCATCGGATGATGTCTCAGTAAACTCATCGGCAGATGCGAGCTGACGTCATCGGAAGATGTAGGTTTAAGTCCATCGGATGATGTCTCAGTAAACTCATCGGCAGATGCGAGCTGACGTCATCGGAAGATGTAGGTTTAAGTCCATCGGATGATGTCTCAGTAAACTCATCGGCAGATGCGAGCTGACGTCATCGGAAGATGTAGGTTTAAGTCCATCGGATGATGTCTCAGTAAACTCATCGGCAGATGCGAGCTGACGTCATCGGAAGATGTAGGTTTAAGTCCATCGGATGATGTCTCAGTAAACTCATCGGCAGATGCGAGCTGACGTCATCGGAAGATGTAGGTTTAAGTCCATCGGATGATGTCTCAGTAAACTCATCGGCAGATGCGAGCTGACGTCATCGGAAGATGTAGGTTTAAGTCCATCGGATGATGTCTCAGTAAACTCATCGGCAGATGCGAGCTGACGTCATCGGAAGATGTAGGTTTAAGTCCATCGGATGATGTCTCAGTAAACTCATCGGCAGATGCGAGCTGACGTCATCGGAAGATGTAGGTTTAAGTCCATCGGATGATGTCTCAGTAAACTCATCGGCAGATGCGAGCTGACGTCATCGGAAGATGTAGGTTTAAGTCCATCGGATGATGTCTCAGTAAACTCATCGGCAGATGCGAGCTGACGTCATCGGAAGATGTAGGTTTAAGTCCATCGGATGATGTCTCAGTAAACTCATCGGCAGATGCGAGCTGACGTCATCGGAAGATGTAGGTTTAAGTCCATCGGATGATGTCTCAGTAAACTCATCGGCAGATGCGAGCTGACGTCATCGGAAGATGTAGGTTTAAGTCCATCGGATGATGTAGGTTAATTCTATCGGAAGATGCCTTAAGAAAAGTCATCGGATGATGTCTCAGTAAACTCATCGGCAGATGCGAGCTGACGTCATCGGAAGATGTAGGTTTAAGTCCATCGGATGATGTAGGTTAATTCTATCGGAAGATGCCTTAAGAAAAGTCATCGGATGATGTAGGTTAATCTTATCGGAAGATGTAGGTTTAAGTCCATCGGATGATGTCTCAGTAAACTCATCGGCAGATGCGAGCTGACGTCATCGGAAGATGTAGGTTTAAGTCCATCGGATGATATCTCAGTAAACTCATCGGCAGATGCGAGCTGACGTCATCGGAAGATGTAGGTTTAAGTCCATCAGATGATGTCTCAGTAAACTCATCGGCAGATGCGTGCTGACGTCATCGGAAGATGTAGAGTGTATTTTGTCGTTTAGTTACCGGTAGATACAGTATACCGAGAGATGTCCTTTGCTTTCCATTCAGCTGACGTCATCGGCAGGAGTCTTCTATTTTGGTTGTTTCTTTCTGTTTCTTCCGTTGACTTTATTCATCGGCGGATGCGTTTGACATCTGCAACTTTTAAAGTATTTTCACGATTCAAACTTCTATTTCTTGACCGATTATTCCTTAACATTTCAAACGATTTCCGCTGCAAGTTTATTTAAAAAAAAAAAAAAAACTAAAAAAAATAATATAGTAGAAATTTTAGTCATGTACGGGCATTGTGTGACGAACCGGGTTCAGATAACTCGGGGCGTTATAGTTGTTATAACGACCCCTTATCTCAGCAAGAGATTGTCCGCTCTGGGGATTGGGTTGCAGCCCAATATCCTCCCCTCACGGCTTTGTTTGGCGAAGACTTCCCAGTCGATCACCCAACTTGGTACTACTTTCGCCGAAGCACTTTTAACTTCGGAGTTCTTATGGGACCTGTTGCCAATTGTGCTCCAAAACGCGTCTTACTATCTTGGGAGGGTCTCCTTACATATGTTTCATTTCCATATACTTCCCCAAGCGATGTGGGATTGTGACGACCCCCTTTTACAACCCGTCACCTTCCGGTTCGCCCGCGCGGACGTACCGCCATCCGGGTTCCGGTTCGTGCAGCCATCGTACTCATACGTACACATCCGGGTCATCACAATCAGCCCCCCTTGGGTGCCCAACGTCCTCGTTGGCCACAATTCTAATTGGGTACAGGCTCTGATACCATTTGTAATGACCCCTTATCCCAGCAAGATATTGTCTGCTCTGGGGATTAGGCCGCAGCCCAATATCCTCCCCTCACGGCTTTGTTTGGCGAAGACTTCCCAGTCGGTCACCTAACCTGGTACTACTCTCGCCGAATCACTTTTAACTTCGGAGTTCTTATGGGATCCGTTGCCAATTGTGCTCCAAAACGCGTCTTGCTATGTTAGGGGTCTCCTTACATATGTTTCATTTACATATACTTCTCCAAGCGATGTGAGATTGTGACGACCCCCTTTTTACAACCCGTCACCTTCCGGTTCGCCCGCGCAGACGTACCGCCATCCAAGTTCCAGTTCGTGCAGCCATCGTACTCATACTTACACATTTGGGTCATCACAGTTGTAGTCATAGAAGCAGAAAGAATGAGCGCTCGAGAACTATTAAAACAGCACTAGCAGTGCTAGTGTGGACAATTAAGTGAAAATTAGAGAGATAGTCGAGCAATAAAAAAGGGAGATGATGACAACTAAGAGAGAAGAGCGACAACGATAAAAATTACGTGAAAATAAACTCTCACTTAACAAGCATACAAAATATCAACTAGACAAAGATCAATTACCCTAGTTTTCATTCTCAATCTCTCTCTTTTATTTTTGTTCTATAATTTCCATTATGGCATAGAGTTATTTAATTTTATCCGTGGTTTTACATTCCACCATGAAGTGACAAAAGGTCATGAACTACCACATCAATGGCTTAAAATTCACAAAAGCTCCTAAGCCATACACTTCAATTGGCCTCCTCTAATAAATAGCATACCATCTCACTTGTGAAGGCATCCCAAAAGAAAAAGCTCCTAAAATTTTCTATTGGAAAAGTGAGTGAACTCTTATAGAGAACAAAGTTTCTAGAGAGTTTTGTCTAAGGCTCTTCTTGGTGTACTTAGGGTTTAGGTCGTGAAGAGTCTATGCCAAAGGCTCCCGTAAAATTATTTTACATATTTTATCTTGTTCTTCTCCAACCATGGATGTGAACTAATTGCAAACCACGTAAATCTATGTATCTCATTTTATCTATTTTCTCACTTTATTATGTTTTTATCATTTCCTTGTTCACATGGAAGTTAGTGGTGTTGTCACGACCTGGGGATGAGCTAGAGCAGAAACATTTGGTCAGGCGACTCGATTCCTGGCAAGGGAACCCGATCACCCAGCCATGACTAGATTTGATAGTTGAAGTCTTTAAATTAAATACAAGCCAAGCCAACATAATAAAATCGCAAGCAAATAATGCAATATAAAATAATACTTAACATAATTCAACCATGTGGGAAAGGAAATGAAATCCAATTCATCCAAATAAGTTTACATGTCTAAATTAAATTACTGAATCTTTAAGGAAATACAAATAAAGTTCTAAGAGAAGTTCAATAACTAACATCCTCTCCTAGATCTCCACTAAAGCTATTCACTATTCTCTTTACCTGGATTGAGAGGAGATTGTTGGGGTGAGCGACTAACTCAATAGAAACGTTATACCTAATGCATATCGTTTTAAAAATGGGTTTCTATCTTTATTTCAAAATCGTGATTGAACTTCAAAACTATATATGAGTTACAAAACTGTTAAGGAAACCTTTTTTCTTCTTCTTTTTTTTTTATCATAACTGACTCCACGAGCCCTAAGTGAAGTAGTTATAAAACATGTCACATATATAGGTGGCTATACAACGAAAATTAAGCTCACCATTTTCCACAGAAAACGTTCTCAGTGAAAATGGAGGGTCACACAAGAACCACTCTAGCACAAACCATAGAAAGACATGGATCCGAAAACCCAACAACATCTCATAAGACCAAAGGAAATCGTGACAGCAATACGAAGATCTATATCATCACCCGAGTGATCGGTGATCTATAGTCAGCCACGACATCAAATTTTGCCAAAAACCAAGGAGCACATCATCACCACCATACTACCAGTTTTTCATACGTGCAAACAATATCACTTTCACTCAACATAATGTGTAAAAGGGTACTCTCGTGATACTTTGACGCCAAGACTGCTCAAAGTATCAAGACAGTTTATCCTCCCAACAGAACACGCAAAAATAAATTTCATGTATGCTATAATTTAAACATGAGAAAACCATACGTACCTATACGTATAAAATGACGTACTAGCAATCAGGCCTCATCATACTTTTACATATGGCAACCCACCTAAATAGCAGTTTAAAAAAAATGTTATGCAATGTATAAATCATAAAATCTCTATCTTGACGATGAGTACTCATCTTCCTTACAAGAGCGGCAACCTCTAGCACTGACTCAAAATCAGCAAACTCATCCGAGCCTAAAAGAAAACCAAACTCATGAATATCTTACTTAACTCTAAGGGAAATATATAGGTGGGGTCCTATACCATGACTAGGAACCCACTCCGACAACATTATAAATAGACACGAACTTTTAAGTAATTAGTCCAGGGCCCGGAACAGATGAACTAAAATAGGTCCAACAAGTGACACTAGATAATATGATGATATAAGTCCAAATTTATTCCCGACAGCAATAAAATATGTATGCTTATGCTCAACAATTGATAATATTTTATGAAAGAGATTAATAGAAAATGTAGTCGAACACAACGGGTTCGTTCATTATTTAAAATCCCGACATTCGGCGGTCGCACGCCATGATTTAAAAACATCGACGCTCGATGGTCGTAGCCACATAAATACCCTGGTCAGGTTTAACACTCATAAGTGGGGCTCGACCCATCGGTCGACACTTTATACCTCTTGGGTTTCAACCTCAAATGCAGTAATGGTTGACATTTCCTCTTGAGGCGTCGACATATTTTTAAAATAAAAATTCATGCGGTCAACACTTCCTCTTAAGTGTCCACACTTCAAACTCTTTGTTCTCGCTAAAATACAGTATCGGTCGACTCTTCCCTCGAAGTATCAATCGCTTAGTCGATTCTAAGGAAGAGGAGTTTGTGAAACTCGCTCATCCCTCTTTTTTTTCGCCTCCAAATGGTGATTAAACCTGCATACACTCTAAAAATTCTAACAATCCAAAATAATCAAACGAATTTTTTGCTCCATTACTCGAATCCATTCACAAACCAAAACCCTAACTTGTAGCCTAAAAAATGAGGGCTTAGAACACTAACCTTCGAATCGTCTTCACAAATGTTGGAGATGGAGGCTCGAACAACGTTTTG
The DNA here is from genome assembly GCA_022432975.1 of Begonia masoniana. Taxonomy (NCBI): domain Eukaryota; kingdom Viridiplantae; phylum Streptophyta; class Magnoliopsida; order Cucurbitales; family Begoniaceae; genus Begonia; species Begonia masoniana. The sequence goes on along the minus strand of CM039509.1, from coordinate 25,676,357 downwards.
CTACCCTCGAAGGTTGGCAATTCACACACCAAACTCTCACTTCGCTCTCTCCATCTCTTCTTCATGTGGCAGCTCTAAATGAAGAGTTGGTTTTGCTAAACCCTTTTATCAGCCTTTTCCTATATTTACACTTTAACCCCATTATAACTTAATTCATTTACTTCTCATTTAATTATTCGCTACTTTGAATGTTATTCCAAATATTTCTCATGGTAAACTTTCAATTACCCGATGTTACTTTTCTTCAAATTAACCATATGATAATTTACCTAAATATTAAATTGACCAAAATTTCTGAAAAATTCTATGTGCCTATAAAAGAAAAAACAAGTCAACTCATGTAAGTTGTCAATCAATAGCTCAAAATTTGACACATAGAAATTAATAAATCATAAAAACAAAAAATTTTATTGGTGTAATTATACTATGTAAATTATGGTTGTAGCTGGAAAGCTTTTACATGAATTCTATTTGAAGAAAAAAACTATACACTCTTCAAATCCAAGAGGACAAGCCCATTAAAGAATAATTGTTTGAATTTAATAGAATTATACTTGATCTAAGAATAGATGTCGAATCAAGCAATAATTCTATTATGTTTGTTACCAAATTCTTATGAACACTTCATCGATACCAAGACATATGGTCATGATAATCTTACTATAAAAAAGATTATGGTGGCCTTGAACTCTTAGAAGTGGAAGAAAAAAGCAGTGGAAAGTATAAGTGAAGATTTTGGTTGCAAGAGGAAGAATCGAAAAAAAGAGTCCAACAAATGAAGCTTCTAGTAGCAAAAGTAGATCAAAATCCAAATCAAAGTCAATGTCAAGAAAGATCAAACTCTATCAATGTCATAAAAAAAGACATTTTAAAAGAAACTTTTCAGAGCATAAAGTTATAGGAAAGGAAGCAACTTCTAAATCTAGAAATGTAGTAGAAGAAAATGTAAATGATAGTGTAGATGTTCTTTCAGTATCTGAGCATAAATCTACAAATGATTGAATTCTTGTCAGGTTGTTTTTATAACATGTGTACCAATAAGGAATTATTTGTGGTATACCAAGCCTTAGAGGGAGGAAAGGTTTTTTTAGTAAATAACAAAGCGTGCAAGGTCATTGGTATAAACACAATAAAGATAAGATGTCGCTAGAGTTGTGAGAACATTGCCAGAATTTAAGAAGAACCTAATTTCCTTAAGCATGCTTGATGCAAACGGCTATAGTTGTAAAGGTGAAAATGGCATCATATGAGTCGTAAAAGGTGCTCTTATAGTGATGAAAGGTAAAAGGTAGTTATCTGTAACACCCGAATTTTTGGATTTTTGGATTTTCCCCTATGTAAGGGCACTTTTGTAAAAATAGCAAATTAAGCTTGTTTTACGAATGGAAAGTTTCATTAGAACCCTGGTGATAAATTAGAATATTTGGTGAAATAAGAAATTTCGAAGAAACCAAATCGATAGATTAATTAACGAATTAAGTAAATGATTAAATAAAAAGGCAAAAGAGTAATTTGACAAGTTAATAAAATAAAACATTAAAACCTTATTCTTCCTTCCCACAATTCACGATTTCCTTTCCCCTCGAGAGAACCCTTTTCTCCCTTCTGGCTATTTCCACTCTTCCACGGCGGTTTCTTCATTCGGCCGACGACGACCCCTCTCTGGTGAATTTTCTTCCTCCGTTCTATTCCACAATCGAACCTAGGTAAGAATCTAAGCATTCTAAAGTTTAGTTTTCGGTTTTGAGGTCAACATTAATTAGGGTTTGAGTTAGGTTTTGAAGAAATATATCGTTTAGGTTAGAAATTGTTAGTTCTATGAAATTGATGGTTATTAATGATGAATTTATGATGGTTGTTGTTAGATTAGGTTGAAAATGGAAAGTTATGTTAAACTTGGAGGTTAAACGATGTAAATTCCATTGATGGCTTGTTGGGGAATTGGTGAGCACAATATGCTCGATAAATTGCCCGAAAGATGTAGATATAAGTTCTAGAGAAATTTCCCTTAAGTAGGAGTTTCGTTTAGCTTTGAAATTCAATTATTTAGGGCCAATTCTCATAATGGTAATTGTGGAATGTCATAGGTGAACGAAGCTCACAGACGGTACACAGCTCGCTAGGGACGCCAGGTAAGTCTTCGTGTTTGTTTGGCAGATTGGCCTACACCATAAGTCGAGTTCGTCGTTGAGGATTTTGGTGCTATGTACTTTTATATGCTTTGGTTGGGTAGTTTAAGGTTAGTTGTTTTTATAGATTATGCTTGCGATGTTTTGATAGTATCCACGTTGTATGTTTATATTATGTCATTTACTGTACATGCATCACGCTCTTTCAAAATAGCATGAAAATAGATTTCTACACGTGTTAAGAAAAGAAATGAATTAAAGAAATTAATGTACGTAATCTGGTCACGACGGGGTGGGATTCAGACTTGGTTGTTTACGGATGGAAGCATGTTTTTCCCCCGGTAGATGGAAAGGGCTGTCTAACCGCCAAACGCGCCCTCTCCATCTGGTGAGAGTTAGACCTCGGTGACATTATGTTCTGTAATGAAACGATGAAAATGTCTGCATGATTTATGAACCGCATATGCACAGTATGCATTTGCACTTACGAAGCTTACTGAGTCTTTAGCTCATAGTTGTCTTTATGGTGTAGGCAATTTTGATACAGGTGAGGATGAGATTCTTCCACCCGAAGCTTGATCTGGTTGAAGAAGAATGCCCGTGGGAGTGCGTTGGGTAGTCGGTGCATATTTTGACCTGTGAGAATGTAAGTAAGTGTTTTGAGGGTTTTCGGATTGTTTTAGGCTGATGGTAGACTAGATAAGAGAATTGTATAGTTGAAACATTTTATGATGTTTGGTATCTCGATAGTAGATAAATTGATGTTTTGGTAAACTCAATTTATAAAATGTTTTGATAAGCTTTTTATTTGGATTTTTATGGAAATTGAATGTGTAGAGATGAAATGTTATTTCGATGTTTTCTGGAAGTTCTGGGTGAATGGTGTGTAGGTACAAGGGAAAGAATATGAAGGCAGCTCTCTGGACAAAATCCAGAGAGCTAGCCGATCGATCGCCAGGATGGGGTGATCGATCGGGTAATGCAAGGTTTAGAGTCGGGATTCTATAAGTTTTTGGTGGTAGTTCAAAGTATGGATGTAACGACCCGGGGAGGATCGCCACGAAATTCTTGACTTTATATAAACATTAATTCATATTTGAACTCCTTTCTCCTTTTCTGTTTTTTTTTTTTAATAACAGTATACCTAACAGGCTTAAAGACTTCAACTTAACGGATGGAAAGTTAGTCCCTCGTACATGTTTCCAATCGACGTACAAGTTGCATGGGTCTGCATGCATCAACCGATAGACATTGCATCTTCCAGATGGCACGTGCACCCCACATGACTCATTTAAACACCTATCGGCAGATGCAAATACCCGCATCGACCGACGATCTCGTGTGACGCATTAAAACATCTACCGATAGCTTACAAGTTCTATATCATCCGATCACTAAACGACAAATTATCATTTACATCATCTGGCGAGGAAATATACTTCATCTTCCGGTGAAATGGGGAAACATCATCCGATGGACATGTGCTCCCCACGTGCATAATTAAAACATGACCCGGTCACTAAATGACAAGGAAACCCTCACATCATCCGATGGCTAAATACTCTGCATCTGCCGATCGCTAGACGACAAAATGGTACTTTCATCATCCGATTGCTAAACAATCTACATCTGCCGATCGCTAGACGACAAAATAGCACTTTCATCATCCGATGGCTAAGCACTCTATGTAACGACCCCAGCCAGGAGCCGTCACGTGATCATAATCTTTCATTAATTGTTTGCTTGAGTTTTTCTATTATTGCATTCACTTACCTTTTCTCGTCAGACATTTACGTCGCGTATATTTTTTTTTCTAAACTGGAAACAGAGACGCCGAACTATTAAGGAAAATGAACCTCTTTCGTGCTCGACTTCCTATACCACGTCGGTTCAAACATTCACAGAGTCGAGCGACTAGGCTCGGTCATCGGTTTCTAGACAAATTCGAGCAGGGAAGAAATGTCCCCAACCCTCTCGGCATGATTCTACTCGGGTTTGCATGGGTTGCATGCGTTGGCAACCCTCAGAAATTTAGTCGTCTGGTCGTCACGTGCAACGCGCGTGACTTGCTTACATCGCCTAATGGAAGAGATCTTCCGGTGGGCACGTGGGCCTCGCGTGCTCAGTTAAAATATCTTCTACATCATCCAGTGACATCCACCGGTCACTAGTCGACAAAGAAACATTTACATCTACCGGTGACGTCATCCGGAAGACTAAACCATCAAACTCTAACATTCGGCATCTGCCGATGACATCAGCCGGAAGACTAAACCATCAAACTCTATCACTCGGCATCTGCCGATGACGTCAGCCGGAAGACTAAACCATCAAACTCTAACATTCGGCATCTGCCGATGACATCAGCCGGAAGACTAAACCATCAAACTCTATCACTCGGCATCTGCCGATGACGTCAGCCGGAAGACTAAACCATCAAACTCTAACATTCGGCATCTGCCGATGACATCAGCCGGAAGACTAAACCATCAAACTCTATCACTCGGCATCTGCCGATGACATCAGCCGGAAGACTAAACCATCAAATGACTTCTTCCAACAGAAAAATACCACAACCCATTCAGAATGCATATAGCGGAAGACTTAAGTAACAGATCATTTAAAAGTCTATAAAATCAATCCCTAACTCAGTGAATCAACTAGACAGTCTCAAAGCTCAACATTATAAAATAATCTCATCCTACTTAAACTTTTATATCCTCTATTATACTGAAACAAAAGAGCATTAACCAGGGGTCATCAATCGCCTTTCCAGTCCTGCACTGTCATTTTGAGCTTCCACCAGCAACCAGCCTTAAGCATCCTCTTTGAACATAGTATCCTCACCTGAACCTTCTTCACCTACACCATAAGGTTCAACTATAAGCCTAATGCTTAGTAAGGAATGCATACTGACAGATATACATGAGTGCACAAATTAAAGAACGCAAGTTCATAAACCTTTCTTCATTCACGTTCATTTTCATTATTTATATGACATGTATTAAGGCAGGAGACGAGGGAGGAAGACAGGGGTACATAGTCATTTGCCTATCGCGGCAGTCATACATAATCATTTGCCTATTGCGGCAATCATAATACATCACTCGGCCTCCCCCAGTGGGAGAATTCGCGAGCCATACATATCATTAACTCGGCCTCCACCAGTGGGAGATTTCGCGAGTCATACATACCATTAACTCGGCCTCCACCAGTGGGAGATTTCGCGAGTCATACATAACATAGTCTTTTCCCCGCTCTGCACTTAATCTTGGTTACATTTGCTTTTCATGTTCTCAACTTAATCATAACATGGACACAGTGCATAGACATAAAGTTCATAGAGAGAAGTCATATCATAAGGACAAGCATAACATCTCGTAACCTAACATCTTCTTACTCCAATTCTTCATGTCATAGTAATAACTAATCATAGTCAACAGACTAACATCTCAATGATTTCCTAATACCCTTGCGGTGTAGGGCCCTAGTGGCCGGAAACCTTAATACATTCACTTACCTGGATTCCTTAGCAATCCGAGTTTCTTCCCTTTAAACTTCTTCACCTAAAACATGTACATTACAGTAGTTAGAACAAAGGTCCTATTAGTTCTAATCACAAATCGTCCTAGGACTCTAATAGCTAAAGTCATTCCTAAATACTCTGTTTGATACACCGTGTTGCCAGAAATCCAAAAATAGGCAGGCAGGTTCTACCATCGATTGAAACTGAGTTGATTACTCTAAGTGACCAGAATCGATTCGGAAATGACGTTACCACACTCAGTTTGCACAATGTTCTAATATCACACGACCATTGATAAAGACCGAAATTCAAATGCCGAGCGGAGAACAGGGTAACAACTTAATAGATAGCCACAATGTCAAAGTATACCTCGGATATGGAGTCGTAGAGGAAAAGCAAGCTGAACCAGTCGTCGGTAAAGGAAAGTTCTGGTGGCCGGGAGCAAGAACTTGGGAGGGAAGAAATCGCCGAGAGGGAATGTCGGCTACAGTGGCAATAAATGAGGTTTAAGGTTTCCATTTCCTATTTATACCTAATCCATAAATTTTAATTACAAAACTGCCACCCAACCTAGTTTTACTCAACTTGTAATAAATTTGTCTTAACATTAAATTTAAATCATAAAGGTTAAGTAAGAGGGTGACAATGAAATAGTCAGAAAATCACCTGGCCGAAATGTCGGGTGTTACATCCACCCCTCCTTAAACAAAATTTTCGTCCTCGAAAATTGCTCAAGCAAACAACTCAGGATATTTGTCCAACATCTCCTGCTGTCCTTCCCATGTGGCTTCTTCAATGCCGTAATTTGTCCACAAAACTTTCACCAATGGGATCTCTTTGTTTCTCAGAGTCTTGACCGCATATTCCAATATCCGTATCGGTTTCTCCTCATACTCCAGTGTCGGCTCTAAACCAATATCCGATGGCTGGATGACCTGCATCGGATCACGCATGCACTTCCTTAACATTGACACATGGAAGACATTATGAACTTTATCCAATGATGGAGGCAGTTGCAGTCTGTAAGCTGTACTCCCGACTTTTGCCAAGACAGGGAAGGGTCCAATAAATCTAGGATTAAGTTTTCCCTTCTTGCCAAATCTCAAGACTCCTTTAAATGGTGACACCTTTAAGAATACTTCATCCCCTACTGAAAACTCGAGTTCCCTTCTCCTTTGATCTGCATAACACTTCTGCCGGCTTTGTGCAGTCATCATTCTTTTTCGAATAGTGGCAATCTTATCTGGCATTTGCTGCAGAATATTAGGTTCAAGAAGTTTCGTTTTAACAACCTCGTCCCAGTAAAGAGGTGACCTACATTTCCTACCATACAGTGCTTCATAAAGTTAGAACATTTTAGGATGTTTGGATCTGATAGTAGATAGGTTTATGTTTGATGTTTTAAACGTTTTTGGAAACCTATTTTATAAACTGCTTTTGTAAAGTTTTCATTGGAACTGCATGGTAATTTAAAATAAGAGGGATTGTCGATTTTTAAACATATCGACGCAGTTCGTTTTTACGAAAGTTTAACTTATGTTTAGGCCATTTAGTTAGGATTGCTAAATTGTGAAGTGAGTTAAGTTTTGTTGAAATGTTAGAGTTTATGGTGTGCAAGAATGGATGAATGCATGAAGAAAAAGTGAACTATTGCTCTCTGGAATTTTGGATTCCAGAGAGCATTTTTATGAAATGTAAAAGAGAAAGATGAAGAAGAAAGTGGCGACTGGGCGCGGGAGGTGAAGGGCAACTGATCGCCCCTCCTTGTCTTGATACAGCGACCGATCGCTGGCACAGAGTGGCGACTGATCGCCCCTGCTGTTTGGAGCATCAGCGATCGATCTCCTGAATTTGGAGATCGATCGCCCCTCCCTTTTGGTTGACTGTTTTTACAGTTTTGTCCTCCCCGTATTTTTAATTGTTTTAATTGATTTTAAGATTTATTTAATTAGTATATGTTTTGTTTTAAGTGATTTAAAGACTAGATTTTAATTCCAACTTCAATTCTGATTTCGATTTTGATTTAAATTCTGCCTAGAGTTTATTTAAAGTATAGGGATAAAAAAAAATATGTACGGGAAATCGGGTACAGTATTAGGGTCGCCACAGTTATGGTATCAAAGCCCCAGATTTTAAAATCGGTTCTGTAGACTGCTCGACTGCACAGCCACTACACGGACATTCTTCATCAACTGTAAGTATGTTTATAGCTTTATTTGATTTCATGTTTTATATAGAGTATTTGTTTAACTTTTATTGGAGTTATTTATAAAAATGGTGCGTCGAGGAAATGACCGAGACGACCGAGATGATACGATAACACCCTCAAGGATTTTATTGCCCAGCAGTCCCAGCATATGGAGCGACAGGCTCAGCAGATGGAGAGACAGTCCCAACAGCTGGGTACTATGATAGACCAAGAGGGTACTAGAGCTCGGGAGGCAGCTATTTCGGGTAACCGTGGGATGGAGAGATTCCAGAAGCTCCAGCCCCCTATATTTAACAGACAGTCTACGGATCCCTCTTCAGCTGAGGAGTGGATTCGCACCATGGAGGATATGCTGGCCTATGCGAGCATTGAGGACGGAGAGAAGGTGGCGTTGGTGACTTACCATCTAGCGTTAGATGCTCGATTTTGGTGGGATTCCGTCAAGACGACCACCGATGTGACGATTATGGGATGGGAGCGATTCAGAGAGTTGTTCTATGATAAGTATTTCAGCCATACAGTACGGGAGGCAAAGATGGTTAAATTTATGCAGTTGCGGCAGGTTAGTTCTATTGCCGAGTATGTAAGGAAGTTTGAAGCCCTTTCTCGATTCGCGCCACGTCAGGTCAGCGTTAACGAGGACAAGGTAAGCCAATTTTTACAGGGACTTAGTCAAGAATTCCGGATGCGTCTTACTATATATGGAGTACGGAATGTATCATATGACGAGATTGTGGCCAGGGCGCTTGATATTGAGGCAGTTGATAGAGATTCTGTCAAACCGAGGGAGCCATCTAAGGGCTTCTTCCGAGAGATCCGTCCTCAGTCACTGAACCGAGGTTGGCAACCTAGAGCACAGCCCCAACAGCAACAGAGGGGTGTTAAAAGTCCCCTTGAGGGAGGTAATGATCAGGGGGAAACAGATACAGGGGACTTCTCAGATACCTCTTTGCCCTAAATGCCAGAGGGAACACACTGGCCAGTGCAAATTGGGCACGAGTATGTGCTATCGGTGTGGAGATACGGGCCATTTCATCAGAGATTGTCTGAAGCCCAGCCGAGATCTGTCAGGCGGTGATCAGAGGAGAGTTATGCCGAGGATCTTCTCATTTATTGAGCCTGGCGATGTCGACGACGAGGCTCATCCTTCTGTGATAGCAGGTACTATATTGATTATGGGCACAGCTGTTTTTACTTTGATGGATACGGGAGCTACGCACTCCTTCATATCGACTGCATGCATGACTAGATTGGGATTAGAGTCTGAGTTAGCTGTGGTCGAGTATAGAGTGATGCTGCCTTCAAGAGAGCTTAGGCAGTCAAAACGTATTCTCCAGGGCAACGTCATCTCAGTGGGGGATATTACCCTTTATGCTCGTTTGATAGTTATGAGAATCGAGCGGTATGATCTTATCTTAGGAATGGACTGGCTTTCACAGCATTTTGCCACCATCGATTGTCGATCCGGGATTGTGACTTTTCGACCCCCGGGTAAAGCCGAGTTTTCTTATCAAGCGATGAACCGATTGAGTGGATCACCTATTTCTTATTCCATGAAGGTCAACGAGTAGTTTAAAGGTGCGTGCTCTATTTATTTGGCCTAAGTATTTGATATTCAGTTACTCAACGGAGTGAAGCCGAGTGACATTCCTATTGTCAGAGAGTTCTCTGAGATATTCATTGACGATCTTCCCGGATTACCGCCGGACAGAGAGATCGAATTTACTATTGATGTTTATCCAAATGCCGCGCCAAGGTTTAAAAACCCATATCGGTTGGCACCAGCCGAGTTGAAAGAGCTGAAGACTCAGCTTGACGAGTTGTTAGAGAAGGGTTTTATTCAACCCAGCGTTTCACCCTGGGGTGCGGCCGTTCTGTTTGTCAAGAAGAAAGACAGGACCCTCAGAATGTGCGTCGATTACAGAGAGTTGAACAAATTGACAGTGAAGAATAAATATCCGTTGCCTCAGATTGATGACCTATTTGCTCAGTTACAAGGTGCCCGAGTATTTTCCAGGATTGACCTACGCTCGGGTTACTATCAGTTGAAGGTCCGGAAGGAAGATATACAGAAAACGGCTTTCCGAATGAGGTATAGGCATTATGAGTTCCTTGTCATGTCTTTTGGACTTACTAATGCCCCTGCAGCATTTATGGATTTGATGAACCGTGTCTTCAAGGAGTATCTGGACAAGTTCGTTGTGGTTTTCATTGACGATATCTTGGTCTATTCCAAGACGAAGGAAGAGCACGAGGAGCATTTGAGGATTGTATTGCGAATCCTGAGTCAACGCCAGTTATATCCAAAGTTTTCTAAATGCGAGTTTTGGCTAGACAGAGTGAGCTTCCTTGGCCATATTATATCGCAGGATGAAGTTTCTGTGAATCCGAGCAAAATTCAGGTGGTCAGAGATTAGCCACAGCCGAAGAACGTACGAGAGGTGCGTGGATTTCTCAAATTAGCCGGTTATTATTGGAAGTTTATAGAGGGATTTTCGAAGATCGCAGTTCCTCTTTCATGATTGACTCGGAAGAACGAGAGATTTATATGGTCGGCTGCTTGTGACGACAGTTTTATGGAGTTAAAGCAGAGATTGACCACCGCTCCAGTATTGGCGCTACCTGTTGAAGGTGACAAGTATAGTATTTATTGTGATGCGTCTGGAGTTGGATTCGGTTGTGTATTGATGCAGGAGGGGAGAGTTATTGCTTATGCTTCTCGGCAGCTGAAGCCGTACGAGCAGAATTATCCTACGCACGACTTGGAGTTAGCAGCTGTGGTCTTCGCACTGAAGATATGGAGACATTATTTATATGGACAGCAGTGCGAGATATTTTTCGACCACAAGAGCCTGAAGTATTTATTTACGCAAAAGGAACTGAATATGAGACAGAGAAGGTGGCTTGAGTTCGTCAAAGATTATGATTTTGATATCAAGTACCATCTAGGAAAGGCAAACAAGGTTGCTGATGCTTTGAGTAGAGTGCCTTCTACGAGTCAGCCTTTACTAGCAGCGATGTCAGTTACGTTGCGGTCTGAGATCGAGAGGTTCGATGTGGAGATAGCGGCAGAGTTGTCCAGTATGCTCACAAGCATTTCTCTCATGTCGACTATTCTGGATAGGATACGCGAAGCTCAGTAGAATGATACGGAGTGTGAGGAGCTTCGATCGAGCATGACGTTGGGTGACTCGTCGGATTTCCACTTATCAGATGATGGTATTCTAAAGTTCAGGCATAGGTGGTACGTGCCTAACGACGAGGAGCTGAAGAAAGAGATATTGGCTGAGGCACATTCTTTGGCACATTCTGTACACCCGGGAAGTACTAAGATGTACCGGGATTTAAAGCAACATTTCTGATGGCCGAACATGAAGAGAGAGGTCGCCAAGTACGTTGAAACCTGTTTAGTCTGTCAACAGGTAAAGGCAGAGCACTAGAGACTGGCCGGAACATTACAGCCACTGCCGATTCCGGAGTGGAAATGAGAGCAGATCTCCATGGATTTCATTGTGGGGCTCCCGAGGACGACGAAGGGCCATGACGGCATATGGGTTATTGTGGACCGATTGACAAAGTCGGCTCACTTCTTGTCTGTGAAGATGACATCTTCTATGGATCAGCTCGCCGAGCTCTATGTGCAGGAGATTGTTAGACTTCACGGCGTGCCAGTTTCGATTGTCTCAGACAGAGATCCAAGATTTACATCAAAGTTCTGGAAGAGTCTGTACAAAGCTTTGGGGACTCAGCTTAATTTTAGCATGGCGTTTCATCCTCAGACTGATGGTCAGACGGAGAGGACGAATCAGATTTTGGAGGATATGCTCAGAGCTTGTGTGCTGGAGTTTCAGGGCTCGTGGAGCCGATATTTGCCTCTGATTGAGTTCTCGTACAACAACAGCTTCCAGGCTACCATTGGCATGGCACTGTACGAGGCTTTGTATGGTCGGAAGTGTAGGTCTCCGTTATATTGGGACGAGGTGGGCGAGGCCAGCGTCGTTGGTCCTGAGATTCTACAGCAAAAGGCAGAGAAGATTGCCATTATCCGACAGCGTATTGAGATAGCTCAGAGCCGACAGAAGAGCTATGCTGACACCAGACGGCGAGAGCTAGAGTTTGAAGAAGGCGACGAGGTTTACCTTAAAGTTTCTCCGTTCAAAGGCGTTATGAGGTTTGGAAGGAGGGGAAAGTTAAACCCTCGTTATGTGGGGCCCTTTCCTATTCTGAAGAGGATCGGGAAGATGGCGTACAGATTAGAGCTTCCTGCTTCTATGGAGGGTATCCACGACGTGTTTCATGTATCTATGCTTCGGAAATGTTTGCGTGATCCGTCGCATATCGTGGAGGCAACAGAGATCGAGGTACAGCCTACCTTGACTTATGAGGAGAGGTCGGTACGTATTTTGGAGTCTTCCATCAAGGTATTGCGCAACAAGGAGATTCCGCTAGTCAAAGTCCTATGGCGGAACCACGAGGTGGAAGAGGCTACCTGGGAGCGACAGCAGGATATGATGGCTAAGTATCCTGAGTTGTTTGTATGATTTAATTTTGTGGACAAAATTCTAAATAAGGTGGATGGAATATAATACCCGGTTTTACGAGATATTAATATTATATTATATGATGGCATTTTTGTAAATATGTCAAATCAAGTCCATTTTTCAAAAGAAGAGCTTTATTACGATCCTAACGATTAATAGGAACTTTAAGGAATTTACGAGAATTTTCGGAGTAATAACGCTATATTTCGAGTAATTAAGTTTCTCGTAATATAAAGGACGTTTTAATAAAAATAGTAAACGAGGTCCGTTTTGCGAACGGACAGTTTTAATAGAACCCAAATAATAAGATGGATTTATTGGTGAAATAAGGAGATTTGGAGAAACCAAATAGTTAGCCAATTAATGAAACGAAGGAAGAAACAATAGAAAATCAAAGGAAGGGCAAAACGGTAATTTGCCAAATATATATTATAAAATAACAAAAACCTTTCTTTCTTCTTCACTTCTCCTCTGTCGCGTGAAAACCCAGATAGCTCCTTTCTCTCTGCCATCGGCGATTCAACCTTTCCGACCTCCGTTTTTCCTCCGTTCTTCACGTTTTCTCCTCAAATCGACGCTCTAGGTATGAATCTATAGTTTTAGAGCGTTATTTTTTTATTTTTAGAAAGTTATACGCTTAGGTTAAACGATTAGGGTTTTGATAAAAACGCGATTTTGGGTTCAAAATTTATAGATTTGCCGTAATTAAGGATATAGTGAACGTATTGGATGTTATTGGAGGAAGTTAAATTGATTTTTGGAAAAAGTTAAAAATTGGAGAATTTTCGGGTTTTAAAGAAAACTCGTTAATTGTGATTTTGAACTATCGAACACTAATTGGTGGTTTAAATGCTTCGATTAGTTAAGTTAGAACTTTTAGGAATTTTCTTAATTAAGGATTTTGTTAGTTTGGCGTTAAGTTGTTTAAGCTTGTTTTAACGTCAATTTTGGTGGAATTGTCTAGGTGAACAACGCTCGTGGACGAAGCTTGAGCTGCAACGAACACGAGGTAAGTTCTCGTGATTTTCTCTGGTCGATTGGCCTACACCGTACGTCGAAGTCGTCTCGAGGAGTTTTGGTGACGCGGATGTTTAAATTGTTTTGGTCGGGTAGTTAGGATTAGTTCTGTATAGGTTAGGCTTTTAAATGCTTTATTGTCTTGATGGTACGAATCATGTATGTTTACTTTTTGTCATATTGAACTATTCATGCATCACGTGTTTTAAAAGAGCATGAAAATGAATTTCCGCACGATGTTTTAAAGAAAATGACGATGTGGCCTGGAGAGGGGCTCGACCTATTGTGAAGATCGACTACGGGTTTGTCACAATACTACATCTAACACGTACTCATACAGTTATACAGTTATAGGTCATGCGAGATGGGGCTCAAGCACGGCTGTTCGTGTTGTAAGCGTGTACCCCCCCTCCTCTAGCTGGAAAGAGTAGTCCGACCGTTGGATGTGCTCTCTCCGGTTAGGGGGCTGAGATCTCGGTGACACCGACAGAGTAAAGATAAAGAAAATGCTGCACGATTTCTGAACTCATAAGCATAGCATGCATTTACATTTACTAGAACTTGCTGAGATTTTTATCTCATAGGTGTCTGTATGGTGTAGGTGACTTCGCCATAGGTGAGGATGTGATCCCTCCACCTGAGGAGTGATGCAGTTGATGGAGGATGGTCGCGGGAGTATGTTGGCGCAGTCGAGGCGCATTTTGACCCGTGGGGACGTATGTATGGTGTTTTGAGGGTATTGAATTATGTATAAAGTTGGAATATTTTAGGATGTTTGGATCTGATAGTAGATAGGTTTATGTCTGATGTTTTAAACGTTTTTGGAAACCTATTTTATAAACTGCTTTTGTAAAGTTTTCATTGGAACTGCATGGTAATTTAAAACAAGAGGGATTGTCGATTTTTAAACATATCCACGCAGTTCGTTTTTACGAAAGTTTAACTTATGTTTAGGTCGTTTAGTTAGGATTGCTAAATTGTGAAGTGAATTAAGTTTTGTTGAAATGTTAGAGTGTATGGTGTGCAAGAATGGATGAATGCATGAAGAAAAAGTGAACTATTGCTCTCTGGAATTTCGGATTCCAGAGAGCATTTGTATGAAATGTAAAAGAGAAAGATGAAGAAGAAAGTGGCGACTAGGCGCGGGAGGTGAGGGGCGACTGATCGCCCCTCCTTGTCTTGATACAGCGACCGATCGCTGGCACAGAGGGGCGACTGAACGCCCCTGCTGTTTAGAGCATCAGCGATCGATCTCCTAAATTTGGAGATCGACCGCCCCTCCCTTTTGGTTGACTTTTTTATAGTTTTGTCCTCCCTGTATTTTTAATTGTTTTAATTGATTTTAAGATTTATTTAATTAGTATATGTTTTGTTTTAAGTGATTTAAAGACTAGATTTTAATTCCAACTTCAATTCTGATTTCGATTTTGATTTAAATTCCCCCTAGAGTTTATTTAAAGTATAGGGATAAAAAAAAATATGTACGGAAAATCGGGTACAGTATTAGGGTCGTCACAGTTCAAAGTATGGATGTCGTCCTAAGTAGTGTGGCAAGGATTCTTATAAATTTCGGTTAAGTGTTTCTGTAAGAAAGTCATCGTCCAAAGTCTGTGGACGATAAAGTTCAGTTAGGTATTCTGGCAGAGAAGGTCATCGTCCAAAGTCATGGTCCAACGTTTGTGGACGATAAAGTTTCGGTTAAGTGTTTCTGTAAGAAAGTCATCGTCCAAAGTCTGTGGACGATAAAGTTCAGTTAAGTATTCTGGCAGAGAAAGTCATCGTCCAAAGTCTGTGGACGATAAAGTTTCGGTTAAGTGTTTTTATAAGAAAGTCATCGTCCAAGTCCCGAGGACGAAAAAAGTCCAGTCTGTGGGCGAGAACCGTCGTCCATTCTCGATGATTCTGTGGACGATAATGTCGTCCCTTTTCGTGGACGAATGAGATGAAACCCGAAAGGAAATTCATTACCGTCTGCTTTATAGTCGTCGACCAATTTCTTGACAGAAGCCACGTCGACCCCTACTGTACCATTCGTCCAAACCTGATAGAGAGAATTAGCTACCCCTACTGTTTAAATTGAAGAAACCCGAGAGGAAAAATACTATTCCTTCAATGAAACAAATAGGAATAGTTGACAACCCCCACTGTTCACTTTGATGAAACCCGAGAAGGAGTGTTGTCTCCCGAAAAGAATTGTCGACCCCCATTGTTCACTTTGATGAAACCCAATGAGTGTTGTCTGTCGAAAGTAGTTCCGACCATATATAGCAAAGTGTACGGTCGAAAAGTGTCGGAGGGAAATGTTTAGTGTGCACATTGGATAATTGGTTTGCAGACGGAGTGAATTTGACCACCAGTATCTTTTGTAACACCTTTTCCCGTACGAAATGGAAATCATTCTCTACATGTTTGGTCTTAGAGTGCAGAATAGGGTTGGAAGCTAGATATATGGCACTCAAGTTATCACACAGAATTAGAGGTACAGTAAGAGAATTGATACCGAGTTCCTTTAGTAGGGACTGTAGCCATAAGACTTTTGCTGCTTCATTCGCAACACTGTGGTACTCAGATTCGGTGCTAGATCGCGATACCACCTTCTGTTTGGTGGATGACCAAGAGATGAGATTTGCACCGAGAAAGATACAAAAACCACTGGTGCTTTTGCGATCGTCTGGGCAGGAGGCCCAATTCGCATCCGTATAACACGTCAAGGCAAGTGAAGTCGATGGTGAGAAGGAAATACCAAGTGAAAGTGTACCTTTGAGATATCTCATTATTCATTTGACCGATTGCCAGTGAGTATCTGAGGGAGCATGCATAAATTGTGATACCTTGTTTACGGTAAAGGCAATATCTGGTCGTGTAAGGCAGCAGTACTGAAGACCACCAACTATGCTTTGGTATAAGAAACCATCAGGTAAAGGTGTCTCGGATTTGAAAGATAGCATAGGACCAGCCACCATGGGGGTCGGAACAGGTTTGCAAGATCCCATATTTGCCCTGTTAAGTAGCTCAGATATATATCAAGATTGAGAGAGATTCATACCAGTGGCTGTCTTAGTGACTGAAATGCCAAGAAAATAAGACACCGGTCCAAGGTCACGAACTTTAAACTGAGAATGTAGATATGCCAATAGCTGGTCAACAAGAGTATGGGAATCACCAGTCAGAATAATGTCGTCCACGTACACAAGCATGATAATAATGGCCGAGGACGAACGACGAATGAAAAGAGATGGGTTAGACTTGGATGTGGAGAAACCCCAGTTGATTAATGCAGTGTATAACTTAGTGTACCAAGCTCTGGGGGATTGTTTTAGCCCATAGAGAGCTTTATGTAAGAAACATACAGCCGACGGTGAATTGGAGTCAATGAAACCTGGAGGTTGTTGCATGTACACGTGCTCGGTCAAATCGTCATGTAGGAAGGAATTACTAATATCTAGCTATCTGATAATCTAGCGAAAAGAGATAGCCAAGGAAAGTATTGTCCGAACTGAGGTCGGTTTGACAATCGGACTAAAAATTTCAACATAATCACTACCTTATGTCTGTTGATACCCTTTGGCTACAAGAAGAGCCTTAAACCAAGAGATGGTCCCATCAGAGTTCAATTTGGTCTTCAATACCCATTTGCAGCCTATTAATTTTGCACCTTGTGGGAGGGGAACTAAAGACCAGGTGTTATTTTCTTGAAGGGCAGTGATTTCCTCTTTCATGGCATTAAGCCAGTGAGGAAATTTGGCAGCTTGGCTAAAAGTTTGGGGTTCAAGAGTTTGCTCAATAAGAAGGGCTTTTGGCTTAAAAATACCTGCTTTGGAATGAGTCGTCATAGGGTGAGTGTTGTGAGCAGGTTGGGTGAGGATTTGAGTGGGTATGGTTTTGGGTAATGGGGAAGGGAGGGTGTGAAGGGGTGAAAAATGGTAATCTGTAGGAGAGAGGGAGGAAATGGGTATTAAGGGAAGTGATGAGATTGTTTCAAGTGGATTGGTGGGAGGTGGGGAGGTGAGGAATGTAGGGAATGTGTAGACTGAAGGGAGAAGCATCAGACACAAGTTGGTGAATTGCAGAGAATGGAAATTGGGATTCCATGAATTTGACATGACGAGATATATAGATTTTGTAGGACTTTTGGAAGCAGATGTAACCTTTGTGTTGAGGACTGGGGCCTAAAAACACACATGGAAGAGATCTAGGTTGAAGTTTATGTTGATTGAAAGGCCGAAGAAGTGGAAAGCAGAGACAACCAAAGACACGTAGAGATGTGTACTTGGGAATTGCGTTGAACAAACACTCAAAAGGTGACTTGTGACAGAGTACAGGGGTGGGAAGTAAATTGATCAATAAGGTAGCCGTGATGAAGGCATAAGTCCAGAGTGTTTGGGGACTGAGGAGTGGAACAAGAGAGCGAGTCCAGTTTCAACGACATGTCAATTTTTTCTTTTGACTCTACCGTTTTGATTCGGAGTATACGGACACGAAATTCGATGTTGGATGCCAAGGGATTTGAACAGAGGAGTGAGGGACTGGAATTCACCGCCCCAATCAGATTGGACGATTTTGATTTTAGTACCAAATTGAGTATTGACAAATTGATAAAAATTTGCAACAGTGCAATAAACTCCGCTCTTTAATTTTAAAGGAAAGATCCATGTGAATCGAGTACAATCATCCACAAAGAGAAGAAAATATCATGCACCAATGACGAACTTTATTGGAGAGGGACCCCAAACATCCGTGTGAATGATATAAAAAGAAAATTGTGCATGAGACTGAGAGTTTTGAAAAGGTAATTGGTGACTTTTACTCATTTGGCAGGAAGTACAAACTTGATGTTCAACTTTAGCAGAATTTAAATTACACAATTTGAGAACTCGCTGAATACAAAAAATGATGGATGACCCAAGCGAAGATGCCAAGATGGATCCAAAATAGTGGGGAAAGCTTCACTATGGGTGGCAGCGAGGGACAAAATGGGAGGGACTGTTGGCTGTGGATGAGATCGAGCAGTAGGCGACAAAAGCGGATTCAAGGAAGGCGTGCGATAAAGGCCGTCATGGAGCGAACCATGCAGCAGAATTTTGTGAGAATTCTGATCCTTTACAAAGAAACATGTAGGGTGAAATTCAACGAAAACCGAATTTTGTTGACATAATTTAGAAACGCTTAATAGATTATGATGCAAATAGGGGCTGTGATAGACATTTGATAAAGAGAGAGACCGACCAGAGGCCGGAAGAACAGCTACACCAGAACAAGAAAGAGGGACAGATGTACCTGCGGCAGTTGCAATGTGAGAAGATTCAGTTGAAGTTGTTGGAGGAGCTCGGACTGTGTCGTGAAATGATCAGTGGTGCCAGAATCGAGAATCCAAGTGGTGGTCGGCGACAGAGAAGAAGGGAGGGGAAGAATGCTGGTGGAATCTGGGAATGCAGGGTTTCGGGTCAGTAAGCGGGAAGACGGGTGGGCGATTAAAGGGTTGGGCGGGTTATGTAGATTGGGTTTGGGTCAGGTGGAGGCCAGTGAATAAGAGTATGGCAATTGGGCTGGGTCAGAGGAGAAGCCTGTGAAGTTTGCTTGGGCCAAGGGTGGGTGATGGGCTAGTGACTGCAACTGGTAACATTTAAGGGCCGAATGGCCCAGTCTCCCACATATTTGGCAATGAGGCTTATATTGGTGGGCGGGCCGAGGACGCCATGGGTCTGCTGCAGAGGGGTTACGAGGACCGGTTTGGCTGGGAAAAGAACCAACGGCAGGAGGGCGAAAAATGGGTCGAGCCCAGGAGGGGTGAAATTTTTGCGGAAAGGTGATGTTCGCCTAGAGTTGCGCCGGCGTCGGAAAGGAAAAGCTTTGGTTTTGTTTCTCCAGGCGGAAGTCGTAGCTGTGGAGCATACTTTGAACCTCTTCCAGAGACGGTGGGTTCGATCGGGTGATGTAACACCCGAGTTAACGGCAAGGTAATTTTCTTAACTGTATTAACGGTCATAAATATTTAATCTTCGTAGTTTAGGATTTATGCCAAGCTTAATTAATTACATGTGGATCTAAACTAGGTTGAGTGGCAAAGTTTTAATAATGGAGGATTGAGGCCAGTATTTAAAGGAAAAGGAAAGGGATTTAAACCTCATTTAAACCACTGTAGCCGACACCTCCCTTTCCGGCGATTTCTTCTCTCCCAAGCCCCGCTCACTGCTATCAGTGTCTTCCTCGCCGACAACCGGTTTCTAGCCGCATTCCTCTGTGAATCCGCACCCGAGGTATGAAATGGACAATGTAGTTATCTGTTTGTGTTTGGAGCTCTATTTTCAGCTCGGCATTTGAACTCGGATTTTATCAATGGCCGAGTAGTATTAGAACATTTTAGAATCCGAGAGTAGTAATGTCAACCCGAATCGATTCTGGACATTTTAAGTAATCAACTCAGATTTAATCGATAGGGGAACCTGTTTGTTTTATTTTGGATTTCAGATTTTGCACAGTATATCAAACCAAGGATTCGGGAATGACTTTAGCTAATAGATCCTAGGATGATTTATGAGTGGAGTTTTAGGATTTTGATTTAACTACTGTAATGCACATGTTTTAGGTGAAGAAATTGAAGAGAAGAGGTCCAGATTGCTAAGGAGACCAGGTAAGTGAATGTATAGGTTTCTCGGTCATTAGGACCCTACATCAGAGGATACTAAGTAGAATGTTATGTGATGATTAGAAACTCCCTTATGCGGATGTCTAGTGTTCTTGATGACGTTTAGTTCGAAAGTAATATTCCATGATGGATAATGCTCTGCTCTGTAGCTTGATGTTTTAAGAGTTTCCATATTCACGCATCATGAAAGTTTTATGCATATGAAAATGTTTTAAAAGCATGTTTTCTCATGAACAAGATAAGATGATAAAATCCCTGCAACATGGTTGAGTGAGGGTTGGGGGCGGTTCGGCGTATGTCACAGTCCAAAGAAGGACATATGTATACGACCCGCAGTAGGTACCATGATCAAAATCACTGTTGAACCCCCTTTACCGGCACAAATCCTCTCTCATTCCACACAACTGAAATGATGAATAAGAACAATGATTATGAACAATGATTACGAATGATGAATATGGTTCATGATTATGAATGATGAATATGAACAAGAATATGAACAAGAAATGATCTATGAGCATGTTTTCTCTGAATTATGCATTCATGCAATCATGTTAATGTCGCATTCCTTACTAAGCATTAGGCTTATAGATGAACCTTATGATGTAGGTGAAGAGACTACAGGTGAAGATACTAACTTCAAAGAGGATATTTAAAGCTGGTTGCTGGAGGATACTCAAAGTGATAGTGCGGGACTGGAGAGGCGATTATGACCCCTGGTTATTGCTCCCTTATGTCAGTAAGAATATAAGAACTGGAATTATGTAGGATGGTGTTAGTATTGTTTGAGTTAACTTTTGAGTCTGGGATTGGATATGAGGATATGTTTCCTTTTAAAGGATTTATGTCATGCAAGTCTTCCGCTATTTATACTCTGAATGAATTTGTTATGCCAGTAAGAGCCTTTCTTAGCTAAGTTGTGTTATGTGAAAGTTGGATGAATCCTTTGGTAGGAGTATCTACCGGAAGATGTGTTTTCTCCTATCGGTAGATGTAGAGTGTTTAGCCATCGGATGATGAAAGTGCTATTTTGTCGTCTAGCGATCGGCAGATGTAGTGTAATAAGTCATCGGATGATGAAAGTGTTATTTTGTCGTCTAGCGATCGGCAGATGTAGAGTTTAAGCCATCGGATGATGAAAGTGTTATTTTGTCGTCTAGCGATCGGCAGATGTAGTGTAATGAGCCACCGGATGATGTACCCTTATTTCATTGGATGATGTAGAGAGCTTCTCCACCGAATGATATAGAGTTTGTAAGCTATCGGAAGATGTCTTAGAGGAACACGTGAATTTCACATGTCTATCGATAGATGTTTTAATGATCACGAGAGCTGTACGTGTCTACCGGTAGATGTCCACTACCGGATGATGTTTTAGACGTTCACAAGAGACACACGTGCTCATCGGTAGATGTTTTCTACTGAACGTCGATGAGAGAGTCACATGATATGCACGTGATAGGTCGGATAATATGCGCTTCATCCGCCGATGCATACAGACCCATGCAATTCGGGTAGAATAACGTAGGGCGACCCGAGGGCAATCCTCCACTGCCCGATTTTGTCATAGAAGCAATGACCGTGTATGGTCGCTCATGTCTGTGAATGATTAAGTAAATAATGTCATGAAGAAGTCACGTACGAGGGACTGATTTTCCATCTGTTAAGTTGAAGTCCTTAAGCCTGTTAGGTATACTGTTATAAAAAAAAACAGAGAAGGAGAAAAGAGTTCAAATATGAATTAAAGTTTTAAGACAAATCACGAATTTCGTGGCGATCCTCCCCGGGTGGTTACAATTATGGTATCAGAGCAAAATCGGGTTCTAAAACCGATTCTGCAGACTGCCTTCCAACACTGACTGTCACATGAGCACACTCCAGCAACTGTAAGTGTTTAAGATTCTAGCAATGTCATTAAGTGAAGATGCGTTTATGACTAATTGTTTAGGAATCCCAAGATGGTGAGAGGTCAACAGAGAGATGACAATGTGGATAGTCACACCATTGCTCAGCTGACTGAGCTAGTTATTCGCCAATCCCGTCAAGTTGAGCAGCTCATGACCGCCAGGGAAGAACAAGGGAATTCGAGTACGAATATTGCTCGAGAACATGGGGATGAGCGTTTTCACCGACTTCGACCCCCGACTTTCAATGGTCAAGTTTCAGATCCAGTTTATGCTGAGGAATGGATTCAAAAGATGGAGGACATGTTCAAGTATGCAAAGGTGGAAGAAGGAGATAAAGTCACATGTGCTGTCTATCACTTGGAACTGGATGCGAGGCATTGGTGGAACTCGGTCCAGAGCACGACTGACGCAGAAGCTATGACCTGGGGAAGGTTCAAGACGGCCTTTTTTGACAAGTATTTCAACCGGACTGTTCAGGCCAATAAGAAGAAGGAGTTTATGAATCTTTGACAGACTGGTTCAGTGACGGATTACATATGTAGATTTGAGGCTTTATCTCGGTTTGCATCTTGTTTAGTGGAAGACGAGGAGGATAAGATCTATCAGTTTGTTCAAGGACTGAAGCCAAGCTTGTATATGAAGGTGAAAACTGCTGGTGTCTACAATGTGCCGTATACCGAGGTCACAGCTAAGGCCCTGGAAATGGAGGAGGCTGAAATAACAGTGTATGAGCAGCGTGATCAGTCAAAGAAGATTACCAAGGATGTCCAATAGCCACCACGACCGAACAAGGGCTGGCAGCCACAGCAGAACAGGGGACCACAACAGCAGAAAGGTGTGAAGAGGCCATACAACCAGAATGATGACCAAGGAAAGGGAAAGAGGCCTCTGGCACCCTTATGCCCCACCTGTCAGAAGAATCACCCCGGCGAATGCAAGTTGCGTTCTGGCCGCTGTTTCAGATGTGATAAAATTGGACACATAGTCAGAGACTACCCCATGCCGCCAGATCCGAACCGTGCAAGGATAGCACCTAGAGTTTTTGCTATGATGGAAGATGAGGACACGGTGCCGCATACAGTGATAACATGTACCATTACGATCTGTGGTTTTGCTGCTTACACACTTATAGATACAAGAGCCACGCACTCATTTATATCAACCTTGTTTGTGTGCAATCACAACTTAGAACTTTTACCAGCCGAAAGGCCATATGATGTTATGTTACCATCAGGGAAGTCCCTACATTCTGAACAGATTGTTAAAGGTGATGTTGTGTCCTTAGGAAGTAAGAGACTATATGTAGAACTGATTGTAATTGACATGAAAGGATACGAGGTGATATTAGGAATGGATTAGTTATTTAGGCATTATGCCACAATAAGTTGTAGATCTGGGATGGTTGATTTTCGACCCCCAAATGGTGATCATTATTCCTTCCAAGCTATTCCTAAGATAAGCAAAATACCAATCATATCCTCACTAGAAATTTACTGGTTACTGAAAAATGGTTGTGAGAGTTACTTAGCTAGCATAATGGATGTTCGGGTGAAGAATAAGATAGAGTTACAAGATATCCCCATAGTCAGAGAGTTCCCTGAGGCATTTTTGGATGACTTGCCAGGATTGCCACCTGATAGAGAAATAGAGTTTGTAATTGATACATATCCCGAGGCATTACCTGTATCTAAGAACCCTTACCGTATGGCACCTGTTGAACTAAAGGAGTTAAAAGTCTAACTACAGGAATTAGTAGACAAAGGGTTTATACGCCCTAGCAGTTCCCCTTGGGGTGCACCTGTCTTATTTGTCAAGAAGAAAGATGGTTTCCTTAGAATGTGCATAGACTATAGGGAGCTAAATAAGTTGACAATCAAGAATAAGTACCCCTTACCCCGAATTGATGATTTGTTTGACCAACTATAAGGAGCAAAGGTGTTTTCAAAAATAGATTTACGTTCAGGTTATTAACAACTGAAAGTTAAGGAAGGAGATATACCAAAGACGGCCTTCAGAACCCGTTATGGACACTACGAATTCTTGGTCATGTCATTTGGACTGACCAATGCACCTGCAGCCTTTATGGACTTAATGAATCGTGTGTTTTGGGAGTATTTGGACAAATTTGTAATTGTTTTCATAGATGATATCCTGATATACTCACGGACAGAAGCTGACCATGCAGAGCATTTAAGAATAGTTTTGACAACATTGAAGGAGCACCAGCTTTATGCCAAATTGTCCAAGTGTGAATTTTGGTTGGACAAGGTTAATTTTCTTGGCCATGTAGTTTCTGCTAATGGCATATCAGTGGACCCGACCAAAATTCAGGCAGTAAAGGATTGACCACAACCAAAGAATGCCAGTGAAGTCCGCAGTTTCCTTGGATTGGCTGGCTATTACAGAAAGTTCATCAAAGGATTTTCTATGATAGCTAAGCCCCTGACGAATTTGACAAAGAAGGACAATAAATATTCTTGGACCGAAGCTTGTGAGAATAGCTTCTAGACGTATTTTGTGATGCATCAAAAGTTGGTTTGGGCTGTGTTTTGATGCAAGAAGGCAAAGTTGTAGCGTATGCCTCTAGGCAATTAAAGAGTTACGAATAGAACTACCTCACCCATGATTTAGAATTAGCGCTGTCGTTTTTGCTTTGAAGATATGGAGGCACTACTTATATGGACAGCAGTGTGAGGTGTTTTCTGACCATAAAAGTCTGAAGTATCTCTTTACACAAAAGGAATTGAACATGAGGCAGAGGCGTTGGTTGGAATTTGTTAAAGATTACGACTTTGAGATCAAGTATCACCCGGGTAAGGCTAACTCTGTAGCTGACGCATTGAGCAGGATGTCAACAACAATGCAACCCGTTGTATCAACTATGTCTCTACCTTTGAGGACAGAGATTCAGAAATTGGAGTTGGAGATAGTTCCAGAGTTATCAACCTTACTGGCCGATTTGACCATTCAACCAACGGTTTTAGAAAAGATCAAAGAGGCACAACAGAAAGACTCTGAGGAGAATAACAGCATGATGAACAAGGTGAAAGACACCACCTCCGAGTTTAGTCTTTCTAAGGATGAGATTCTGAGGTTTAGAAATAGATGGTATGTCCCTAATGATGAAGAATTACGTAAGATAATCCTGACTGAGGCGCACTCGTCTCCCTTTTCTGTACATCCTGGCAGCACCAAGATGTATCGAGACCTGAAGTTACTCTATTGGTGGCCAAACTTAAAGAGAGATGTTGCTAAGCATGTAGAGTCATGTTTGGTTTGCCAACAGGTCAAAGCCAAGCACCAACGTCCAAGGGGTACCCTTCAGCCTTTACCTATTCCAGAATGAAAGTGGGAACACATAGCTATGGATTTTGTTGTAGGATTACCTAAGACAATTAAAGGACATGATAGTATTTGGGTTGTGATTGATAGATTGACAAAATCAGCCCATTTCTTACCAGTAAGGACAACCTACTCGATGGACCAGCTTGCTGATCTTTATGTACAAGAAGTTATTAGGTTGCATGGAATCCCTGCATCTATTGTATCCGATCGTGACCCCAGGTTTACCTCCCGGTTTTGGAAAAGTTTACAAGATGCATTAGGTACAAAGTTAACCTTCAGTACTGCCTTCCACCCACAGACAGATGGTCAATCTGAAAGGACTATTCAGATACTTGAAGACATGCTGAGGGCGTGTGTACTAGATTTCCAGTCATCCTGGAGTAGATACTTACCCCTGGTTGAGTTCTCCTACAACAACAACTACCAGTCGACCATTGGCATGGCACCTTATGAGGCACTGTATGGCAGGAAGTGTAGGTCACCTCTGTATTGGGATGAGGTTGGGGAAGTGAAACTCCTAGGTCCCGAGATGTTGCAGCAGATGTCAGACAAGATTGCCAATATTAAAAGGAGAATGATTACTGCACAAAGCCGACAGAAAAGTTATGCAGACCAAAGGAGGAGAGATCTTGAATTTGCTGTTGGAGATGAGGTCTTCCTGAAGGTTTCACCATTTAAAAGAGTACTAAGATTTGGCAGAAGGGGAAAGCTTAATCCACGATTTATTGGACCATTCCCTGTTTTGGCTAGAATCGGTAGTACAGCTTACAGACTGCAGTTGCCTCCATCATTGGATAAAGTTCATAATGTTTTCCACCTGTCAATGTTAAGGAAATGCATACGAGATCCGACGCAAGTTATTGAGCCAATGGATATTGATATTGAACCATCATTAATGTATGAAGAGAGACCAGTGCAGATATTGGAATCCGCAGTTAAGACTCTGAGGAATAAAGAAATTCCGTTGGTCAAAGTTTTATGGATGAATCATGGCATAGAAGAAGCCACGTGGGAGCGACGACAGGACATGTTAGACAAGTATCCGAAGTTGTTTGTTTGATCAATTTTTGGGGACAAAAATTTTGTTTAAGGAGGGGTGGATGTAACACCCGAGTTAACGGCCAGGTGATTTTCTTAACTGTATTAACAGTCATAAATATTTAATCTTCGTAGTTTATGATTTATGCCAAGCTTAATTAATTACATGTGGATCTAAACTAGGTTGAGTGGCAAAGTTGTAATAATGGAGGATTGAGGCCAGTATTTAAAGGAAAAGGAAAGGGATTTAAACCTCATTTAAACCACTGTAGCCGACACCTCCCTTTCTGGCGATTTCTTCTCTCCCAAGCCCCGCTCACTGCTATCAGTGTCTTCCTCGCTGACAACCGGTTTCTAGCCGCATTACTCTGCGAATCCGCACCTGAGGTATGAAATGGACAATGTAGTTATCTGTTTGTGTTTGGAGCTCTGTTTTCAGCTCGGCATTTGAACTCGGATTTTATCAATGGCCGAGTAGTATTAGAACATTTTAGAATCCGAGAGTAGTAATGTCAACCCGAATCGATTCTGGACATTTTAAGTAATCAACTCAGATTTAATCGATAGTTGAACCTGTTTGTTTTATTTTGGATTTCAGATTTTGCACAGTATATCAAACCAAGGATTCGGGAATGACTTTAGCTAATAGATCCTAGGATGATTTATGAGTGGAGTTTTAGGATTTTGATTTAACTACTGTAATGCACATGTTTTAGGTGAAGAAGTTGAAAAGAAGAGGTCTAGATTGCTAAGGAGACCAGATAAGTGAATGTATAGGTTTCTCGGTCATTAGGACCCTACATCAGAGGATACTAAGTAGAATGTTATGTGATGATTAGAAACTCCCTTATGCGGATGTCTAGTGTTCTTTATGACGTTTAGTTCGAAAGTAATATTCCATGATGGATAATGCTCTGCTCTGTAGCTTTATGTTTTAAGAGTTTCCATATTCACGCATCATGAAAGTTTTATGCATACGAAACTGTTTTAAAAGCATGTTTTCTCGTGAACAAGATAAGATGATAAAATCCCTACAACGTGGTTGAGTGAGGATTGGGGGCGGTTCGGCGTATGTCACAGTTCAAAGAAGGACATATGTATACGACCCGCAGTAGGGACCATGATCAAAATCACTGTCGAACCCCCTTTACCGGCACAAATCCTCTCTCATTCCACACAACTGAAATGATGAATAAGAACAATGATTATGAACAATGATTACGAATGATGAATATGGTTCATGATTATGAATGATGAATATGAACAAGAATATGAACAAGAAATGATCTATGAGCATGTTTTCTCTGAATTATGCATTCATGCACTCATGTTAATGTCGCATTCCTTACTAAGCATTAGGCTTATAGATGAAACTTATGATGTAGGTGAAGAGACTACAGGTGAAGGTACTAACTTCAAAGAGGATATTTAAAGCTGGTTGCTGGAGGATACTCAAAGTGACAGTGCGGGACTGGAGAGGCGATTATGACCCCTGGTTATTGCTCCCTTATGTCAGTAAGAATATAAGAACTGGAATTATGTAGGATGGTGTTAGTATTGTTTGAGTTAACTTTTGAATCTGGGATTGGATATGAGGATATGTTTCCTTTTAAAGGATTTATGTCATGCAAGTCTTCCGCTATTTATACTCTGAATGAATTTGTTATACCAGTAAGAGCCTTTCTTAGCTAAGTTGTGTTATGTGAAAGTTGGATGAATCCTTTGGTAGGAGTATCTACCGGAAGATGTGTTTTCTCCTATCGGTAGATGTAGAGTGTTTAGCCATCGGATGATGAAAGTGCTATTTTGTCGTCTAGCGATCGGCAGATGTAGTGTAATAAGCCATCAGATGATGAAAGTGTTATTTTGTCGTCTAGCGATCGGCAGATGTAGAGTTTAAGCCATCAGATGATGAAAGTGTTATTTTGTCGTCTAGCGATCGGCAGATGTAGTGTAATGAGTCACCGGATGATGTACCCTTATTTCATTGGATGATGTAGAGAGCTTCTCCACCGAATGATATAGAGTTTGTAAGCTATCAGAAGATGTCTTAGAGGAACACATGAATTTCACATGTCTATCGATAGATGTTTTAATGATCACGAGAGCTGCACGTGTCTACCGGTAGATGTCCACTACCGGATGATGTTTTAGACGTTCACGAGAGACGCACATGCTCATCGGTAGATGTTTTCTACTGAACGTCGATGAGAGAGTCACATGATATGCACGTGATAGGTCGGATAATATGCGCTTCATCCGCCGATGCATACAGACCCATGCAATTCGGGTAGAATAACGTAGGGCGACCCGAGGGCAATCCTCCACCTCCCGGTTTCGTCATAGAATTAATGACCGTGTATGGTCGTTCATGTCTGTGAATGATTAAGTAAATAATGTCATGAAGAAGTCACGTACGAGGGACTGATTTTCCATCGGTTAAGTTGAAGTCCTTAAGCCTGTTAGGTATACTGTTATAAAAAAAACAGAGCAGGAGAAAAGAGTTCAAATATGAATTAAAGTTTTAAGACAAATCACGAATTTCGTGGCGATCCTCCCCAGGTCGTTACAGGTGAACATGGCAGTGACAAATGGGTTGTAATCCGTACCGAGGCCGCTGAGAAAGTATAGCATCTGGTCTTTGGGAGAGATGGGTTCGCCGATGGCGGCGAGGGTCTTACAGATGCTGGTGAGCTTCTGAGTGTACGCTGTAGCCGAGAGCCCATCTTTGGTGAGGGATTGGAGCTGCGAGCGTAGGTCGGTAATTCGCGCCAGGGAGGACGATGCAAAAATCTTGGTAAGAACGGTCCAGTTTTGTTGGCCGTGGTGAGAGCCACCATTTGGGGAAGGAATTCTTCGGAGAGAGAAGAGAAAATCTAGCTGATAATGAGGCTGTTATACCGGTTCCAAAGTGTATAGTCAGGGTTTATTTGGTTTGAGGTTGAGTCCAGAAATTGTGGAAGTTGTTGCATAGTGCCATCCAGAATATGACGAATGCTGTTGGCAGTGACTACATGGAGGATCTGAGCCTTCCACACTAATTAGTTGCGGTTGTCTAATTTGACTGTAAGGACATGGTTCATGGAAGGAAAAGAGGGAAGAGAGGAAGCTTGGGTAAGGGAGGGTGAGGAGGGAGACTAAGGAACCGTAGTGCTCGGGGAAGCCATCCAAAGAAGCTCTGATACCACGTTAGGTTTTTAGATAAAAGATTGACGGAGACAATAATTAGAGAAAAGAAGACGCAGAGAGCAACCAGAGAGAAGAAAGAAGAAGCAGCAAAGAACCACATTGATTTGATTTTTACTATTCTTACAAATATGTAGAGTAAGTAATAAATGAATGGAAGTGACAAGAACTAAATTGTAAACTAAAGTTTAGCTAACTAAATTGAATAGTAAAAAGTTGTGTAAATATATATCCTAATAGTGAGCATTGTGTATTCAACAAGCAATGTCAAGGGAAGTTCAATGTGGCAGTTAATGGACAGAAAGCACAATGGATAAAATAAAGTCCTTGACAAATTTAAAAAGTTGAAAACCTTAATTGAGAGGCAAATAGGGAAGCAAATAAAGCGTCTAAGATTAGAAAATTGCTTGGAGTACTGTGGAGGAGAGTTCAATAAATTTAAACTGCAAAATATACTCCACAACAAAAAGAGTTAGCAAAACGTATGAACATAACATTGATAGAAAGAGCATGCATGCTCTCTTAGGCTACCAAGACTCCATAAGAGGTATGGTCTGGAACTCCTAGTAATTATGAAAATTCGTTGAAGAAGTAAAAGAATAGAAATTGTGGTGTCAAGGAAAAAACAATGCATAATTAGTAGAGATGTGACATTCAATCAATCTAACATGATTAAGTCTCACCAAGAGTCTAGAAAGAAGGTGGAGATTGAGGTGGAGTCACTTGAAGGAACTCAAAGAAGCAAGAAGATGAAAAAGACCAACATCCACTCGAGGAAGAAGAAACACTACAATTGCAGCATTATTAGTTAGCTAGAGATTGACAAAGAAGAGAGATTAAACCTCCACAAAGGTTCATGTATGCAAAGTCAGTGGAATATGCTATATATTTTTTTTATTAGAGCCTCTGTCATACCAAGAGGCCATCGCTAGTAAAGAAGCTGACAAGTGGATTGCTGGAATGACTGAAGAGATAGAATCTCTTCACAAAAATCATACTTGAAAATTTTTTGAAAAGTCAAAGAACTATAAGATTGTTGGAAGTAAATGGATCCATTATTGGAAGTAAATGGATCCAAGAATTCCTTCTTCCTTTTAAAGATCCATTTTGATGACTCGGTTAAGTGGAGAATTTGAAATGAAAGATTTGGGAGTAGCCAAAAAGATTTTAGGAATGAAGGTTCATGATGTGCCCCGAGGAGCAATCACTCGAGCCAAAGCCAAAAACATTAACTAACTTGTATGTTCGTTTTGTAGGAAACACTCTTGAAGATTAATTGGAGGTCACACCTAGCATGCAAGATAAGGAAAGACCATGTCATTTAATAACATGGGAGAAAGCCTCAGCATGATCAATAAAAGAAGAAGAAATTTGTTTTCCTTTTGACAAATATTGTAACTGCCAAATATACCTTTATTTTCGTTTTAAAAGACTTTAGTATTTTGTTTGTTTATTATGTATTGGGCTTATTTATTGTATGTGAACCGAAGAAGACTACAGCTTGGAGGGAAGATGGGCTGAAGACAAAGACATTTAAAAGAAAGAGAAGGAGAACACCAAGTTAGCGTGACACAAAGGATCTCTTTGAGCTTACTTATTGATTAAAGACTGAAGTTGTAACACCCAAAAATTTCCTATAATGTGCATAACCTTTGATTAGTTAAGTGATGAGAGTTTAAATGTTATTGAAGGGTTATGCTACATATAGAAATGAGAGAGTGATTTTGGAAAAAGAAATTGTGTGAAACCAGAGATTTAAGTATTAGAAAATTTTGTTGAGTTAAGATGTATATAAAAAAAATTCTAGGTAAACAAAAAGTGAAAGAAAGGGGGTCTTTCACGTTGGATTTAAGAGAGAAAA
Source organism: Begonia masoniana (assembly GCA_022432975.1). Classification (NCBI taxonomy): domain Eukaryota; kingdom Viridiplantae; phylum Streptophyta; class Magnoliopsida; order Cucurbitales; family Begoniaceae; genus Begonia; species Begonia masoniana. The sequence goes on along the minus strand of CM039509.1, from coordinate 25,644,952 downwards.
AGGAAGAGAGGCAATTTTATAAAATTAGAGAAATTGGTGCAAAAATCAAAAAGGAAGAAAAAGTTGTTTTATAAATTAGGTAAAGTGGAGGTTAAATGTACAAAAAGCCGTCTTCTTCTCCCCTTTGCCCTCCACGAAATTCAGCCATTGAAGCTCTCCTCTCCTTCTTTTCTTCAAGGTTTTTGGCAAGGTTTCAAGGTAAGTTTAAGTAGATTTTATGTTGGATACCTCTAGGTGTTGATAAAACCCAAAAATCGAGTCTAAATTTTATCGAAAGTTATTTTAAAATACGTTTTAAACGTGAGATTGTTATGCAAAGTAGCGAACCGAACCGGGGCGGGTTTGGGGGCGTTACAAAAGTGGGCTGCACCTTGAAGAGAACTAGAGCTGCAAACTAGAAAAGGATTAGGGTTGGCGTCGTTGGAGAGGAAGAAGCGCGCCTAGTGGTTGCGGCACGCACAAGTGGCCTCCTGACCTTTAGAAAAGAATTGTTCCTTTCATTCTTTATTTATTTTTTTATTTTTTGTTTGAGTTTGACCAAATTGTGGGGCTATTTAAACCCTCCTATGGCTGATGTTTAGTAGAAATTTTTTCTGAATAAAAAACCTTGAAGTTTTCTTCTCTAAATTTTGAAGCTCTTTGAGCCTCATTTCGGTGCCCACACGGTGAGTGACATCCATGAGAGTATTGTACAATTGTCTTCCAATTTTGTGAGTAAATTGGGTGCTTTCATTACTACTCTTTTCTCTACCTTCTCCATAGGTAGAAATCCATAGAAAAAGAGTATAAACTCTCACCTTTGGCAAGTTGTAGTGTTATTCATCAAGAAGAATCACAAAACCCGAGAGGTACCTACTTATCACCTCATCGGACTAGCAACGCCTCTTTAATCATATCTCTTCATCTACCTTGAATTAACCCTTAAAATTTAAGGGTGTTTTTCTTATTCATTCATAAGGCTAGGACGTGTTGAAATTTTAGCTCGTTTGGTTACTTATTAAAGAAGTAGTGTGTAACGACCCCTTTTTTTAGCAAGATATTGTCCGCTATGGGGATTAGGCCGTAGCCCAATATCCTCCCCTCACGGCTTTGTTTGGCGAGGACTTCCCAGTCGGTCACCCTACCTAGTACTACTCTCGCCGAAGCACTTTTAACTTCGGAGTTCTTATGGGATCTGTTGCCAATTGTGCTCCAAAACGCGTCTTACTATCTTGTGAGGATCTCTTTACATATGTTTCATTTTCACATACTTCCCCAAGCGATGTGGGATTGTGACGACCCCCTTTTTACGACCTGTTACCTTCCGGTTCGCCCGCACGGACGTACCGCCATCCGGGTTCCGGTTCCGGTTCGTGCAGCCATCGTACATATACTTACACATCTGGGTCATCACAATCACCCCCCCCCCCCTCGGGGGCCCAACGTCCTCGTGGGCCCAACATTCTCGTTCGCCACATTTCTGGTTAGGTACAGGCTCTGATACCATTTGTAACGACCCCTTTTCCCAGCAAGATATTGTCCGCTCTGGGGATTGGACCGTAGCCCAATATCCTCCTCTCACGGCTTTGTTTGGCGAGGACTTCCCAATCGGTCAGCCAACCTGGTACTACTCTCGCCGAAGCACTTTTAATTCGGAGTTCTTATGAGATTCGTTGTCAATTGTGCTCCAAAACACGTCTTACTATCTTGGGAGGGTCTCTTTATATATGTTTCATTTCCACATACTTTCCCAAACGATGTGGGATTGTGACGACCCTCTTTTTATGACCTGTCACTTTCTGGTTTGCCCACGCGGACGTACCGCCATACGGGTTCCTGTTCATGCAACCATCGTACATATACTTACACATCTTGGTCATCACATTATGCAAGTGGGAATCCAACCCAATTTCGGTCTCCTCGTTGTTTTCATTGAAGCAGATTTATTGATTTTGTTTCAAGCATATTTTTTCGGCCATAACGAGTTTGGATCTAAAATTTTAAGGACATCTCATTCAAACCTAGAGTAATTCTCTATTTAAATTTCATAACCAATAGATCCAAATTGTCATAGTTGTTCTTATTGGATTCTAGGGATTTTTAGTGAATGTAAGTTGGAAATCCGAGATTAACTAACATTTGTGTTGTCACACAAATTAATATAAGTTGAAGCACGTTAGTTCATCAAGGTAGGATTTGAGGCACATTAGTCCTACATCAAAAGGCATACATAGAAAAGGTGTTGGAAAGATTTGGTATGACTAAACTCTAATCTTATCAATACTCCAATAGCACTCATTTCAAGCTATCAACAATGATATCTCCACAAACTAAGGATGAAAAAGAGCTCATGTCCTGTAACATAAGAAACATGTGCAGCAACCAATTTTTAATAAAAAGAAGGAAGAACTTCCTTCTAGCCCGAAAAATTTGACAAACCCTAAATTGGCAGACTAAAATTGACAATTAACAAAAGAAGAAACGTGAAAAATTGGAAGAGCTTCCCCTATAAATTAGGTAGCTCGGTGAGGGATAAATCACACAAAAAATCAAAGCTCACCTCGCCGGAAATTGCCATTCCGAACCTCGACCGAACCCTCCTCCGGCGAAACCCTCCTCGGCCGAACCTCGCTCGGCGTTCGGCGCTCACCTGGCCGAACTCTCGCCGGCCGATCTCCGACCTCCGACCTTCCTCTCTCTCGGCCTCACTCCCTCCCTTTCGTTCTCTCTCTCTCTCTCTCTCTCTCTCTCTCTCTCTCTCTCTCTCTCGCTCTCTCTCTCTCTCTCCCTCTCTCTCTCTCTCTATCTCTCTCTCTCTCTCTCTGTGTGTTCTCTGTTCGCGCGAAGAAGAAGGGAAACAGAGAAGAAAGGGTTCAGTTTTTTAAAAACACTGAACTGGTTAATTTAGCCTGAACCAAACCGGTTTACTTAACTTGAACCAAACTAGAGCAGAGCAGTTAGACCGAACCAAACCGGCACTGTTCACTCGACCAGGACTGTTCATCCGAGCCGACCCGAACACGAATCGACCCGAATTTTGACCCGACTTAAATTTCGATCTGAATCGATTGAAGATTTTACCGGTAAGAAAATTCTACTAAATTATTGTAGAATTAGATTTATTTAAGTAGGATTTTAATACCCAAAATATTTTTAGGCACGAAATTATTTGGAATTTCAGGAAATTCTGACAACCCTACTCACTTGGAATCAGGTAAGTGGAAATACCACGTTTTCAACGTTTTGGCTATGTCCCTACATTATAAAACGTATATTATTTTCTTACAATTATTTTGTTATCCGTTTTTGATAAATGAGTTTGCATGTTTAGGCATTGACATAAGATAGTATGAAAATAAAATTCGTAGGGCATTTTGTATGTGTATGAATACGGTGGCTAAAACCTAAGGTTGAGAAAAGAGTTCTAACCAGTCTGTTTGACTATGCCTGAACGACAATAAGATGGCTAAGTCTAAGGTTAGGAAATGAATTCCAACCAGTCTGTAATCAAGATTCGGTAAAAGTTAAATGTAATTTTGACACTTGCACGTATTTTTGCTTACTGAATTAAACTCATAGTTGTATAATTTTATAATGTAGGTGAGTTTTTATTTGAGAAAGAACTAGCTGAAATCGAGAATTTTCCAGGGGCAAGCAAGCATATAGAAGAAGGCCATGAATTTTTTTATAAAGGGATTTAAAGTATTTTAATTTTAAGTATTTTAAATGTTATTTTAAAAATTAAAACTCTGAACAACATGTGTTAAATTTTGATATAAAAGTTTTATGAATTATTTAATTATGCAATTATTTCAAATTTTTGACAATTTTATTTAATGTTTTAAATTTTGATTAAAGCTTCCGCACATTTAATGAATTCAATTAAAATTTTTAATTAAGGTTTTTTTTAACGCTCAAGATTTAACTTAAATCGATTTGGGAATAAATTTTAGGATTTTAAAATTAGAGTTTCAAATTGGCGTTACATGTCCCATGTCCATTATGTTATTGCAATTTGAAGTTTTATGCATGCTATGGTAGTACACCGATTATTGCACACGCTGTTAGTCTGGTTGGCAGGTACATGGCGAATCTAGAAAATGTTCACCGGCGAGTAGTGAAATAAATTGTGCCGTACCTAAAAGGTACAATTTATGTAAGGTTGGTCTATGGAATCTCCAAGGACAACACTGAGCATTATTGGATCTGTGGATTCTACTATGTTAGAGAGACCAAAGTTTCTAAGGAGTTTTGTCTAAGAGTCTTCTTAAGGGTAATTGGGCTTTGGGCTGTGAGGAAAGTTTGCTAAAGGCGGCTGTAAAATATTTTGCATAGTTTATCTTGATGTTCTCCAACTGTGGAAGTAAGGTAATTGTCTAACCATATAAATTGTCTTTTTTTGAATACTTTCTCATTTCATTATATTTTCATTAAATCATAGTTCACATGGAGGTAAGTGGTATAATTGTATTATATAAGTAAATATTATTTGAGAAAATTGAATTTTAAATGAGACAGTTTGTGACCTTATCAACATTTTTTTGTGAATTTACTTCGAAAGTTAATTTTGTTTAAGGATACTATCAAATCTTATTCTTTGTTAATATGACATAAGTGATTTGTATAACATTTTTTGAGAATTTATCATAATCAATGCTATCTATGCTATTTTAAAAGTTTTGTTCAAACGCTTAAAAATTCATTAGGTAGAAAAAGTTAGAATGTCCATCAAATTTGTAAATTTTATATTAAAAAAATTTTTTACAAAATTTTTATTGTTATTCAAGGTCATATTGTTCTTTCTTAACTTAAAATTCCTAGTTGATTAAAGTTTGACCACGTTTGATTTTTATATTAAATGATCAAACTGGAAAATTTTGAGCTACGACACTGTTTCAAGTTTGAGATAATCCATTATGTAAATCAAAATTACCTTGGCTAGGGTTTTTATTTACGTATAAATTTTTCACGAATAAGAATTGAAAGATTTATTTATTCCATAATATAATATTATATATTAAAATATTTTTTAACTAAATTATCATGAAATTTTAAAATTTAAAATTTTATAAAAGGAGAGGAAATTCCTCCCTTTTTGTTTGTTCTTCTTAGAGAGAGTGTGTATGTCACGATCCGGAGACGGAGCTAACAGAATGCCTGGTTTTACGACCTCACACTCGAAGAGTACTCAATTGCTTAGCTCAAGGCTTAGTTCATAGTGGAAAACCTAGAACATAAATCAAAAGTCTAGATTTACATAGTGATTACAGATATAATAGTGTGATAATTGAACGAAAGTTCAATAAATCTAAATGCCCAAATCCAAACAATTAATCTTATACATATACGAATATAAAATAAGTCCCCACCAAGAATAGCTAAATACTCAAACAAGAAATAAAGAAAAGGTACCTACTTCCGATCTCTAGCTACTCACTGCTCTTGTTTTTTTACGGAAAAGGGAGGAGGCGTTTGAGGTAAGTGACTAATTTAGTAGGAATGTTATACTAAATGCAATGCATGTAAAACTTCTTTTCCCTTTTGATTTCAAAACGTAGTGAGATAACAAATATGATTTTCAAAACTTCGTTTCATGAAAATTCATTTCTATCATTTTAAAAAAATAGGCTCTACAAGACACTGATGAGGCAATAAATCAAAACATTGTCGTATACAGAGACAACTATACAAAAATACATCATCATCGTACTTCCATAATAAAATTCACATCTCTGAAAAAGGAGGGTCACTCGAGGACCTCTCCAGTACATTAGAATAGAAAGGTGGCAATCCGAAGATCCATCGACACCTCATGAGCCAGACAGAAAAAGAAAATAACAGCGATCCAGAGATCCATCAATGTTATCCCGAGTGACTAGCGATCTAGTCAGCGACGATACCACCCGTAACCGAAATAAATAAACATATCATAATTAGGTTTAGAGATTCAAAACCCAAAGAGAGCGTAATCACCGCCTTATTATCCATTTTCACAATATGCAACAAGTCAAATTTCACGTAGTAAGAGGTGTACTATGATAGCCTCGTTATAATTTGACATCGAAATTGTAACATTCAAAAAATTTATCGAATAAATTTTATACGTGCATATTAATTAATTTTTAATTATTTATTAAGTAGAAGTACAGAGGAAGTGAATTATGAAGAAGTTTGAAAAAGTCAAAAAGTTAAAAAGGAGAATGAATGAGGTTGGTTTTGACGTGGGGAAAATTTAGAAGAAGCATGAAAAAGTAGAAAATAAAAAGGAAATAAATTATGAGTTGAAAAGTCAATTAAGGAGATTGTTGTATTGAGAAGGGCAATTTTGGAATGAAGACAACTAATTTTTGCCTCTTCCACGTCCCACCTAGGTAGGTTGCTCAAGTTTATCCTTTTTAAGTGTTATTTGAAGAGAGAAGAAGGAAGAGAAAAATGAAAATTTGAAAAGGATAAGAGGATAGGATTTTGGTGGTGACTCCTCTCTCACGATGGCACCTCATCTCCCTATCTTGGTTATTCCTCAATCGGATTAGTTAAGGGGTAAAAGCTTTCATTTTATGCCCTAAAAACCACATATTTCCTTTCCTCTTGTTGTTTCTCTCCGGCTGTTAATCCCTCATTTCTCTTGAAACTTGAAGGTGAGTTAGATTTTGGTTAGGATTATGCAAGACGTTAATTAGATGATGAAAGAATAGTGTTTAGTGGTGAGTTTGCGTTTAAAGCTTCTTTGATGGATTTTTAACATTAAACCCTAAATTGAAATGCATGATGTTGAGTTGTCTTTGTCTTTTCTTAGTTTAGGCTGATGAACAAATAGGATATTGGATGTTGGAGAATGGATTTAGTGAAAGTGTCGATAAAAGCATGAAGGTTTAAAGTGGAAAGTTACAGCACTTTGGTTTTGGAATTTTAGTTCACTTCATTGGGTTTTGTTGAAAAATTATTAAAAGGCTGTTAAAATAGACTCTTGAAGGAGTCCATAGTCTTTGGAATTATTGGACTCGGCTAATTGTAGAACAAGTTATGAAATTTTGAATTTCATAGTCAACTTGTTGGGGTATTCCGAGAGTTGAGTTATTGGATACGCTTTGATATAAATATTTGATTTTCTATTCTCTAGGTTTACGAGCCAAGGAGGAGGTTGAGTAAGTTGCCAAAACCGAGCTAAGGACCGCAGGTGAGTGCATGTTTGCATGCGTTTTTGCCGATTGGCCTACACCACAAAGAGTTAGGAGGTTGATGGCTAGAATGTGGATTTTGGTACTTTCCTATCCATTTTTGATCAAGTACAGTAAAATACATAATAGTTATTGTGTAACGCCCCGAGTTTTCTGAACCAGGTTCACCTCTCATAATACTAAACCGAACTATGACTTTCTCAGAAAATTTCAAAATTTCATTCAACGATCAAGAATTGACCCTTAAAACATTAAAACTTGCAGCGAAAAAACATTTGTATGAACGACATTTATTAAATAGTTAAAATATTGAAGACAGTTGGTTGAAAAGAAAATAAACAAAACACATCTACCGCTGAATAGTTCCAGCGGTAGAGATAGAGACAAAAGAGTCTCGGCAGTAGAAGCCGAACGAATTACATCTTCCACTCACAAAACGACAACGTTTTATGTAATACCCAGCTTTTCTGGATATTATTATTTTAATATATAATGGCATTTTCGTAAAAATGTCAAATCAGGCCCGTTTTACGAACAGAAGGTTTCGTTGGGATCTTAATTATTAATATGGATTTTAAGAAATTTACGAGAATTTCCGGAGCAGTAACGCTTAATTCCGAGTATTTATGCTTATCAAAATATAAAGGACGCTTTAGTAAAAAATAGTAAATGAGGTCCGATTTGCGAACGGACAGTTCTGTCAGAACCCTAGTAATAAGTTGGACTCATTAGCGAAGTAAGGAGTTTTGGTGAAACCGAATAGTTAGCCGATTAACGAAACGAATGATGAAACAAATATAAAAACAAATGAAGGGCAAAACGGTAATTTGCCAAAGTAAATTTATAAAATAAGAGAAAACTCTTTCTCTTCTTCATTTTCTTCCTGCGTGATTTCCAGAGAGCGATTTCTCTCTCGGTCATTCGACGCCTCCAACATTCCGACCTCCGTTTCTCCTCCAATCGACTTTCGTTCTTCGCGGTTTCTCCTCCTCTCGCAACCCTAGGTATGAATCTACGTTCTTGGAGCGTTTCTTTCGAGTTTTATGGAGTATGAACAATTAGGGTTTCGATACCTTTTTATTAAAAATGTCGAATTAGGGTTTGTAATTAATAGGTTAGCCGTGATTAAGTATATATTAAACGTATTGGACGTTATTGGACAAAACTGATCAATTTAGGATAAATGTTAGAATTTGAGAAATTTCGAGATTTTGGGAAAAACTCGTAATTTGGGAATTTAGGTGTTGAGCGTAAATTGCTCGAATAAATATGTAACGGCCCAATCTCCTGATCCACTCCCCCAGCCTAGGCCCACAGCCCCAACCGGCGAGAGTGACAAGCCTCATGTCCGTGCAGTCTCACGCAGAGCCCTGCCACGTGGCAGCCACACAGGCCCACCACGTGTACTCACGATCTTCCCTCTGCAGGGAGAGGGAAGATCGTGAGTACACGTGGTGGGCCTGTGTGGCTGCCACGTGACAGGGCTCTGCGTGAGACTGCACGGACATGAGGCTGGTCACTCTCGCCGGTTGGGGCTGTGGGCCTAGGCTGGGGGAGTGGATCAGGAGATTGGGCCGTTACAAAATAGCTCAATAAATCGAATTAAAGCTTTAGGAAATATCTTTAGTTAAGGTTTTGTTAAATTGGACGTTTAATAGCTTAATTCGGTTTTAACGGCAAATGTCGTGTTTTGCCTCAGACAAACAACGCTCGTGGACGGAGCTTGAGCTGCAACGGACGCGAGGTAAGTTCTCGTGACTTACTCTGACCGATTGGTCTACACCGTACTTCGATTTAGCGTTGAGGATCTTAATGGATTGTTTGTTTTATTGCTTTGGTTGGGTAGACAGGCTTATAATTGTTTTAGGTTATGCTTTCCGGTCTTGATGGTATGCATGTTGATTGTTTATTTTATGTTCATATCTGTTCATGCATCACGTATTTCAAATGTCATGAAAACAAATTTCTGCACGACGTTTTAAAGTAAATGCAAAGAAATGATGTCCCTACGGTATATAGTTTAAATGGCCCTTCGGTATACAGTTTATAGCAAAGCAAAGCAAAGAAAACAAAGCATTATTTATAAAGTCACAGGCACAGCATGCATTTGCATTTACTAGAGCTTACTGAGATTTTTATCTCATAGATGTCTGTATGGTGTAGGTGTTTACGAGGAAACAGGTGAGGACGAGCTTCCTCCTCCCAAGGCATGAGTTCAGTTGACGAAGGATGGTTAGGTGGTGTGCTGGCGCAGTCGGTGCGTTTTGACCCGTGGGGATGTCTGTGTGAGTATTTTGTGGGATTTAATGGATGATACGTATGTATAGACGAACACGTTAGGATGTTTGGATATGGTCAGATGTTAGGTTCATATTTGATGTTTTAAACGTTTTTGGAAATCTGTTTATAATCCGTGTTTTTATAGTTTTTTACTGGAACTGCTTGGAATTTGAAACAGGAGGATTAGACAACTTTTAAACGTATCCATGCAGTTCGTTTTTTTTACAACAGTTTAACGTATATTTAGTTCGTTTAATTCATTGAGTCATGACAAGAGAAATAAGATAATTTCTGTGGAGAGTAAGGAAGAAAGTCTCTGGAAATCTCAGAAATATTTGGGTTAGCTCTCTGGAATCTCGGATTCCAGAGAGGGATTAGTCGCTGCAATACAGCGACTGGTCGCTGCATTGTGCAGCGATCAGGCACTGCATTATGCAGCGTTTGCAGCGATTAGTCGCTGCCTTTCTTCTGCCTCTGCTTTCCTATTTTACCCTTCACCGATTGATAAATGTTTTAATGGTTTTATTAATTGTTTTTAAATAGTTTTAAGTTTATAAATGGTTTTGTTTTAAGTGGTTTAAAATGTAGACTTCAATTCTGATTTAATTTCCGCTCAAGTGTAAAATAAAATGAAAAATTTATACGGGTAAAATGGGTACAGTATTAGGGGTGTTACAATTATGGTATCAGAGCTCCCGGGTTTTAAAATCGGTTCTGTAGACTGCTCGACTGCACAGCCACTACGCGGACATCGTTCATCAACTGTAAGTCTGTTTATAGCTTTATTGATTTGGTTTCTTAGGATTATTGTTTTGATCTTTTATAGGATTTTTATAAAATGGTTCGAGGAAGGGATCCTAGAGATGACGCGCTAGATCGATTTACGGAGTTGATAGATCGCCAGTCTCAGCATATGGACCGACAAGCACAGCAGATTACGGACTTAGTAAATCAGGAGAACCAGAGGGCCCGGGATTTGATAGTTCCCAACAATCAGGGCATGCAGAAGTTTCAGGGCCTACGACCTCCAGTGTTCGATGGTCGATCATCGGATCCTACTGTTGCGGAGGAATGAATCCGAGTTATGGAGGATATGTTAGCTTATGCCGAGGTAGGGAACGGGAGCATGGTGGCGTATGCTACTTTTCACTTAGCGATGGATGCCCGTTTCTGGTGGGATTCGATCAAAGCGACGATGGACGTATCAGTTATGACTTGGGATCGGTTCAAGTTTGTATTTTTTGACAAGTATTTTAGCCACGCAGTGAGAGTGGCGAAGAGGAACGAATTCACGTAGCTGAGGCAGACAGGTTCAGTTGCAGAGTATATCCGGAAGTTTGAGGCTTTATCGCGATTTGCACCGCGCCTTGTCAGCGATAACGAGGAGAAGGTGCACCAGTTTATGGAGGGCCTTAATTCGGAGATCCGGATGCACGTTGTTGTATCAGGTATTATTGATGTACCCTATTCTGATATCACAGCTAGGACTCTGGATATTGAGGCCGCCAGAGCTACTTGTGTTAGACCGAGGGAGCCAGCTAAGGACTCCTTCCGTGAGATTCACACTCAGTCGTAGAATCAAGGCTGGCAGCCGAGAGCACAGCAACAACAACAGCAGCAGAGAGACATTAAAAGGCCTCTAAAAGGAGGCAATGATCGAGGGAAAGGCAAACAGGTACAAGGGGCTTCTCAGTTACCTCTTTGCCCTAAATGCCAGAGGGAGCACAGGGAACAGTGCAGGGTAGGTACAAATGTGTGCTATTGGTGTGGAGAACCAGGCCATTTTGTTAAGAACTGCCCGAATCAAGGTCGAGATCAATCAGGCAGAGATCAACACGGCAGAGATCAAAGGAAAGTTGTGCCGAGAGTCTTTGCATTCATCGAGCCTGACAACGCCGACGATGGGGCCCAGCCTTCTACAATTGCAGGTATTATTTAAATTACTTGTACAACGATATGTATATGATAGATAAAATATTTAGATCTGAAATTAGTAAAGAAGCGAGTAATAAGTGAGTAAGAAAGAATTACTAGGCGAACCTCGAAGATAAGATAATAGGACACACATATAACAATAAACGCCATATAGAAATATAGTTATACATTAGTAGGATTAGTTTGATTTAATCAACGGAGCTTGCGCACCTAGGGTTTAGTAACAATTAGAGGAATACGCCCTATGAGATATGGATTTTAAGTAGGTAGGGATTGTGCCTAATTGGCAACCTTTTGGAGTATTAAGGATACGACTAGTCAAGAAAGAAGAAAGTTTAGAAATAAACCTATAAAGGGATACCTAGATTGTTATAATACCTGAAGTGTGTTTAAATAGATCAAATACCGTAGATCTCGTATATTTACGATTCGTATGAAATTAGGAGTATCTATATTAATATAGAATTCAAGAGTTAAACTTATAATGATTTTCGAGTAGAATAGTTGGAACATGATTGGAAAGAGCGAACAAAAATAGATTAGTCGATGAACTCAAAGTAGCCTTGAGGAATTTAGTGAAGGTAAAGTAGATCGTTGGAATAAATGAGAGCTTAGATTGGCGTTTAAAGGATGACAAATTGAGAAATTTGCGATTTATAGAATAAGGAGAGTGAGAATTATCACCGAAACCATCTAAGTAAACTTAGAGGTGAGATTAAGTTAGTAAATTTCTAGTGATCGACTCGTGTGTGGCAGGTCGAGACCAAGTAGTGCATGAATGGCTTAGGTTAGAATGACTAGTTTAGAGCGCATTAATGAGGAGATTTAGAGACTTGACCGTACTTAGAGCAAATAGAGTTTAAGATAAACAAAGGAGTGTAACGTAAGTAGTGTGAGAACTTTAATTAAGAATATAGTGGTAGAATTTAAGGACAAAACTTAGAATGGAAGCGATGTTTGTAAGGAAACTCTGGTGACATAGTTCGAGGAGTATAACAGTGTAAGTTTAGTTGTAAAATCTGCCCTGAAATAACTGGTGAGATTTGTAAGTTGCCCAGGAAAGTATGTGATTTAGGAGATTTAGCAAGACTTAATGTGTGAGCGAGGATATGTACAATCCAATTGAGAGTAGAGATTTCGAATTTGAGGCTAATATGGGAAGGTATAGTCGACGTTTTGGATTAGAATCGTAGAGATTGACCCTAGGGATGACGAGATCGGAGTTAATAAAAGAAAGTTCGAATTTTGTTAGAGATAGAATTCTAAGTAAATAGCGACTGTAACTCCTAGCTTGACTCACATAGACAAGGTAGTATTATAGTCGTATAGTTGCAGAGTATAACAATGAGAACCTAATTGGGAAACCCGTACCGAAATAGTCTCTGAAGGTCAATAGGTTACCCAGGAAGATAGGTGACAAGGAAATCCTATGGGTGATGCAATTACAAGGAATCGTTACCCAAGTGAATATAGAAATATGGGTCGACACGAGTCTCGACTACAAATGAAGCCAACGAAGTTATAGAGAAGTTTAGGTAAATCAATTGGAGATTTAAGGGCTTAACTAAGCTCAGTATTTTAGTAAGGAAGTGTACGATCAGATCGAAGATAGAGAATATAAGTTTAAGGCCGAGATTGGAGAGTACAGTGGACAGTTTTGATTGAGAACCACGAAGAGTGACCGTAAGTACAAATGATAATCGAAGGATAAGGCGGCATGACATGAAACATTAATATCAAGGACTATGAGTTATGGCAAATTTTGAGGAGAAAATTTTAAATAAGGTGGATGGAATGTAATACCCAGCTTTTCTGGATATTATTATTTTAATATATAATGGCATTTTCGTAAAAATGTCAAATCAGGCCCGTTTTACGAACAGAAGGTTTCGTTGGGATCCAAATTATTAATATGGATTTTAAGAAATTTACGAGAATTTTCGAAGCAGTAATGCTTAATTCCGAGTATTTATGCTTCTCGAAATATAAAGGACGCTTTAGTAAAAAATAGTAAATGAGGTCTGATTTGCGAACGGACAGTTCTGTTAGAACCCTAGTAATAAGTTGGACTCATTGGCGAAGTAAGGAGTTTTGGTGAAACCGAATAGTTACCCGATTAACGAAACGAAGGACGAAACAAATATAAAAACAAATGAAGGGCAAAACGGTAATTTGCCAAAGTAAATTTATAAAATAAGAGAAAACTCTTTCTCTTCTTCATTTTCTTCCTGCGTGATTTCCAGAGAGCGATTTCTCTCTCGGCCATTCGACGCCTCCAACATTCCGACCTCCGTTTCTCCTCCAATCGACTTTCGTTCTTCGCGGTTTCTCCTCCTCTCGCAACCCTAGGTATGAATCTACGTTCTTGGAGCGTTTCTTTCGAGTTTTATGAAGTATGAACAATTAGGGTTTCAATACCTTTTTGTTAAAAATGTCGAATTAGGGTTTGTAATTAATAGGTTAGCCGTGATTAAGTATATATTAAACGTATTGGACGTTATTGGACAAAACTAATCAATTTAGGATAAATGTTAGAATTTGAGAAATTTCGAGATTTTGGGGAAAACTCGTAATTTGGGAATTTAGGTGCTGAGCGTAAATTGCTCGAATAAATAGCTCAATAAATCGAATTAAAGCTTTAGGAAATATCTTTAGTTAAGGTTTTGTTAAATTGGACGTTTAATAACTTAATTCGGTTTTAACGGCAAATGTCGTGTTTTGCCTCAGACAAACAACGCTCGTGGACGGAGCTTGAGCTGCAACGGACGCGAGGTAAGTTCTCGTGACTTACTCTGACCGATTGGTCTACACCGTACTTCGATTTAGCGTCAAGGATCTTAATGGATTGTTTGTTTTATTGCTTTGGTTGGGTAGACAGGTTTATAATTGTTTTAGGTTATGCTTTCCGGTCTTGATGGTATGCATGTTGATTGTTTATTTTATGTTCATATCTGTTCATGTATCACGTATTTCAAATGTCATGAAAACGAATTTCCGCACAACGTTTTAAAGTAAATGCAAAGAAATGATGTCCCTACGGTATATAGTTTAAATGGCCCTTCGGTATACAGTTTATAGAAAAGCAAAGCAAAGCAAAGAAAACAAAGCATTATTTATAAAGTCACAGGCACAGCATGCATTTGCAGTTACTAGAGCTTACTGAGATTTTTATCTCATAGATGTCTGTATGGTGTAGGTGTTTACGAGGAAACAGGTGAGGACGAGCTTCCTCCTCCCGAGGCATGAGTTCAGTTGACGAAGGATGGTTGCGGTGGTGTGCTGGCGCAGTCGGTGCGTTTTGACCCGTGGGGATGTCTGTGTGAGTATTTTGTGGGATTTAATGGATTATACGTATGTATAGACGAACACGTTAGGATGTTTGGATATGGTCAGATGTTAGGTTCATATTTGATGTTTTAAACGTTTTTGGAAATCTGTTTATAATCCGTGTTTTTATAGTTTTTTACTGGAACTGCTTGGAATTTGAAACAGGAGGATTAGACAACTTTTAAACGTATCCATGCAGTTAGTTTTTTTTACAACAGTTTAACGTATATTTAGTTCGTTTAATTCATTGAGTTATGACAAGAGAAATATGATATTTTCTGTGGAGAGTAAGGAAGAAAGTCTGTGAAAATCTCAGAAATATTTGGGTTAGCTCTCTGGAATCTCGGATTCCAGAGAGGGATTAGTCGCTGCAATACAGCGATCGTGCGCTGCATTATGCAGCGACTGGTCGCTGCATAATGCAGCGTTTGCAGCTGTAACACCCGAGAAATTTTCATCTAATGTACGTAAAGTGGTAGATGTGGGTAATTAATTTATGCTCGGGAGTTAGTAATGTTTAATAGGATAGATTATTGTTTGATTATTGTTTAATATTATTATTTAATATAATTTACTTAAAATAAAAAAAAAAAGAAAAGAAACTTAACACAAAATGGCTTCGAGGGAGCCATTTTGTGCTCGGGTGCCGAAGGCAGGGGAGAGGGGAGAGCGACGGGGGCGATGATTGCCGACCAAAAACCGCTGCCGATTTCCAGCGATTTCCGGCCAGACGACGTCGGCGACTGCATGGCTGCCAGTTCCGGCCGTCGTCGCGCACAGAACTGAACGGTAAGTCTTTCCCTTCTTGTTCCCCTGTTTTGGTTCTGTTGGTGGCCGAGGGTGAGGAGCGAGTTTGAGCTCCGATCACCGGCCTAAATTGGCTGCCTCCGGCGTGGGTTTGCCGACCCCTGGACCGGCTATGGTTGATTGGTCGTGAGAGGCCCTGTTTGGGCGAAAATCAGAGAGCCTTCTTTAGGGCATTTCGGGTTTTGCTTGTAGTTTGGGAATTTTGGGTTAGATTATGTTAATTGAAGGTACTTGTGGTTGATTAGTGAGGAATCGGTGGAGAATTTATGGAAAAACGGAATGGGGGATTTTCCAAGTAAAGGGGCAGTTCGGGTTCTTGCTATTTTGACCTAGCTGGGGTCGTTTGTTTTTAAATTCCTTTTGGCACGTTAAAATTGGTTATTAGAGGAGTACGTGGCCGCTGGAATCGTTCGATTCCGATAACCGACGCAAAAGTTGCGCGCGTTTGAAGTTCGGGTCTGTTTTTACCGAACCCAAATTGGTGGCCCATTTAGTTAACTTTTAGTTGGATTAGGCTAGAAATCGTAGTTTGAGAGTAATTTGAGAGTAATTGGTGAATGTAGACTCGATTTTAATGAATCTTGAATATTTGTCGTAGGTCGAGCCGTACGTGGATAGGGAACCGAGAATCCTCAGTAAGCTAGGACACCAGGTAAGTAGAGGACGTTATGTTTTGCCTTCGGGCCTACACCACGGATCGGTAGGGAATTGTTGTTGGGTGATTGTTTTGCTTTGTTTGAATTGTTAGTTGGTTGCTTTAACTTGGTTGAATTGGAATTGGTTGCTTTGCTATTATTTGTTTGGTTACATGGCTGAAAGTATGACAGTTCGGGAGGTGTTTGTGTGAGTCGCCTCGTCGCGAATTAGTGTCTGAAAGTATGACAGTTCGGGAGGTGTTTGTGTGAGTCGCCTCGTCGCGAATTAGTGTCTGAAAGTATGACAGTTCGGGAGGTGTTTGTGTGAGTCGCCTCGTCGCGAATTAGTGTCTGAAAGTATGACAGTTCGGGAGGTGTTTGTGTGAGTCGCCTCGTCGCGAATTAGTGTCTGAAAGTATGACAGTTCGGGAGGTGTTTGTGTGAGTCGCCTCGTCGCGAATTAGTGTCTGAAAGTATGACAGTTCGGGAGGTGTTTGTGTGAGTCGCCTCGTCGCGAATTAGTGTCTGAAAGTATGACAGTTCGGGAGGTGTTTGTGTGAGTCGCCTCGTCGCGAATTAGTGTCTGAAAGTATGACAGTTCGGGAGGTGTTTGTGTGAGTCGCCTCGTCGCGAATTAGTGTCTGAAAGTATGACAGTTCGGGAGGTGTTTGTGTGAGTCGCCTCGTCGCGAATTAGTGTCTGAAAGTATGACAGTTTCGGGAGGCGTTTGTGTGAATCACCTCGTCGCGAATTAGTGTCTGAAAGTATGACAGTTCGGGAGGTGTTTGTGTGAGTCGCCTCGTCGCGAATTAGTGTCTGAAAGTATGACAGTTCGGGAGGTGTTTGTGTGAGTCGCCTCGTCGCGAATTAGTGTCTGAAAGTATGACAGTTCGGGAGGTGTTTGTGTGAGTCGCCTCGTCGCGAATTAGTGTCTGAAAGTATGACAGTTCGGGAGGTGTTTGTGTGAGTCGCCTCGTCGCGAATTAGTGTCTGAAAGTATGACAGTTCGGGAGGTGTTTGTGTGAGTCGCCTCGTCGCGAATTAGTGTCTGAAAGTATGACAGTTCGGGAGGTGTTTGTGTGAGTCGCCTCGTCGCGAATTAGTGTCTGAAAGTATGACAGTTCGGGAGGCGTTTGTGTGAATCACCTCGTCGCGAATTAGTGTCTGAAAGTATGACAGTTTCGGGAGGTGTTTGTGTGAGTCACCTCGTCGCGAATTAGTGTCTTAAAGTATGACAGTTCGGGAGGTGTCTGGTTAAGTCGCGTCGTCGCGAATTATTGTCTGAAAGTATGACAGTTCGGGAGGCGTCTGGTTGAGTCACCTCGTCGCGAATTAGTGTCTGAAAGTATGACAGTTCGGGAGGTGTCTACCAGTGAGTTGATAATGAACGAGGTTCATTGATCGATGTGGGAGAAGATCATGTATGGCCGTGTTGTGAGTTGCATTGTTGTGTGGTGTGGCATTGTCTGGCATGGCAATGAGTGAGGCACTTCGGTGCGGTGCGGGCAACTAGTATTGTTTGGTCGTGTCGTCGTGTTGTGTTGAGATGGTTTGTTGAGTTGCCTTGGGGTGTTTGTGTTATTGTGTTAGGGATGTTGTGTGTGCATTGTACGTGTCTATAATTGTTATCCCCTACTTGCTAAGCGTAAGCTTACGTGTGTGTGTGTGTTCTGTGGTGTAGGTAACGATGCGGGTACAGGTGAGCTGAGAGAGTGAGCCATGAATTGGGAGTCGTCGGAGAAGCACGGGGCATAACGGTGCAGGCAGTTGTCGGGGCGCCTCGACCATGGTCTTCGGAGAATGTGGGGCTTTGTCATTTGATAGTTTATTGTAGATTTTTGTTTATGGAAATACTATTTTGGGAGTGTTGGAACTAGTTATAGTTAGGGTGATGTATCGCTTATATTGTGGATTTTCAGATGTTAGTATTTTCATTTTCTCTTTACTGCTATTTGGTGAGTTCTTAGGCTGGATTGGTGGGATTGGTTTGTGTGCAGGTACCTAGCATTTTGGAGGCGCCATTTTCAGGCGTTACTTTGCCGTAATTTTCGGGAAGGACGCCGTGGTGCTGAAAGGTTAGGATTAAAAAGAATGAGTGAGTCTAGACAGCTAGGTGTGACTTAAGAGAGTATCGGGAGACCTAGCTTTAAATTTAGCTGCGTCAGTTTATTTTTATGTTCGTTTTATCGTGGGAGTGGTTAGCAATGTAGCGCTCCGAGCCAGGGTGGGTTCGGGGGCGTTACAAGATGGTATCAGAGCATAAATGGTCGAGTCGTTCAAATGATTACCTGACAATGCCGGCCGCCATGCAAAGTGCTTCACCGACTGTAAGTATTTCTTTACTTTTAGTTAGTTTATATTTAAGATTAGATTGTAACCTTTGGAGTTTAGAAATAAATTAAAGTAGAGTTAGAAAAGTTTGAAGTTAGAGTTGGCAGTATTTAAAGAATGTTGTAAGTGAGTGTATTAATTGTCGATTAAATTGAGGTCAACATTAGTAGAGTTTATTGGGTGGTAAGAGGCATAGGAGTCATGTAGATGTGTCGTATTACTTAATTTTGGGGATAACAATTTAGAGTTACTTAGAAGTGGGAGACTGGTACACCGGTGGATTGTTAGGGATGTAGGTACCGTATGCTTGGCATGTTAGAGGAGCATTAAGGGTTGTCTGGTTATTGGTGTTATTCGTTATTCGACCTAGAAGCTACAACTTAAAGGCGGGAATAGAGACCTAGATACCTTGATTAGGTAGATGTTAGAGTAATGATATTATGTTGAATAATTAGAATTGAGGTGAAGAGTAAAAGAGAGTGGATTAGTTCTTACATTTTAGAGTGAATTTTGAGGAAATTAGTGAGTGTTCAAGTTAAGGTCTAAGGACGTATGAGTAGGTGAGCTATGGAGGACTAGTTGAAGTGGAAGAGTAAAAGAGAATCAAGTAGTTAGTAAAATTGAGAAATTGGAGAGAATATTGAGTGAATCTTGAAATTTGAAAATGGGGAAAGGAGGTTAGGAATTTAGGAATTTATATGGCGTGTTCAGTAGAATGTGAGTTGACAGGAATTTTGCACGAGAGGTGGTAGGTGCATTATGAATAAGCTTAAGTTAAAAAGTTTCAAAACGTTGAGGTAGTAACTATCCTAAGCTTGTGTCGATAAGTTGAGGATAGGAGATGAAAGTTAGAAGAATGACTAGAGTACATTCTAGATTTTAGACCGACTTAGGAAGAGATAAGTAATGAGATTAGTCAGTAAGGATTTAGTATTAGAGAATAACGAATAAGAAGGAAGGAAATGTCTCACACATAGAGTTTTTTTTAAGAGTAAACTCTGGGGAAAGGTTAAAATCTGATTTGAGAGGAACGAGAACTAGAAGGTTCTAAGATTCGACTCGTATGTAACGAAGTCGAAATAGTTGATGTTGTAGATAAGGCTAGAGTTGATAAGTTTAAGTGTTGGTGAGCTTAAGAGTGAGGTGTGAAGGAGAACTCAATTATTAGTACAAGATGAAATAAAAGTTGGGAGATGCAAGCTAGAAAAACGATTAGATTAATTTCTAAATTTTTGACGGATATAGGAAAGAAAGAAGTGATGAGATTAATTAACTATGAGAGAGAGTTAGGATAACCATTATTTAGGGTGTCGAGTGTAAAGTGGGGAAAGACTTAATAATTTGAGAGTGTTTGGTGATGATCGAAGTATTGGTTGGATAGATTAGGTTGCGTTAGTGATCATAAGTTAACAATTTATTAGATACTTTAAAAAATAATTGGTGAGAGCCTTGAGTAAGAGAGTTATGTTGGAAGAATACTAATAAATGTCGTGATTATTTGGGGAAAAGTTAGAGTTGAAACTTAGATAGACAACTTTGAGAGTATAGTGAGGAGTGTTTAAGTTATGTAAACTTGAAGTTGTAGGAAATTTTCAGTGCTTGATAAGTTATTATGGGTACTCAGTAAGTGATTTAGGTAGTAACGTAGTTGCCATTTAGCGTGACAACTCAAGTTTATGTGAGTGTATGTAAGGTTCATGAGGGGCTAAGTGAATTGAGCTCAGGGAACTAAGTTAGAGAGATTTAAGAGTCCTTGTGATAACTGAAATAGTGCATGTATTAGTATTTGAGCTGGTAAAGTGTAGTGAAGTCACTAATTGTAGTGAAGATTATTGAATGTTGGGGTGTATAGTTTGGAATGACCCAAGTGAATTCGTTTAGGTAGTGAGAGGTAGTGAGAATTCGAAATATGTGACGGATGTTAGAATGAGGTACGAGGTAAATAGGTGTAAGATGTGATAGTAAGATCGAAGGGAATTTGAAATCAACCGATGCTAACTACTAGGATTTAAGTTGAGTGTCTTCAAGGGGGTAAAGAGTTAGTTATGATCTAAGAATTTCTAGAGGTAAAATTGAGATGAGAAGTGTACTCATTAGTATTTTAGGATTTCTCGATAGGGGTAGCAGCAAGAGTGGTCGTGGTATGTACATATTTGAAAGACACAGAAGTAGAATGTGAGGTAGATGAACTTAGCTAAAGAAAAAGGTCGAGTTGAAAATTCAGTTAGAAGGGTTTGAGGTATGAATTAGATTATAGTTAGTGAACGTGTGTGTAGTCGGGTTAGAACGTACAGAGTTAGGTGAAGTCGGAATTTAAGGCATGTAGTACCTGATAGGTGAGTAAGGGTTTTGGGTAGTTGAGATGAGTAAATTAAGGAAGAGCAAGGCACAAATTTTGAGGACAAAATTTTTGTAAGGAGGGTGGATTGTAACACCCGAGAAATTTTCATCTATGTACGTAAAGTGGTAGGTGTGGGTAATTAATTTATGCTCGGGAGTTAGTAATGTTTAATAGGATAGATTTTTGTTTGATTATTGTTTATTATTATTATTTAATATAATTTACTTAAAAAAAAAAAAGAAAAGAAACATAACACAAAATGGCTTCGAGGGAGCCATTTTGCGCTCGGGTGCCGAAGGCAGGGGAGAGGGGAGAGCGACGGGGGCGATGATCGCCGAGCAAAAACCGCCGCCGATTTCCAGCGATTTCCGGCCAGACGACGTCGGCGACTCCATTGCTGCCAGTTCCGGCCGTCGTTGCGCACAGAACTGAACGGTAAGTCTTTCCCTTCCTGTTCCCCTGTTTTGGTTCTGTTGGTGGCCGAGGGTGAGGAGCGAGTTTGAGCTCCGATCACCGGCCTAAATTGGCCGCCTCCGGCGTGGGTTTGCCGACCCCTGGACCGGCTATGGTTGATTGGTCGTGAGAGGCCCTATTTGGGCGAAAATTAGAGAGCCCTCTTTAGGGCATTTCGGGTTTTGCTTGTAGTTTGGGAATTTTGGGTTAGATTATGTTAATTGAAGGTACTTGTGGTTGATTAGTGAGGAATTGGTGGAGAATTTATGGAAAATCGGAATGGGGGATTTTCCGGGTAAAGGGGCAGTTCGGGTTTTTGCTATTTTGACCTAGCTGGGGTCGTTTGTTTTTAAATTCCTTTTGTCACGTTAAAATTGGTTATTAGAGGAGTATGTGGCCGTTGGAATCGTTCGATTCCAATAACCGATGCAAAAGTTGCGCGCGTTTGAAGTTCGGGTCTGTTTTTACCGAACCCAAATTGGTGGCCCATTTAGTTAACTTTTAGTTGGATTAGGCTAGAAATCGTAGTTTGAGAGTAATTTGAGAGTAATTGGCGAATGTAGACTCGATTTTAATGAATCTTGAATATTTGTCGTAGGTCGAGCCGTACGTGGATAGGGAACTGAGAATCCTCAGTAAGCTAGGACACCAGGTATGTAGAGGACGTTATGTTTTGCCTTCGGGCCTACACCACGGAACGGTAGGGAATTGTTGTTGGGTGATTTTTTTGCTTTGTTTGAATTGTTAGTTGGTTGCTTTACTTGGTTTGAATTGTGAATTGGTTGCTTTGCTATTGTTTGTTTTGGTTAAGCATGGTTTGGTTGTATGGTGGCCCTGTATTGTTTTGGTTGTGTGGTTGACTTGTATTGTTTTGGTTGTGTGGTTGACTTGTATTATTTTGGTTGTGCGGTTGCTTGTTGTAGGTGTTTGTGTGAGTCGTCTCGTCGCGAATTAGTGTCTGAAAGTACGACAGTTTCGGGAGGCGTTTGTGTGAATCACCTCGTCGCGAATTAGTGTCTGAAAGTATGACAGTTTTGGGAGGTGTTTGTGTGAGTCGACTCGTCGCGAATTAGTGTCTGAAAGTATGACAGTTTCGGGAAGCGTTTGTGTGAATCACATCGTCGCGAATTAGTGTATGAAAGTATGACTGTTTCGGGAGGTGTTTGTGTGAGTCACCTCGTCGTGAATTAGTGTCTGAAAGTATGACAGTTCGGGAGGTGTCTGGTTGAGTCGCCTCGTCGCGAATTAGTGTCTGAAAGTATGACAGTTCGGGAGGCGTCTGGTTGAGTCCCCTCGTCGCGAATTAGTGTCTGAAAGTATGACAGTTCAGGAGGTGTCTACCAGTGAGTTGATAATGAACGAGGTTCATTGATCGACGTGGGAGAAGATCATGTATGGCCGTGTTGTGAGTTGCATTGTTGTGTGGTGTGGCATTGTCTGGCATGGCAATGAGTGAGGCACTTCGGTGCGGTGCGGGCAACTAGTATTGTTTGGTCGTGTCATCGTGTTGTGTTGAGACGGTTTGTTGAGTTGCCTTGGGGTGTTTGTGTTGTTGTGTTAGGGATGTTGTGTGTGCATTGTACGTGTCTATAATTGTTATCCCCTACTTGCTAAGCGTAAGCTTACGTGTGTGTGTGTGTTCTGTGGTGTAGGTAACGATGCGGGTACAGGTGAGCTAAGCGAGTGAGCCATGACTTGGGAGTCGTCGGAGAAGCACGGGGCATGCCGGTGCAGGCAGTTGTCGGGGCGCCTCGACCATGGTCTTCGGAGAATGTGGGGCTTTGTCATTTGATAGTTTATTGTAGATTTTTGTTTATGGAAATACTGTTTTGGGAGTGTTGGATCTAGTTATAGTTAGGGTGATGTATCGCTTATATTGTGGATTTTCAGATGTTAGTATTTTCATTTTCTCTTTACTGCTATTTGGTGAGTTCGTAGGCTGGATTGGTGGGATTGGTTTGTGTGCAGGTACCTAGCATTTTGGAGGCACCATTTTCAGGCGTTACTTTGCCGAAATTTTCGGGAAGGACGCTGTGGTGCTGAAAGGTTAGGATTAAAAAGAATGAGTGAGTCTAGACAGCTAGGTGTGACTTAAGAGAGTATCGGGAGACCTAGCTTTAAATTTAGCTGCGTCAGTTTATTTTTCTGTTCGTTTTATCGTGGGAGTGGTTAGCAATGTAGCGCTCCGAGCCAGGGTGGGTTCGGGGGCGTTACAGCAGCGATTAGTCGCTGCCTTTCTTCTGCCTCTGCTTTCCGATTTTACCCTTCACCGATTGATAAATGTTTTAATGGTTTTATTAATTGTTTTTAAATAGTTTTAAGTTTATAAATGGTTTTGTTTTAAGTGGTTTAAAATGTAGACTTCAATTCTGATTTAATTTCCGCTCAAGTGTAAAATAAAATGAAAAATTTATACGGGTAAAATAGGTACAGTATTAGGGGTGTTACATTTTACACTCACATCCATTGCTCACATGCACAAAACACTTCTATCGCTCAGACCACGTGATATCCACGCGACTTCAATAACTCGGCAGACAGGATCTACCGCTCACAAAACGACAAATCTCTTATTCACTTCTACCGCTCACAAACAACAAACATTCTCAGCTCACATCTACCGATAGAACAAGCTGCGTCTTCCGGTCACTAGACGACAAAAATCCTCAATTCACATCTACCGATAGACTACATCTGCCGGTAAACAGTAACTCAGCTTCTACCGATAGAATACATCTACCGATAGACCAAACACTCAACTTTTACCGTTAGAAAACATCTTCTGATAGACAAAACTCTCAACTTCTACCGATGGACAACATCCACCGGTAGAAAACTGAACAACATTTCAACCATCCACACCCTAAACCAGAACAACTCCGACTACTACAAGGACTTGTACAATTTACTGGAACCATTTTAAACTACTTAAATCCGTGCATTACTCCAAAATTTGGTAAAACCACTATTAAAACCAACAGAGTATCATTATCAGAAAAGTCTCAAAATGTATTCAAAAACATTAAAACTACCACTGTCATAAAAAAAACTCTCAACATACTAAAATTGAATCATGGTTCACTAAACCTTCTCATCTACTGCCACCAGTTAAACCGCCCCATCAGTTGCCAGATCGATGCATGAATGCACCCCTCCAACTTGCCTAGTTCTCAGCAAACTCAGAGAGCACACCTACTGTTACTTCTTCACCTACATCATAAAACTCATCTATTAGCCTAATGCTAAATAAGTGAAGCAGTAACGAAAGGAAATGCTGAAACATAAATCTTAATCATGCAGTTTCTACTTTCACATCTCAGTTGCATTTACATTCTTTCACTTATTTGATTCCTCGGTTCCAATGGGAGTTGGATTAATTTTCCCAAAGTCATACATCCTCTTCATAAATTAAGGGGTGAATTAGTTCCCTTAACAGCTTATCTGATCCTATATTCCATTGGGAAGCGGATCAATTTTTCCAAAGTTATAAATTCCTTCATAAGTTAAGGGCCGGATTAATTCCCTTAATAGCTTATCTGTTACAATCTGTTCATTCCTCACCAAACCAATACATGTAAATTCATTTTCGTATTCTTTCAAAATATGATGCATGCCACACAGACAAATTCAAACATACATAATCCTACTGTTTTGTGATGTAGGCCCGAAGGCTCATGCATACTCCACTTACCTGGTTTCCTGGAAAAGCTTGGTTGCAACCCACTTCGGGTTTTGCTCAAACCTATAGCCGTAGACAGAGTATTAGTTAAGCTTCATTCTAAAGTATCCTCAAATCTACCAGAACTCATAAGAAAACTGGTTTGGGAACTCAGATCATCAAGTATTCCTGATATGCCCCAAACCCGAACTAACTCCCACTTACAGCATTCTCAACGCTCGCATTTAAAATCCCCTCTAACATTGATAGTTACAATGTAGTAAGAAATCGAAGTAGAACTCACCTAGTTTGGAGAGAACGGAAGGGAAAATTGATGGGAGAAACTCTACTTAGCTGCTGAATGCCGAGAAAGGAAAATGAGAAAATAGTGGCGGCTAAACCTCATTAAACCCTCCCTTAAATACGTTATCCACTATAAATCTCAAAATACCTTTATGCCCTTACTTAGTCATTTATTAACCTAATCACTAATTCTCCCAATTTTATCCATAAAACGTACTCTACAAGTTGGTTAAGTAAATTGGTTCAATGAAACCGGGTGTTACATATTGTGGGTAGGGAACTGAGTTTGGTAATTTTGCTAAAGGAACCGGTTCCGTCAGAGGGACTGTTAGATATGCCATTCCACTTCCCCTAGAGCGAGATGGTCGTTCCACCAGAGGGACCATCAGTTAGGCCATCTCCCTTCTAGAACCAGTACCCCAATAACTCATAGCTAGAATGTGCTCTCGGTCAACAGTTCCGAAGAGTCTCCCAACAGCAAGCATGAATTAACCATGGCCGTATTGGTTTAAATTTCAGAATGTTGTTCTTGAAAAGCATGTTCTATTTTCATGTTTTGTTTAGGTGATTGTTTGTGAATGTTTGTTTCTGGTTTTAGAACTATGTTTAGTTGTTTAGGTTGTTTGATGAAAATTATTTTACATAGAGAATGGATTAGAAAATGATATCGTCAAATTCTAAATTCTCTTGTTGTGTGGCTTGTTTAAGATGTTGTTCTTTTTAACTGCTTTGTTTTGTCTAAAGCATGAATCTGTTTCTTATCTTTAAGCACGATTTAATTGTTGAAGCATGATTCGATGTTTGTCTTTTCTTGTTGATTTGTTTAAGACTTCTAAGATGTTTAGAAATTGTTAATTCTAAATTTCTAGTGTCATCTTGTTTATTCTCTTTGATTGTTTTTGCTTTAGCTTGATAGTTCTATCATGTTGATCATCATGTTAACTTGCTTAGGTTGATTAGCATTTGGTTTCATGATAAAATTGTTTAGCCTTTTAGGTTGTCTAGATTGTTTTCTTTTAAATTGTGGCTGCATAACTTTCTGCTCATAATGAATTTGGATTAAAATTTTATAGCATTTTGATCAACTTGATGACTAACCTCTGCTGAAATTCCAAGAATTATTAGATGAGAATAGTGTAGTTTTTGTTTAGAACTTTCTGTGGTATTTATTTGTGCTATTTTATTAAACTGTTTAGGATCTTAGTTGATGCTTGATTGAAATTGATAGGAAGATATGCATAGAACCATTTGCATGTTAAAATAGGAGTTGCAAATTCTGTTTAAGTATGATTATGTTTCTGTTTTGTTTCCTAATGATGATGCATCTAACTATTGTTTAAATGTTTGTCATGTCTTGTTTAGTATCAAGTCCTTGATGTTAAGTTAAATTTATATTGAAAAGTATGAGTGAACTTGCCTAGGATTAAATAGCAACTGGTCATTCTATTTATTTTCTTGCTAGAAAATTCTGTTTTGAATTCTCTTATTTGATTGCATCAAATTAATGTGTTATCTCTTTTGAATTCTAGTTTACTTTTTTTTTAATATCTAGTACTTGGTCAATTAGTTGATTTGTTATTGGCCAAGGTAAATGTAAAATCAAAATATATGCATATTGTTTGCCTTCTTGTTTTCATGATTGGAAAAGGAGAAGACCATTTGAGGTTTGTTAGCTTTCCACTCCATTTTGAGCATTGGCTATGGATAAGCCAAGGAGTTGGAACAATTTCTGGCAACAAGGTATGTTTCACTGATCTTTTGAATAATTTTGGGATTGATATAGAGCTTAGTTGGATGATTTTGGATTGCTTGTGAAAATTCTTTGATAGTTCTTATTATTTGAATTATTAGATGGGAGTGATATAGAGCTTACTTATGCTAACCTTGATTTTCAACTCTTACTTTTAGATGAATTTAAATTGATTGAGTCAAGTGTTTCCCTTCTTTTCTAAAGAATGATTTTAATTTGGATTCAATAACTACCTTGATGGGTTTAGCATATAAAATGGATTGTTCAACTTTGTTTAAAACTTGTTTTTATCTTGTATGTTTGTTTCCAAATTGATAAAATGAACAATTCGGTTTTGACATTTTGTTACCATTTGTAAATGGTTAAATGATTTTAAACTTTAGGATAACTTTATTTAGTGCCTATTATGGTTTGCTTGTTTAAGCTTTTTAGTAGAGAAATTTTATCCTTAGTGTTGTAATGTCCCCCGGTGAGTATCGGATTTGAGGTCAAATCCTCAACAACCGGGAGGGGATGATATGTCCCAGGTTCCAAAGACCCTCCATAATGTACCTTCGGTCCGAACCGTTAAAACACAAGCCAAGGTAAGTATTTATCTAATTTATCTATCTAATGGACTTGTAGAATTATGTAGGTAAATTGGCTTTTCGAAGCTTGGAATGAAGAAGGAATTTGTTTTCCTTATAGTCAACTTTTGTAACCAAGCTTTCGTTTTATTTTATTTGTAATTTAAAATACTTTAATTTTGTTTAAAACTCGTTAATTGACAAACTTTAGCTTTTTAGAATGTGTATTTTTGTAATAGTCTTCAAAGGAAGGTGAACCAAAGGCTGAACCAAGTGAACCGAGGCCCAAAGAATGCTAAACCAAGGCTGAACCAACAAGAACAAAGCTTGAATCGGATTGAACCAAGGAGAACAAAGCTTGAACCGGATTGAACCAAGGAGGAACAAAGCTAAACCAAGGTGCAAGAGTTGAACCGGTCCTGGAGAAACATTGCCCAGCGAACCGGTTGCCAGCATTCTGCAGAGGAGTCCAACGGCTACATTTCTAGCCGTTGCCACCGAGTTTCCAGAAGCGTTCTCTCCTTCTTCTTCATCGTTTGTATTTAAGTCTCCCTCCTCCTCGGTAATTTGTTTAGCCATTGACACATATTTTTGGAAGCCAGAAGGTTGTTTTATTCGTTTGTCGGAGTTACTCCGTGAAGGGAGAATCTCTCTCTCGGCCTAGCCGGCGCCCAGCGCCTGATGGCTTCGGCCAAGGCTTCCTCGAGCTCAAGGTTGCTCGGAGGAATCCTCAGTCGCCGGAGTGTGACGAAACCTTCGTTCTCGAGTGCTGTGAACTCTTCGCCCGCGATGGTTCAATTGTCCAGAGGCGCCATTGGCCTCGGACCGGCCAAGGGTCTTCAACCACATCCTCCTTCG
This sequence comes from Begonia masoniana, assembly GCA_022432975.1. Classification (NCBI taxonomy): domain Eukaryota; kingdom Viridiplantae; phylum Streptophyta; class Magnoliopsida; order Cucurbitales; family Begoniaceae; genus Begonia; species Begonia masoniana. The sequence goes on along the minus strand of CM039509.1, from coordinate 25,616,551 downwards.
ACCTCCTCTGAGGAAGAAAACCACGTCTGCAGGGCGTGTCCCAACCGCTGGAGCGCTTCCCGTCCATCGGCGAAGCTCTGTCCAGAAGGTTGCCGAGAGAAATCTTTCCGCCGGTGATGGTTCCCTCGACGTCCCGCCACCTCCAGAGCACTTCCCTCAATCCCCCGCAGCTCTCTGAGCCGTTCTCCGACGTGCCCACTTCTCGGTAACCATCTCTCGCCTCCCGACTCCTCTTCTCTATTTATGTCTGTTTTTCCTGCATGTAGAGTCTATTTTTGGGGTGTTCTTTGAGCACCGATCCCTCTGTGTTCTCTTGTCTTCCGCGTGCGTTTTCTAACCCCATTTACAGGCCAGTAGTCTATCAGTTTTCATGTAAATAAGAGCAAAAAGAATCCAGTACAGTAAAATACGTAATAATTATTGTGGGTAGGGAACTGAGTTTGGTAATTCCGCCAGAGGAATCGGTTCCGTCAGAGGGACTGTTAGATATGCCATTCCACTTCCCCTAGAGCGAGATGGTCATTCCGCTAGAGAGACAATCAGTTAGGCCATCTCCCTTCTAGAACCAGTACCCAATAACTCATGTCATGGAAGAAAATAAAGAACAGATGCAGTTGCATGTTTTACGAATAGCATAGCATGGTCATGAGCATGCATTTTATTTACGTCTACATCATTTGCTGAGCATTAGGTTCATTAGTTTACTTTGTGGTGTAGGTGATATCATCACAGATGAGGATGTTGATCCTCAAGATGGTTGATAGAGCAGTTGATGAAGGACATCCATGGGGTGTGCTTGTCGCTGTTGGGGAGATTTTGACCTGTGGGCAAGGTTGTAGATATTTTGGCAAATGTGTGTATAGATAGTTGGTTTTTAAACTTTTGGAAAACACAAATTTATAAGTTTTAAAGTCTGTTTTGAAGATAGATTTTCTCAACATGGGTTTACTTTTATGTTTGAAGCTTCAGCTACGTTATTTTATGAAAATAACATGGTTTTCTATCGTTTTGTTGTTTTAAGAAAATGATGTTATTACCTTTGAGATAAATTATATAGATAAATTTTGAAATGGGTGTACGATTTTTAGATTGAAGGAAAAGTATAACAGGGGACAGAGGAGATGTCGATCATTCGCCCCAGATGGGCGAATGATCGCCTAAAAGGGGCATTTTAGAATTTTCCACCCAAGAGTGCGCCGATGGTTTGCCCTAAAGGAGGCGAGCATTTGGCTCCGTAGGAGTGAAAATTCACCCCAGAGGCGATCAGTCGCCCCACAGGGGCGAACAATTGCCCTAGGGGGTGAAAGTTCGTTTCTGGCGAACTTTTCGCCAAAAATCTAGTGCAGGGGGAGATGACTCGCCCCAAAGGGGTGAGTTATCGACGGCAGTGTTCACGTGAACAGTGCAAGTAGTGTTCACGTGAACAGTGCAAGTAGTGTTCACGTGAACAGTGCAAGTAGTGTTCACGTGAACATTGAAAGTTATTGTTCACACAAACAGTGAAATTCACGTGAATAGTAAAAAAAAAGTTTTAACTAAATTTTACGCACATTTTCGACTAAGTTTTGAAAAAGAAAGTTTATATGTTTTGAGTCATTTTAAAGATGTACAGTATGTTCAAAGCATGTTTTATGAACCGTCAAGTTAGTGACGTCCGAATTACGAGGCATTACAAAAATCATCCAAAGTATAAGGAGGATTCATCCCCAAGAATATAGATATATCACATCAAAATAATATATCATGTATCAATGGTAAACGTTTAAAACCAACTGTACATATAAATAAAAAGCTGACAAACTGGTGACCAGGCCCCGCCAGGTTTTTCATGGGTGATAACTAACCAAAATAAGGTTTTTCATAACATCATGCAATGCAGTGCATAATACATAAAACCCCTACCTCGACGTAAACCGCTCTTCCTACGCACAACAGCGACTACCTCAATTACCAGTTTGAACTCCACAAACTCATTCGAGCCTATAACAAAGTCAAAGTTATAAATATTTCTCTCAACTATAAGGGAAAACATGGATGAGTCCTATACCATGATTAGGAGCCCAATTCGATAACATAATAAACGACCATGAACATTTCCCAAAAATAAGGTTGTGCAGTTGACACTTTAAGTATCAGTGGTTGACACTTTTGTCTAAGGGTCGACCCACCGGCTAACACTTGGAAAATTCGAGTTTTTTCTGCGGTCAACACTTTCACTAAATGATCGACACCTAATCCAAAGGTGTCGACACTTGATACCTCTCGGGTTTCAGCCTAAAGTACACTAGTAGTCACCACTTCCTCCTAAGATGTCGACACTTCAGGTGCTACCCGACCAATCCACAATGGTAGACTTGGGGATTTTCAGGATGCAAAGTCGTGAAAATTGCTCATGTTCGCCGATTTTCATCACCAATCACCAAAATAACATACATAAAACTTTATTCTACTCAAATAACCCAGACATAATTCATATATTTGAGTTTCCAAGCTCGAATTTAAATCCAATAATAACCCTAACTTTCAAAACTTCAAACGGAGAGAAAAACTTACAATCTCTCAAAATTCCTTTACAAAGCTCGATCACCCAACTCAACGGTAAGTTTGCAGCGTAAATTTTTAAAATAATTACAAGGTCAAGCCCACATAATGAAATTCCAAGAAAAAAGTACAATATAATACATACTTAACAATATTACTGTAACACCCGGAAAAAATGTACGTAGTTCAGTTAGGGTATGTCATGAGAGTTTAACACTAGTTCTAATGGTATCCTAATAAATGGAGTTGGAGAGTGAAATTGAAAGAGAAAACTTGATAAAAGACCCTAAAATAAGGAAAGTGTTGGAGGGAAGTGTTGTTTAGTTAATTAAGGAGGGAAGCAACAATTGAAAAGTGAAGGGAGAGGATGATCACGTGAGAGAGGGGAGGATAGGAGAAGAGAGTGGGTTGTTTTAAAATTTTAGTTAGTTTGGTGGATATTTTGAAAAAGTAAGCTGGTGTTAAATAATGAAAAGAAGGATGAATTTGTTTGAGAAATAATAAGAGAAGTAGGAAGTTTGAAAACTATAAGATATTGGTTTGAGAAATGATAAGAGAAGTAGGAAGTTTGAAAACTAAAGGATAGACACGTTGGGAGAATAAAAGCAATAAAAAGATGAATGATTAAAAGTATGTTTGAAAAGTCAAATTTCTTTGTAAATTTGAAAGGAGGAGTAAAAGTTGAAAAGTCAATTGTGGAGGCAAATTGTATGCATGTGGCGTGGTATAAAAAGGGGAAAGAAATACTTAAAGTTAACTTAATTTATGGTTGAAACTGAGGTGGGTTAAAAATAAAATAAAATAACTAAACTATTAAAGTTGTCTTCCAATTAAAAGAAGACAACTCATCACATTAAAGGTAGTTGTCTTTGATAAAAAAGAAAAATTTATTTAAAAGAAGACAACCCTTTTTGAAGCTTCTCATCCACGAAAGAAAACCCTCCTCCATCGTTGAAGACTCCATCTCATGCTTCTTGCGAAAAAATAAAACAAAATTCAGGGTAAGTCAAATTTTAGGTTAAGTCTATACAAGATCTTGGTTATATGTTAAAAGAGTTTAAGTTTTATTGAGTTTACATGAGGTTTGATGAGCCCTTGATGGCTGCACAAAAATGGTTAAGATTTATGAGTTTTTGTTGGTTTTAAGGTCTAAGTAGAGTATAAGGGTTGATTATGGAATGAAATGGAGGAAAGAGACTAAAAAGCACATGAATGTTCAAAAATGAATGTTTTACAGGGTAGTTGGGTTTTGGGTTTTCTGGGATAAATCCATTTGTTTTATTTAATAATTGATTTTAGCATGTTAAAATAGATTCTTTAAGGAGTCCATAGGCGTTGGAATCAACGTATTTGGATCAGTATATGTTAAGTTATAATTTTTCAAAGTTGGATCAAAATCTTTGAAGAAAAATATACACCTGTTTCGGTTTTGGTGTTTGCCGAACTTCTTCCTTATTGTAGCTTGCAAAATGGTTTTAATGGAGTAAAATAGACACTTTAATGAATCTATGGGCTTTGGAATCGAAGCGTTTCGATGTGTATAGAATTAGTTATGGATTTTTTAAAGTTGGTTTAATGCATTGTGTTGTGATCCGAATTTTCATGACAGAAAGATTTAATTGGTTATGTTGTGTTTAAAATCACTTGGATTTGGATCCTTAACTTGAGTTATGTATGATGTCATGTTTTGAAAGTTTTTGGATATGGATAGATTACTAAAATTGGTCATTCTAATAAGGAAATTTCGGGATTTGGGGTTAGAGGTTTTAAAGTTAGTTTAATTAGTTGTTAGAGTTAGAATAGGTATTCCTTAGATTTAGTCGTATGATTATTAATTTGTTTTTCCTTTGTTATATTAGGTGAACGTGTTGAGTTGCTGGCATAACCGAAGCGGGTGAGTAGGTTACGAAAATTGAAGTAAGTGGTGGATTGCCTTCATTTTGCCTTCGGGCCTACACCATGGAACGGTAGGATTTAATAGTTGGTTTATTGTCGGTGTTGTGTTGTGTTGCACATCTTTGAAACATGCATCATGGTTTACATTACGCTAGATACGAGTGTTTGCATTGTTTGACATTGTGAGCGTAAAACGTAATCAGATAAAAAAATGACAAATCTTAAGGCATCGGGAATATGAATTCCTAGACGGTTATTGGATTCTACGCTCATTGCAGGGGAGTAAAATCGATGGCCTTCCTAGACGGTTATGGGAAGCGTGCCATTCGGTTTTGCTTGGTGGATCAATGTGTGACCATCTTAGACGGTTATGGGATGTGTGCATACTTGATCCACACGGTATATCAAAAATATTTAAGGCACTTAAGACATCGGGAGTATGAATTCCTAGACGGTCATAGGATTCTACAATCGATTGTGGGAACGTAAAATTCAGTGGCCTTCCTAGACGGTCATAGGAAGCGTGCCATCCGGTTTTACTAAGGGTGGATCGATATGTGGCCATCCTAGACGGTCATGGGATGTGTACACAATTGATTTACATGGCTTATGAACGTATTAATGCAATGAAAAGGAAATGAGCACAACCGAGCATTAGAAACTGCATGTGATAGGATTGGTTGCATTGTATGTTGTTTGTGTTTGCATTCATTATTCCCTACTTACTAAGCATTAGGCTTACTTTTTGTGTTCCGTGGTAGAAGTGACGACTTATATTCAGGTGAGCTAGACGAGGGAGCCCATGATTAGTCGATAGTCGATGGCACAAGTGGCACGCCGGTGCGGGCAAATTGTCGAGGCGCCTCGATCATGGTCTTCGGGGAGAGGTGTGGGATTAGTCTTTTGTTAGTATATAGGTAGTTTTGTTTGGATTTTATTTGTAAATGCTAATGGTTTGGAATTCTGGTAAATATTGTTTTGAAACTATTGTATAAAAGTTTGGTTTTCAGGATTTTGGGTTTTAAACGTTTAGCAGTTATGCTACTCGATTTTTCGTTGGAATTTTCGTATAACAAACGACTGGAGTTTTCAATTGGTTTTACATTTTTGCTGATGTATCGGAGTCGATGTCTTTTTAGAGTTTACGTGTTAAAGGGTGTTAAAGGGTGAAGGATTTATGTGAGTATAGTTGATGTTGTTGTGAGTAAGTGTGCATGATAGATGAAAAAAAAAAAAAAACAAAAACAAAAAAGAGCATGGGGTGAGGAAGGGCGCCGACCAATCGGCAGACAAGCGCCGATCGATCGGCTGTTGTAGGCGACAATTGATCGTGCACCTGAGAGGGTGCCGATCGATCGGCAGTAAGCGCCGATCGATCGGCACTTTCTTGTTTCGGGCGATTGTGCACCCGAGAGGTTGCCTGTAACACCCGACATTTCGGCCAGGTGATTTTCTGACCATTTTCATTGTCACCCTCTTATTTAACCTTTATGATTTAAATTTAATGTTAAGATAAAATTATTACAAGTTGAGTAAAACTAGGTTGGGTGGCAGTTTTGTAATTAAAATTTATGGGTTAGGTATAAATAGGAAATGGAAACCTTAAACCTCATTTATTACCACTGTAGCCGACATTCCCTCTCGGCGATTCCTTCTCTCCCAAGCTTTTACTCTCGGCTATCAGAACCTCCCCTTGCCGACGGCTGGTTTCAGCCTGCTTTTCTCTGCAATCCGCACCCGAGGTATGAAATGGACAATGTAGTCATTTATTACTGATTAAAGCTCTGCTTTCAACTCGGCATTTGAGTTCGGATTTCTAACAGTGGCCGAGTAGTTTTAGACTCTTTTAAGTCTGAGAGTAGAAATGCCATCCCAAATCGATTCTGAACATTTTAAAGTAACCAACTCGGGTTTAATCAATGGTAAAACCTGTCCACCTAGTTCCGGATTTCAGACTGCAGTGTGTCAAACAGTGGAATCGGAATGACTTTAGCTGTTAGATTCTAGGATGACTTTCGATTAGAACTTTTAGGACTTTATTTTAACTACTGTAATGTGGAATGTTTTAGGTGAAGAAGTTGAAGAGAAAGTGATTCAAGTTGCTAAGGAATCCAGGTAAGTGAATGTACTAAGTTTCCGGCCAATAGGGCCCTACATCAAAGGATTATGTTACATTTAGTGAACGTTGTCAGCTATAAGTTCGATGAAATGTCGATGGATATGATTCTGGTATTCTGATATACTCCCCTGTCTTAGTTCGATGATTAAGTGCATTTATGTTATGCATCATGTTTTACTTCTCAAGCATATGAAAATGTTTTGAAATATGTTTTCTCATGAATAAAATAAGAAGATAAAACTTATGCAACGTGGTTAAGTGAGGGTTGGGGGTGGTTCGGCGTATGTCACAGTCCGCAGTAGGACATATGAATACAACCCGCAGTAGGGACCATGATCAAACTCACTGTCGAACCCCCTTTACCAGCACAAATCCTCTCTTAATCCACATAATGTAATGAAGAATACGAATGATGAATATGAGCATGTCCATGAATGATGATTATGATCAATGAATACGAGATACGATTATGAATGATGATTAAGACTAAGTACACGAAAAGAAAAGACTCATGAGCATGTTTTTCTCCAAGTTATGCATTCATGAACTCATAATAGTTTGCATTCCTTACTAAGCCTTAGGCTTACAGTTACACCTTATGATGTAGGTGAAGAAATATCAGGTGAGGATTTCAAGATTGATGAAAGTGTCTGAGTTCGGTTGCTGGAAGTGATCAGGGTGGAAAATCTGTGGCTGGATGGCGAACATGACTCTCTGGTTTAAGCTTTTAAGATTTTAATAATGTTTATGAACAAAGAAGTCTAAGCATGATGAGTTTACTTTCGAATATTGAGTTTTAAGTCTGTCTAATATGAGTACTGAGTCTGAAAATATTTGTGAAGATATAGAATGAGTTATTTACCTAAGTCTTCCGCTGTGTGAGTTTGAATGAATTTATGGTTTATTCCGATGAGTTTTGGCCATTAAGATTTAAGTTATGAGGTCTACGTTTATCTAGATAGAAGTCTGAGAAAACCAGGATGTCTTCCGCTGAGGAATATTGGAGGAAATGAGTTTGTCTACCGGCTGACGTCATCGGAAGAGGAAAAGTATTTGTCTTCCGGCTGACGTCATCGGTAGAAGAAATGTGATGGAAGTCGGGAGAGTTTGTCTTCCGGCTGACGTCATCGGAAGAGGAAAAGTATTTGTCTTCCGGCTGACGTCATCGGTAGAAGAATTGTGATGGAAGTCGGGTAGGTTTGTCTTCCGACTGACGTCACCGGTAGAGGAAGTGAGTTCCTTGTCGTTTACTCACCGGTAGAGGAAGTGAGTTCTTTGTCGTTTATTGACCGGTAGAGGAAGTGAGTTTTAATGAACCACGCGAGGTTTTAATTGATCACACGGGTTGCACGTGACTGTCGGCAGATGCAAATATGTGTGCCTGCCGATAGATGTTTAATGAATCATGTGGGATGCACGTGCTGACCGGCAGATCAACTAGAAGCTCGTCGTTTAGTGATCGGCAGGAGTGAGAGTTATAATGGATATATTCAGTGAATTGAATGAGATGTTTTAAGTTATGTTAAGTCAAAAAAAAATAGATGAATAAATATGTGGACTATTATGATCAAGTTACGTCACGAGTTTAGTAACAAACCGAGTTTAAGGATTCGGGGCGTTACATTGCCGATCGATTGGCTCCCTGCGCCGATCGATCAGCATCTGTAATCTGCTTTTTTTTAAAAAAAAAACATTAATTTCCAACGTGTTTTGACCCGATATTTTCCAACATGTTTTACTTGTATTTGATGCACGTTTTCCAACCGTGTTCGAGGGTTCGAAAAACCAAAAAATTGAGTCATATTTTTATCGAAAATAAATTTTAATTTTCGTTTTAAATGAAAGATTGATTAGCAAAGTAGCGCACCGAGCCGGGGCGGGTTCGGGGAGCATTACAATTACACCGTGCAGAAAAGTAAAAGAATCTAATTCACAAGTTATGTTTACAAATCCAAATCAAATAACTAAGTTCTTGTAGCACCCGGTTCCATTGAGTCGAAATTTGAATAATTGTTAATAACGTACTTTTATAGAAGGGTTGGCGGAGTTATTGATTAGGTTAATAAATGACTAGGCAAGGGCAGAAAGGTAATTAGAGATTTAAAAAAAAAGGGGATAATGTATTTAAGGTTAGTGATTTGGGGTTTAGTGCTCGGTAGCCGCCACTAATTCCCTTACTTCTCTCCGGCCTTCAGCTCTTCAGCAGAAAACTTTCGGGCGATTTCTTCCTCCCTCGATTCTCCTTCAACCTAGGTAAGCTCTCTTAGTTCGTCTGTGATTTTAACAACTAGATAGCTGAGGGAGTACAATGTGTGAAGTTTTGAGGAATACTGTGAGAGAGTCGAGCTCGGGTGTAGTGTTGAATCGGAAATGCACAATGAACTAAGCTTCCAAGCTAGTTTCCCTTGATTTCCTGAATAGATTAGAATGAGGTTTAGTATAAATCTAATTGACATTCTTCCTATGACCTAGGTGAGCAGACTTCTGAAGTAGATTGAAACCGTGCATTTCTAAGAGAGCCAGGTAAGTAAAGTTTGCTTGTGCCTTCGGGCCTACATCACAAAACGTTGGGATTGTGTTCACTGGGATGTGTCTGTGTGTTATGCATCATGTTTTAAAAGTATACGAAAATGAATTTGAATGCATGTTGGGGTGGTAAGGATTGAACATATTGAAAAGTTATGTGAATCAGTTTTACTGTTAAGGAAAATAATCCGCCCCTTAATGAGACAGTGGATGTTTATACTTTGGGAGAGTTGATCCAACTCCCAATTTCACAAGGGGATCTGAACAGTGAATCAGCCTTACTGTTAAGGGAGCTAATCCAACCCTTAATGAGACAGTGGATATTTATACTTTGGGAGAGTTGATCCAACTCCCAATTTCACAGGGGGATCTGAACAGTGAATCAGCCTTACTGTTAAGGGAGCTAATCCAACCCTTAATGAGACAGTGGATATTTATACTTTGGGAGAGTTGATCCAACTCCCAATTTCACAGGGGGATCTGAACAGAAACAACGCATGAATAACTGAGAGGAGAAAGTAGAAATTGCATGTTTAGGAATTCATGTTTCGGCATTTCATTCTTTTCTTTCTATCATTGCTTTACTTACTTAGCATTAGGCTAATAGATGAGTTTTGTGATGTAGGTGAAGAAGTGACAGCAGGTGAATCCTCTGAGTTTATTGAGGGATAGACTGGTTGGGGGAGCACACTCATGCTACAGATCTGGTGAACTGATGAGGCGATTTAACTGATGTTTGTTGGTGAGAAGGTTTAGTTGACAGTGTTTGAAATTTAGAAATGTTAAGTTTCCATAACAGTAGTGGTTTCAGTATTTTGAACACGTTTTGAGATTTTTCTGATAACGGTGATATGTCGAGTTTTAAATGTTATTTTTACTGGATTTGATTAATGTAATGGTTTGAGTTGTTTCTGAATGGTCTTGGAAAAGTAAGCAAATTCCTTTCTGTAATTGGTATTGTGTACGTATAGTAAAGAGTAGTCGAAATGTACTCTGTTTTCTATCGGTAGATGATGTCTATCGGTAAATGTTGAGTTATGTTGTCCATCGGAAGATGTCTTCAGAAAAGCCATCGGATGATGTCTCAGTAAACTCATCGGCAGATGCGTGCTGACGTCATCGGAAGGTGTAGGTTTAAGTCTACCGGATGATGTCTCAGTAAACTCATCGGCAGCAGATGCGTGCTGACGTCATCGGAAGGTGTAGGTTTAAGTCTATCGGATGTTGTCTCAGTAAACTCATTGGCAGATGTAGGAGAATTATTGTCGTTTAGTCATCGGTGGATGTAGGAGGGTTTTTGTCGTTAGTCACCGGTGGATGTCGTGTGTAAATTCACCGGATGGTGTAGGGAGTCTTTTGTCGTTTAGCGACCGGTGGATGTCGTGAGTAAAACCATCAGAAGGTGTAGAGAATATTTTGTCACTTTGTGACCGGATGATGTCTTTTGTTTTCTGTTTTCAGCCTCTTCCGTTGACTCGGTTCAGCTGCAGATGCGTTTGACCATCGCCACTTTTAAAGAAATTCGTGATTTAACTCCTATTTTCTATTGGACGAATATTTCAAACATTTCGCCCGATCATCCAAACACTTTTTATGATTTTGTTTAGCTTTCAGTTTGTTCAAATGATTTCCGCTGCAAGTTCTTAAAAAAAAAATAATAATATGGTAGAAATTTTAGTAATGTACGGAGTTTGTGTGACAAACCGAATTCAGATAACTCGGGGCGTTACAGTTCTTACTAAGAAAAAATAAATAAGGTTCTAAACATAAAGAAAAGTAATAAGTTGTCTTTACTGAATCTAACATCTCTTCTCTTTATTTGGAATTAAGAGGAGGTCGTTGGGGGTGATTAACTAACTCAGTAGAAACATTATACCTAATGCATCTTAGTTTAAAAAACGATTTTTCTTCTTTTTTCCAAAACGTGTTTTCATTTCAAAACTATGCATGAATTTACAAGAAGGTCAATGAAACATGTTTCCTTCTTTTTAACAAAATTGGATCCACGAGCCTTTAGTGAGGTAATTATAAAACCTTCCACGGACCTAACTGGCTATACAATGAAAATAAATCTCATCATTTTCTACAAAAAACATTCTCAGTGAAAAAAAGGGTCACACAAGAATACCTTCGACACAATCCACATAAAGATGGTGATCCGAAGACCCAACAAAGTCGCACGAGACCGAAGGAAAGCATGATAATGATCCAAAGATCCAGCCCATCACCCGAATGGTCGACGACCAATAGTTAGCATCAACACCAACTCGAACAGTCAACATCTTCATCAACTTTAGGGATTCAAAACCCAAGAAGCGCGTTATCACTGTCGTACTACCATTTTTTCATACATGCAAACTATACTACCTTCACAAAACAAAAGATGTATTAGGATAGCCTAGTGATGTTTTGGCATCAAAACTGCCCAAGTATCAAGAGGATTCATCCTCTCAACAGATTACAGCAAAAAACATTTATCATGTATGCTAAAAGTAAACATGAGAAAACCATACGTACATATACGTATAACAGTGATGTGCTAGCGTTCGTTCAGACTCTGTCATACTTTTACACGTGACAACCCACAAAAATATATTTTTGAAAAACATGCAATGCAAAAATCATAAATTTCCTACCTCTAGGATGACAACTCCTCTTGTGGACAGGAGCATCAACCTATGATACGGACTCAAAATCAGTAAATTTGTCTGAGCCTAAGAGAAATCAGCACCATAAATACCTCTTTCGATCATTAGAAAAGTATGGATGACTCCTATAACTACCGAGTTAGATACCCAAATCGAAATAGACCGACTAAGAAATGGTAAAATTTCCAATTAAAATACATTGTGTGGGAGTCTAGATCAAACTAGGGGACTCCAACTTATCCAAGTCAACCTGTGGGAGTTTGCAGTCAACATGTGATAATCCGCTAGTCAACTCGCAAGAGTCTACTGGTCAACTCACAGGACTCCAGAGGTCACCTCACAGAACTCCGCTTTCCAAAGCAGGAGTCCGCTTAAGTGGAACTCTGCTCGCAACAGAGGTCGCCGGGAATGTGATTCCGACGACAAGTTTCGCAAGCAAACTTGTCATTTTCACCAACTTTCACCTCCAATCAACCCAACAACCTATCTAGACTTAAAATATACTTAATGTAACTCAGAAAATCGAATGGAATCGAATTCCATGGCAGAAATCCATCCCAGTCTAACTAAAACTTTTTACTTCCAAAAATAGAGAGGAAAGGAAGTTACCTTTGAAATGGTTTCACAAATATTGAAGCTCGGAGTACCTACCGAGTACACGATACAACCTTCGATCGCGATGATATGCAAGTTTCTACCTCACTCCCTCTCTCTTTCCTTTTTCCTCTCCTCAACGCACAATCAAGGAGACAAAGGTTGCCTTACCCTTTTATTAAAATTAAATTCTTTTAATTTCTTTTTCTTAATTTATTTAAAATAAATATAATCTATTTCAATAAAAACTCATTTCAATCCTCATTCACTTTATTTTATTATCCTCACAGCTCTCAACGTTGCCCCAAATATTTCTAAACATAAATCTTATAATATGTAACGTGAATTTTTTCTGAATTAACCACACAGTAAATTTTTAAATCACCAAATTTACCTAAATTTTTTGAAAATTTCAACTTGGCCTAAAAGAAAAAACATATAAACCCATGATACGTTGCCAGTCAAAAATGCAAAAGCCAACAAATAGAATTTAATTACTTATAAAAATATTAATTTTTACACAAATCAAGAGGAGTAGAGCACTGCAACCCTATTGCTTCTTTGTTTTAATTCGAGTACGTAAATGATTATGATCACGATTGTTTTTCTTTTCTGTAAAGTATCTTATAACTGTTATTATTTTCTGGTTATGGTTATGGATTTAGAATATGCCCGTTGTACATGGGCAACGTCGTTTAAAATTGTATAGTCTTTCACTAAGGACGAAATCAGAGTTCAGGTTTGATGGCCAGATTCTCCTTCGAAAGTCAATGTCAGCCTTTCAAGGCCGGTCGTGATAAAAGCACGAAAAACTTAAAGCAATCATGACTCGTTTACCTGGCAGGGTTTCTCTTGGCTTCCTTGGTTCATTCAATTCATGGCTCACGAGCGAGGTCATTTTGGTTTAAGATCATCTTGGTTAATTTTTTTTACCTAAACTGCGAGAACCGATGTCTTGAAAGTATCACTAGCTGTAAAAGCAAGATTAAAAGTTTTCTCGCTATTTCTGCCAAATCCCCTCTATCTATTCTTCCTTGTGTGTGTGTGTGTGTGTGTGTGTGTGAGAGAGAGAGAGAGAGAGAGAGAGAGAGAGGGAGGGAGGGAGGGAGAGAGAGAGAGAGGAGAGAGAGAGAGAGAGAGAGAGAGAGAGAGCTGTTTCATTAACCCTGAAATAATACAGATACAAAAGGAGAGTCGGTGTTACTGCTAAATGAGAAGCGTTACAACCTGCCCGTTCTTATGATCTTCCACAAAGCTGCTGAGTTGAAAACTGTCGACCTTTTCTCTTTTCTCAAAAACCAGATAATGAAAAATTTGTGGGAAGTATGTCTCCTGTAAACGGAGACTTGGTAAAAAGAAGAGAACGATTTCCTTTTTGAAGTACTCAAACTAGTGTCCCCCTCCTCCCCGGCTCGGTCCGGAATAAGCTTGATTTAAATGAAATTCCTTGAAAGGTAAAAAAGAATACTCTTTGAGAGGTCTCCAGGCAACAGCATGGCTAGAGTAGGACAGCAAGAGGAAGACAATGATCATGAAAATTGCGTTAAGAGCTAAGCATGGAGATTGGGATTCCATGGCTTGAGCATCAACTTCTTTTGGTCTCTTATTAGTTCGAGTAGGAAGAAGAAAGTGATATATGAACGTGATCGTAAAGGGGTTGGGGAGATTCAGAGAGGTAGATTTGGGCCCTTTGACTTTGTCTGCCATGAGTTGAGTTGGTGAGAGAGGAGAAAAGTTGAGTACTTTTCAGGCCTTTGAATTTGGAATTTGAATGCTAAAAACCAAATGGTTTGACATTTGAAACTCCAAAATGTTAAATTGTGTGATAGTTATTAGTCAACTCGTCTGAGAGAATAAAAGCAAGCAGGTGGCATCTTGTGCCTTTTTTGTTTTAGCTAAACTCTCTCTCTTTCTCACAAAAAGACAGAAGTAGCATTTCTCCTTTCTCTCCAACTAAACCTACTCCACCAAGGCAATAACAACTAAGAATTTTCAGTAAAACTTAATTTCGTATTTAAAAACAACTTTATATTTTACATTATTATTATAATGATTATAGAGTATTTGAAGAAAATAATACACGTAGATGTCAAAAAAGTCATTTAGAGTGCACCTTCTAAGTCAACCAAGTGAAAATGATGAAATGGTGCATATAACATGGTGTTGGGAGCAATAGAGGCGCAAAAATATGTGCACGATGCTTTGGGCGCACGTGGCCAGCAACCAGAGCCCAATGCCTGTACAAGAGCGACAGCGCCCAGGAGCGCGACCGGCGCAGCCCTCCCACGCTCAAACCTTCCAAAAATGCATTTTAGTAAGTTTTTAATGTTTTAGGGTTTTCAAATTTCATATTTCAAAATTATTAAGGTTTTTTATATTTTTAAGGATACTTTGGCTTATTTACCATTATTTTTAAGGTTTATTTGATCCTATTGAAACACCTGCTTTGTACCAATTTATGCATGTCAAACCTAGCCCTTATTTCGTCCAAAACAAGCAAGCTGCCCTCTCATTTATGTAGAATCTCCAAGATAAGCCTAAACCAAATATACTTCTACCCTCAAACAAGTAAATAAATGCGTTTACATGTTTGAGGGAGACGATTATGATTTTCACTATTGTTAGGTTTCTTCACAAAAATCCTGCGATTATGATTCTTTTCATCACTTTCTTTCACTAATACGCAACAATTATATGGGTAGGTTAATTCAAAGGTGATGGATATACGTCGTGACCAAGAGTCTACGTACTAAGAATCAAAGTAAGTAATGTTTTATGCGTTGACTTGTCGATCTGCATCACAAAGTGCTAAGTTAAGTAGTTTCGTTACGATAAGACTTTGAGGACTTGCTTTTTTATTAGGTTACGACATTAATAACTTAAGAATTTGTTTAATCGTTATGATAGGATGAGGTTTGCGATTGATGTTATGTTTTTAGGATTATATTGAAGATAATGATGCTCGAGAATGTGTTATAGTATATACTTTTGATGATGATGTATTGTTTGATGATATGGTTATATTGACGATGATGCTGCTCGAGGATGTGTTAATGTCACCACCCGAAGGTGGGCATAGACAGAAACACCAGGTTATTAGGATAGATCCTCGGAGAGAACCTGACAGTCCAGCCCAAGGCTAGGTTTGACAGCGGAAAACTTTACACAAAATGAGCCGTTGTCCACAGAGAATGATTTGAATCCACATAGTGATCATATAATAATAAGATAGCGCATAAACTTAAATAATCACATAAAATACTGTGCAAGAAATAAAAGCCTTAACATCCAATAAATTATACAGGCCACGAATTAGGAAAAATAATAAATGAAGAAAATCCTCACCAAGACATAAACCAACTCTCAAGGAAGAAGAAAACAGAAACAGAGTCCACACTACAACAACCATCTGCAACATCAGCCTCCCCGATCCTAACCTGGGAGATGGAGGGGGGTCATTGGGGTGAGTGACTAACTCAGTAGGGAACTCTATATTATACTTAGATGCATATGCCAAAACCATCTTTATCATTTTTCTCAAAACTATGATCAGTTAGAAAATGCAGTGCATGACCATTTCCGTTAGAAAAACAACCCCCAGTGAAAAATGAGTGTCGCTCATGGACCCCTCTGATACACTATCACAAAAAGAGGACAACGTAAGACCCAACTGCACACAATGAGTTTGAAGAAGCTGAAAAGTAACGATGATCCGAAGTTCCAACCACGTCACTGGTGCTACCGGTCAGAAACTCAACGACGGTAAAACTCGTAAATCAAATGATGGTTAGCGAGCAAGCTTAAGCACACCATCTATATAAATGTCCACTGATGGCTGGCGAGCAAGCTCAAGCATGACCAACTCAGTGATATAATGTCATGGCCAGGTTTAGGGGTTATCAGACCCCTAAGGAGCACGTTAGCACTATCCCGTCACCCTCATCGCGTATAAACCATCAAGTAACCTTCATGCAATAGAAGGTGCATATCAAACAACTCTTGTTGCTTTTGTTGCTCACACACTAATACAACCCAAGAGAACCGAAGACCGTAAAGGCCCAATCAGCCCCAAACAAACATCATGTCCGACTCTAGTTATTTTGGTTGCTCGGATGCTACAGCCCAGGACAACTGGAGTCTAACACCAGAAGGCTCAAATAGCCCAAACAAAAATTAGCCCATTGAGTTTGCATCTATATCAATCCAAAATGAAATACCATGCACATAAAATTTAAACGTATAAAACATACGTACATATACATAAACATTGATGTGCTGGCAACCAGACCCTCTTAGGGTTTTCACAGGTGTCATCCACCAAAATAAGTTTTCTTTAGAAAACGTACAATATATGTAACGCCCCGAACCCGCCCCGGGCCCGGTGCGTCACTTTGCAAACAAATCCCGTGTTTAAACGACATTTAAAAGTAATTTAAAAAAAATATACGGCTCGATTTTGTAAAATTCCCAGCTCGATGTTCGGGTTTTTCGAACCCTCAAATTTTCTTGGAACACGTGTCTAAAATACGTTAAGATACGTTGGAAAAATTTTGGTTCAAAACATAGTGTAAATCAGGCGAAAAACGAAAAAAAAAATCAAAATTTTGCAAGGAGGGGCGCTGGGCGCGCGCTGGGCGTCGGGCGCGCCCAGGCCGCACGCGGCGTGCGCGCTACGCGTGTGATGCGCGCGCGCTACGCGCGCGGCACTCGCCGCACGCGCGAGCGCGTGCGCGCGCTGGGGCACGCCAGCGCGCCCCAGCCTCCTTTTCCTGGGTGCTTCACGCGTGTCGTGGCGATTACTCGCCTCCGGGTGGCGAATAATCGCCACCCTCTCTGCCATCTTCGTCCAAAAACACCCCCGAGGCGATTGGTGGCGTTTGGGTGGCGAATAATCGCCACCCCCTCGGGTTTTCGGCCCCAAAATGACCAAAAATACCCTTTTTCCGACTCTCTCGACTTTCCTCCACATTTCTACACTTTTCTCCACTCCCGACACCTCCAAAAATTCTGAAAATTTAAACATACCTTCCCGACACCTAAATCTTCGAGTCTCGTAAAAATCTCGGAAAACCGACTTAAAACGAATAAATACAAAAATCACAAACATAACCTGACGTTAGTTACTTTAAAATCAAAACGGGCAATATAACGCCTAAAACTTTAAATACCCAAAACCTGAAATAAATCCCGGAAAACACACAGCTTCCATCACGAACAACTATACTTTATACTCACTATCCATCTCCAAATCAACTCGTAAACCCGGTAACATACATACGAAAATATTTACGAACCCAATTTACCACAACTTAATAAAGTTTCCTAACTTCCACAAAACAACATTTCCACGCACCAACAATCCATAGCAAAATACTTACAAATTAAACTATCCATGTCAAACATTCACCTCCCACTACCCGAGACATCCAATGGTCAAAACGCCCTGACAATAGCATGCACCGGCAGACTCCGTACTCCTCTGACTGCAGCCTAATCCTCGGTAGTCTCGTCTACCTCACCTGTATACAAATCGTCACCTACACCACAGAACACACAAAAAGGTAAGCCTAACGCTTAGCAAGTAGGGAAATAATGCACAACACACACTAAATGTTTGACTCAACCCTAACATGCAGTCTCTACACACTCTGTTGTTTTCTTTTCGTTTCAATTGTATTTATCTTTCACTTTCAGGTGAATCAAGTAGGCACACGCCCCCACACAGTCCAGGACGGCCACGCCTTGATCCACGGAGCTAGACCGGAGGCACACGTCCCAACACAGTCCAGGACGGCCAACACGAATCTCCCCCAATCGATCGTAGAATCCTCATTGTGCACTTCAAGCACGAACAGGTCGAGGAATTCATACTCACGACACATTACGTACTTTAACAAGGCATCTCGAATAGAATCCCTCACGGGGTGCTCAACGAGCCACTTGCCCGACGAAGCTATTCTACTCGAGACCAAGTTGGCATATCACTTCTTATCTTTCTTTCACATCATCCTCACCACTCAAACATGCAAAAACTCGTGATTTCGTAGTTTGGAAAACAATGATGCATGACACCCGATGCATAACAAAAGTAAAGCATAACAAACAAACAAACAATCCTACCGTTCTATGGTGTAGGCCCGAAGGCAACAAACACTCATCCACTACTTACCTGGTTGCTGCTCGATACTTTCTCGTTCACTCCGTCCACAAAATCACACGTTCGATCACCTAAAAATAATGAGAAATCAACTTAGAAATTTACAAACTCTAAGGGAAATTCTTAACCTAACTAATAGAACTATAACACAACCCCAACCCGATCTTTCTCCAAAATTGACCGTCTACTTCAAACGGCATACTTTTT